>JAUCNO010000710.1:1698478-1718402 GCA_032353835.1 Enteromius viviparus | reverse complement strand
GTCTCCTGCGTCTGCAGTTGCCATGCTATCTTTTGGCTGTTTGTTGTAGGTTGACTCGCAGCACTTCAACAAGCGTGGTTTTTTTTCGCTTGGCAAGCCAAGCTGACGTGACATGGGGGCGTGGCAGCATCGACGATTCCTTATTTTGATTCGATAATCGAGATTTAGCATGAATTTCGATCAATTTCGATTTAAAATCGATTTAAAATCGAAATCGTGACACCCTTATTAACGAGTTTTAGAATCTTAGAACAGCAGACCTGAACTTGACGATACCTGTCTCCGGTGCGGACGCTAATATCGCCGTAATTCAAAATAACAAAATTCCTTAATATTAACACACTGTACACTTGCCTGTATCTTTACATGCGTTTCCTAGCGTGAACGGTCCACCTTACATAACAAACTACTGTCAGATCCAGAGTCTGTAATGTACGACTCCTCTGAGGCGTCTTGCGCATTCATTGAATATGCATAAATGCGTGCTTGTCAGAGCGGAATGAAAGGAAAGAAGAAATATTGTGTCTGTCGTTTTAGTTCTCTGACACCGAGAGTGTCCCAGTGTGTGTGCTCGCCGTTTCACTGAGATAAGAGAGAATGAGAAACGACTCCGTTATACACACTCCTGTCCTGTATCACGCAGAGCAATCAGTGCCTTCACATCTGGATCAATTCTCTGTCTGTGCTCGTCAATGATAATCGCAAATAACAATGCAAGTCAATAGTAATTGATTATAAGGTTAATCAGCGACGGATATGGTTATCGATCAGATGTGTTCTTTAATGATTTAGTGATAAATAACACATTTAGCCAGATTTGTTTTTAAAGAATTTTATACTTTTGTTCAGCAAAGATGCGCAAAATTAATCAAAAGTGGCAGTAAAGACATTTATATTAGTACAAAATAATCCCCGCATCATGATATTTTTTGTATATAAAATATTTTTTGAGCAGCAAATCGGCTTATTGCTAAAGCCTGGATTAATGATAAAATACGAGTGAGGTCGTTTTGGTTGCATAGTCAGAAAATAATATAAAGACCAGGACACATACAGCAAGATAATATTATTTCACTTCGTGTTTAGGTATACTGTAGGTCATTTGTACAAACTCATATGAAATTGGCAAAAATTGTAAGATCGTATGAATTTGTACGAATTAGCCACATTGTAAAATATGGACGAGTTGCCGTGAGGCCAGGTTGACCATACAGTTATAATAAACAAACTTTAGAAAAATATGTGCTGAATCCATGCTAAATTCTTATAAGGCTTTTGTTTGTGTTTTGTGTAGGTTTACATGCATGCAAGGTCCAAAAACACTATTGTTTTCTCAAAATATGCTTTTAATTTCGCCATGCTTTCTAGCGATTCTCAAATGATTCGTTCAAACCACTTCGTCTCTCTACACCCCCCTTCCTTTCACGAGACTACTCTGCTCTGATTGGTCTGATGGCACAGTCTGTTGTGATTGGTCTACCACGTACAGCACTTTGGAAACTATATGCCTATTGCCATAATTCTGTCTTTTGAATGCTAGATGGAAATACAAGCATCTATTATTTATCATACTTACAGACGGAGATTCAGTGGAGCCGCTGCTCCAAATCATCTTTCAAGAGCAAGGGTTTTGTGAATCCCGTGTTAAACTGCCTGAGATGAGATAAGCAATCGACAGTAAAATTGCGTGTTTGTAGGCGGGTCAAGTAGGCCTGGCGACGTTGAATATAGGTGGGAATTATGCAAATGTGTTAGGCCATGATGTGTAGCCATTCGAATTGCAAAGGACTTGTTTAAGGTTTACAAAGTTGATTCTTTTTTTGGGAAGACAGTAGTTTTGCGCACTTTTAGCTTTAAAACTTCACATAAAGCTACATTACACACTGCATGAAAGACAATATTCAGAACTGGCCTGCTCTTAATAAACCGATTACTATTGCATATCAGTGAGTGTGTATATCAGAAAAGGGGTTTGATTTATTTTATGATTTCACAGGAGTGAACAACACAATGGAGTGAGAAACAAAAACGGCACTGCAGGTTAAATCAGATGCAACGATAAGCAAATAGCTTTTTTTCCTTCTTCTTTTCGAATCATATCGTTATGGATCATTGAGATCCATTTTAACCCCTGATGGGCCACTTATATCACAGTGCCGTTTGGGAGAATTGGATGTGAAATGAGAAGCAGTGTGCTGAAGTCTGCAGTGTGACACTGAATATCGTCGCTCAGTGTGTCTACCTGTGCTCCTGACAGCGTGATGCAGTTGCTATGTATGGTTTCCATGCGACAAGCTGTACCTTTTAGACTATAATCGTGCGAGATATGGCTTTCTTTAGTATCCGTCTCATTCAGAGTACGTTCTATACCAGTATTTCCTTACATCCCCCGTGCTGATAAGACCAGCATAGCTGCTTGAGATGCTGGCTTTTTTATTGGCATGAAGGGTTAGATCAACCAACAATGAAAATGATGCAATTTACTGACCCTCATGTTGTTCCAAACCCACATGTGGAACATAAAAGCAAACGGTGAATAAAATGTTCAAAGTAACTTAAAAATGGTCCAAAGGAACTTATGACAAAGCCACAGGCAGGGTCTTACATATTTTTTTATTTACGGAAATCACACTCTCTCTCTCTCACAGTGGTACAGTACAAACAAGCACATCTAATATAATGCATGTGGAATGCTATGATCTTTCTTTATTCATTGACTAATCTGGGGTGTGGGGACTCTCGTGCTTATTTTCCAGCTCATTTTCCACTAGAAAACTTGCATACAACAGTTTTTTTGCACACCGTGGAATTTTAACTCTCTAACAAATTCGACATTTTAGCTAACAATGATGATTTCTATAGTCGTACCTGCAGATGTTCAAGTTGGTTACTTAAGCAGTCTTCGTGCATAGCTATTATCATTTTTAAAGACAAAATAACTAAGATTTCAGGGCATGAGAACACTTTTCCCAGCAGAAAGCATCGTAATTAACTGTAGCAGGAAGCGTTTGCGCTGTGCATGTGTCAAAAGAACTAGGAACTACTGTATGATGGAGCAGCGCCAAAAACAGCGTTATTATATCACAAACTCATCTCTTTTATTTTAAATAAAACGAATGTAATATTGTCGGTATTCCCACTTTTTTCCAAATGTAACTGTAATCTGAATACTTTGTTTTTGATGTAACTGTAACGAATTAGTTACTTGATTTTTGTTTCCTGAATACATGTAATCCGTCACTCCCTAACCCTGTATATAATATTTAATACATAAACTTAACATATTTTTTCTGAGATATATACATGCATGTGTTTCAATTTAGTATATACATAAGAAATACACACCACTTTAAACCACTTGAACAAATGATACGTTTTCTTCTAAGAACACTATGATGATGAAAGCACGTATATATGTGAGAAGCGAACATGCTGTTACTTGTGTAATTGCGTTCCTTCCATAGAGCTTCTCTCTTTCTCTCAGCACGCACTCTTTCATTAACACTTTCGTTTGCGTCACATTCATGTGCGAACACTTTAATATGTCTCATGTGTCATTCACACCTCCAGCCTTCCAAACACAAAAGGGTGTCACTTCAGCACCAGGCACTCTTATGGAGCTGGTTTTTTTATTAAAACTAACAGATTTATTACTCTTATGTTATGTGACAGTTACACTTAAGTCTTAGAATCTTTCCTCAAGTCTTTGTGATTTATTTATTTATTTATTTATTTTTTAAGTGTATTTTGTTTATAGTAGGGTTGTGCAATATGGACAAAATAATCATATTGTGATTTTTTGAACTAACATTGCGATTGCGATTTTATTTGCGATTTTGGCAACTGTTTTTGCTTTTTTAAACAAGCTTCATACATACATTCTAAATGTATTCAGTGCATAAGAAGTGCATAACAAAACATTTCACTGTGCACATATGATAGGTAATTACGTTGATAATTTCTTTGTGCCGTTTCTGAATAAAAATCGAAAAAAATTAATAGATAAAATTGCAGCCTTATGCGATTTAGAAATTGCAAGTGCTTGAATTGCGATTTTTTTTTTTTTTTGCGATTGCGATTGCGATTAATTGCACAGCCCTAGTTTATAGGTATTATTTTTTTTCCAAGACTTGCATTCTTAAAAGTAGGAATAGGTGATAAAATGTAACGCTAATTATTGCAAAAAATTTTTTTCAAGTTTGATAAATGTTCAGATGAAACAGCGATGACAGAAGAAAATATGCGCAATGATACAGTCGGAAGGCTTTTTAAATTTACGAATCGCCATAATTTACAATGGATTTACTGCATTATTACTGACTGCTAAAATACTAATAAATATTGTGTGAAATTATTAATGTAGATGTGCATTAAATGTATTTAAGGAGTAATGGAATATAACTGTAGTATTATTTTTGATTAAGGTATAGCATTTGTGTTTGTGTGGTATTAATTGCGGTTATAATCTAAATGTATGCTACTACGGAAGACCAATGATTAATTTGAATAAAACTCCAACAATAATGCCATATCATGATATAAAAGTAAGCTAATAAATATTTTATAATAAATATTATATAATTTATTGGGATAATTCTAGATATCGACTGGTATGAAAAATTTTATCATGAAGATTTTTTTGGCCATATTGCACATAATGCCCCACTTAAAATATGAAAACTTACATGGAAAATATGAATTATTACGTATTTTAAACTATAATTTAAATAAAGAATAAATAAAGAATGAATAATCAAAAGGAATCTAGGTAATGTATAGAGCATGCAGTTATACAGTATGAAGTATGATTATGACTGACACTTGTTAGTGATTTAAGATGAAACCTCAAATGTGGCAAGTTAAATATCACTCAGGGGACAGAATATGTGTATGCGTCATTTCTAATCAAGCAAAACGTGTGAAAACTTTATTTAGCTGTGCATATTTATGCACAATTTTAACAACAAGTATGTATGTCTAGCTTGCATAAAAGCTCAGTGAGGGTGCTCTACCACAAAAAAAGAAATAAAATATTCCAAATCTATTTTTAATCTAAATCTATTATTATATGAAAAATCTACATCAAACAATGTGCTTATGACAAAATGTTAGCCAAGAAATTTGCCCTAGCAAGCATGAGCCACTTTATTATAAAAACATTCCTATCACCGTTATTTCCGTTAAACAACGCTGTTAAACACAATACATCATTTGAAATGCGGTGTAAATGACATTTTAGCAGAGGTCCCCGACCACCAACTCCACGTCTGCGGATGAATTGTTACCATGTCACAAGAACGTTCTGGGAAAATGTTTTATAAAAATAACACTATATTAATGAATCAGTCTGTGTTTTCATTGCATGCGATTGCGAGTAGACCTTTGAAGATTTCATGTTAAATTAGTAAATGAAAGATTGCTCTGATTTGCGATTCCGTTCGGCACACATCCGATTTGCTGCCTGATTACACGTTCAAGCTATTTCAAACCTCAAGAAGAAAGGAAACGAAAAAAAACTTCGTTAATTTGTTACTGCGTGAATGTTTCCTTCTCCACGTCATATCAAAGACGTGCATTGTCATGCCCCCCATATCTCCCCGAACCGGTCCAAAAAAAGTTTGGAGGTCCCTGAGGACGAATGAAAGAAACTAGTGAAAGTTAAAAGGATGTTTTAAACGAGTTCCTAAAGTTCTCATTTCTAAAAGGCTACAGGGACAAAAGTGCCCGTAGCCCAAGAAACACCCATAAACACACACTCTCGTCCTCTCATATATTCCCCTGACACTCCATTGACCCGTGTTATACGCTGTGTTAGCGCTGAGCCTGCACTCTCTCCAGCAGTGATGGATGAGGTGGAGATAACAGCGCAAGCCCTCCAATCATTTACCTGACAGTCACTCCGCTCGCCCTGGGAAAAGGGCACCTTGCCAGGATCTCCTCTCTCTCAGCTCCTCCCTTGCGTTCTTATAACATCCCGCGACAGTCTCTTTCACCCCGCCATCACCACGGGCGCTAATGCTGAATCGCGTGAACAACACATTGCTCACCCCAGGCTCACGGCAACACTATCAATCACACACACGCATACAGGATGTTGTCTCATAAATACAGCCCCCAATGCTTCCTCTGTCAAACTCTGCCGGTGGGCTTGAATTTGATGTAATCAACACTCAGGTGGCTAGGAGATCCTAAGTAATGGCTGCTGTCGAATTCATTTTTTTAACCAGAATGCTTTGGGTGAACAACACCATTTAAAGTGGTTGTCAGCCTTTGAAACCCGCTGCTTTGTCACTCATATAGAGAAGAAGATTTTGGTTACAATTGAATGGAGATTATAGCTTCTTTCGGGTACAAAGAAAACATGAAAAATCTAAATGGACCGTATTTACTTTCTTTTTACATATTTGGGAGTGAACAGTGATTGTTTACCCAAAAATCTTTTTTTTTTCAAGCATTCATGACTTTTTGTTCTATGAGAGACAAAAGGAGATATTTTGAAGAAGGTGTCAGGTCCAAACAATTCAAAATATCATCTTTTATGTTCCACAGATAAAAGAGTTTCCAACATTCAAGCAAAGGATGGTAGTAAATCTCAATTGTATACATTGTATAGCATTTAATGCACAGAAGCGTAGTTCACTGACAAGCTACGAATGCGAATGCTATTAAATGTAAGATCGGATTGGTATTTGATGTATCTTTGGAAGTAGCATAGCGATCTGAATTTTCAGGCATTGGGCCGGTAAAACTGCACTTGATTTACATGGGTTGCCTGACCCTGAAAAGCAATAGAGAAGCGAGGCGGACCCCTGGGGAATGCGTTTGTGTGACAGCCTGTGATGAACATTTTGTACCGTGTCCAGCAATTGCTTACTGTGGCCTTGATCATGGAACATTGATATGCTATTCATTCTGTACTGTGCTATGTATATTTAATATCATGGCACATCTGCAGCATAAAATAGAGCTCGCTTTGGCTCATGTACAGCGTGTACCTTGCGTGGGTTGTTAAGAAACTGTTCTGCTCTTTGTTCTGATTGAGCTTTCTAGAAGAACAGTCGCTGTTTGATTAGCCCCCCTTCATCTGATGCAGACTGCTTAACACTGTTAAATCAACGGTTCACATCTCTCTGGGTAGTTAAATGTGAGGTATTGGCTTAAAAAGTGTTCTTTCTCCATATAAAGTAGAGCACAATTATCACCCAGCAATGGCTCCGGTAAACAGTGTTTGTTCTGTTTGCTCTAATAACAGAGCCTGAGGTTTTTTTTGGGAAAGCTTCTCAGTGTCAATTGAATTCATCAGTCATGTGCGTTTTTAAAGGCACATTCTTTGCCGTTTAGACCCAACCAGCTCTAACACTGTTGCTTGGTAGGTTCTAGTAATCCTGAAGACCTTGATTAGCTGATTCATGTTGGTTTAATTAGAGTTAGAGCTAAGCTTTACTGGACAGTGACCCTCCAGGAGTGGGATTGGACACCCCAGCCCTAAGCACCATTTTGATAGTACTTAGGGCTGATAGGAATTTAATGGAAGTTATTATTCAGCAAAAATACTGCCTTCTGCCATAGCGCTGAAATTATCCATACTTAGTACATACTCTTCAGGAAGTCCACCGACAGATGGAGTACCTAAAGGTGCTATATATATTTTTTATTGGACTTAGTCAAAATAAATACACAAAATGAATTGTGAGTTCTGTGTTGGGATGTCTGGTCTATGTGATTCTGCCCAGTGCCAGTATTTCAACATTCTGGGTTGCCAGTTGGCAGAAAACAACATATTATTGTTAAGGAAGCTTGTTGCCTTCAATTGTCAATTGTGCTCATTACCTCAATCTGGCAACCAAAAAGGTCCTCAAGTCTGAGGAGGAAGGGCCGGGCAATATATTGCACAGTACAATTATGCGCATCTCATCAGTAAAGCCTGTTCTTTGCTTAGCGGTAGATCTCCATCACTTGTTTTCAAATGGAACGGTAGTTAATACAAAGAGCCGTAGATCACTGACAAGCTATGCAATATCATGTTCAGTATCGCAAATGAGTCACCCATGAAACATAATAGGGCTGGGCGATATATATCGTACGATATATTTATGCGCATCTCGTCAGTAAAGCCAGTTCTTTGATTAGCGCTAAATCTCCATCAGCTGTTTTCAAATGGTAGTTACTACACGGAACCGTTGATCCCTGACAAGCTACACAATATCGCGTTCAGTTTCGCGGGTGATTCATTGACGTAGCTTGTCAGTAATCTACTGCTCTGGGAACGAACTGGCGGTTTGTTTGAAAACAGCTGATGGAGATTTACCGCTAATCAAAGAACCAGCTGTACTGACGAGATGCGCATAAATAATATCATACGATATATCTCGCCCACTCATTTTGCGATACTGAACATATTGCGTAGCTTGTCAGTGATCTACGGCTCTTTGTATTAACTACCGCTCCATTTGAAAACAGGTGATGGAGATCTACCGCTAAGCAAAGAACAGGCTTTACTCATGAGATGCGCATAATTATATCATGCAATATATTGCCCAGCCCTACTCAACAAAATTTTAGATTTGGACTGCAGTATTTATTTCAAACTGAGATTCTAATATGTTCACATTAAAAGAATATATATATATTACACAGATCAGCTTTAAAGTGGAATTTACTGCCACTCATTTTCAGTTGTTTCTAATTACAAAATGTGTAAAAATCTTTATCCTTTTCCGTTCAGTCTGAAAGAGATGTTCAGAGGTTAAAAAGAAAAATCTGTTTTGGACAAGCCAGCTACCAGTTTGTTATACAGACAGCTGAAGCACTTGAAGTTGTTCTTGTCAAGAAGATCACAGTTAATTTCCTTTTCTCCATGGGCACAAAATCCCTTAAGCTTTCTAATTAGTAGAGAATGGGCGGAATGTAAATGTGCCACTGCTGCTCGTGGTTTAATGATATAGTGGAGTCTAAGGAGCATTGTGTAGATAATGGCTCTACAGTCATCTGTTACCATTGCTCGCCTACATTCCACAGCCTGTTGCCGAGATACAGTCTTTCACTTTGTCTTCTCAATAGCTTTTTTCTTGACAATACATCATCTGGGAGGGTTTTAAAGCAATTTTAAAGTGTTTGCATTCAAGTGGTTCTGCTTTGTGTGTATGTGCTGGCGCTTTGATGAAACTGAGTCAGAAAGTCAACTGAGGGAAAGTTTTTGTCATAAAAGTTACTCTGTGTTATTCAGTTGAAAATTTTAAACTTATCCACTTATCTATTAGATCCTGTTGTTATTTGTCAACTGTAGTGTTTTTTTTCTTTCTTTTAAATGTACACTTATGTAGCTTTATTCTACCAGTTATTCAAGATTTGAAACATTTGAAAAATATCATGAAAAAACATTAGCTAATGTAATTATTACAATGCTGAGAATGCAGTATTCACTTGCACTGTAGTATAAATTGCACATTTGGATCGAAACAAATCAGAGCTTTTTTGGGCAGTGCTGTCAGGCCTGCAGTTTTACTGAGGAAAAACTAATGATTTTTGAGGAAGGGGACCGTAAGAAAAAACTAGTTTTGGGATGGTTTTGTTTTGCAGACCTGAAAGTCATGTTTTTAGTCAATAAATCTGTATTGGGTTTTTTCTCCAAGTATATAGTGTAAATCCAAAGATCTGTTATGAAACTCTAGATGATGCATGCCTACAGGTTCTTACTCTCCCCAGTAAAGTCAGTTTTTTTTTGGTGCAGTTCGCTTTCACACTGCCTTTTTTGAAAGTGAACTAAAAACTGTAAACAAAACTTGTATAGTAATTACTTATCAGCAGCATGCTTCAAAAACCCTCCACTTTCCCCAGCACTACATGCCTAGATTTTTCTATAGGGTGTTCAAGAAAATTAAATATGGGGGTTATTTCATATACACTATATTGCCAAAAGTATTCACTCACCCATCCAAATAATCGGAATCAGGTGTTCCGACCACTTCCATGGCCACAGGTGTATAAAATCAAGCACCTAGGCATACAGACTGTTTTTACAAACATTTGTGAAAGAATGGGTCACTCTCAGGAGTGTGGAACTGTAATAGGATGCCACATGTGCAACAAAACTCCCATAAACACACTCTTAAACCTTGTGGAAAAGGGTGGACCGACATCGTATTGAACCCTATGGATAATAAATGGGATGTCACTTTAGTTCATATGCGAGTCAAGTCAGGTGAGCAAATACTTTTGGCAATATAGTTTGTTAAATGTGCAGCAGCAGTATTTCCTACATGCTTACCATTTTGCATGGTTGTGGATGTATTGGCAGTAGCAAGTCTTGATAGGTTTTCTGCTGCAGCAGCGTATCAGATCTATTCTGCCAAGAACAAGCACATTAACATAATGCTAATAACTTAATGCTAAGCTCTCCGAGAGTTATCATGACAGAAATACAGAAAATGAAATGACAGAAAATTGGGCATCACATTCATGGGGGTTAGAAGAAATCTCTAGCATTAATTTTGATCATGGCATGTCTTGAAGAACACAGACAGTTTAACGTTTGCCTCAGGAGACGTCACACTGCAAAACACTGGCAAAATTTCGTTGGAGGTAACATTTAATCATAACAGCCATTAATTGGCTGTCTTTGAACATGTCAAACCAACAAAGATTACAGAGCATTAGCATGTCTTCCAACAAAAAACAACCCTATAGGTCATTTGTGCAAGCACCTTATTACAACCTATATTTATGTTTCAAAGGGAAAAATAATGACGTATTCCGTCTGTCGTCATAAAATGACGTATAACTGTCATTGCCAATCAAAACGCGTGTTTTGTTTTAATGCAGTGTGTTTAATCTCATGGTGATTAAAGCATATTTTACTAGGTGTAATTTGTACGAATTGCCACACCTAACCCCACCTCTAAACCTAGCCATTACAAAAACGGTGCAAATTCACGATTTTTAGGGTTTTATGAGCATGTGCATTTTTTGGGTCCCATGATTACATGATCACATCTCGTCTTACAACACGTCGCTCCACAAACCCTGAATCGTGAGGCAGACAAAATAGTACAAAAACAGTAATATGCAAATGTCCTGTTTCCAATAGGGATGAAATTATAGGACAGGTTGAGATTTTATCATTGTATTATAGGAATCTTTTAGGTTTTTCAAAATTGGTCTCAGACAACCAAATCATGGCCGAAATCACACAGTGTGTGTTGGGCTTAAGCGCTCGATGAAGTGTGTGATGCAATTATCATTGAAGCCAATTACAGATATGTCTGTTGAGCAACAATTGAACAACATGGTATTGGGAAATGCTGGTGGCGTCACACACACACAAGTTGGTAGTTTTGACAACGCTCTGCTCTAGCAACAACTCTGATCCTAATCGAGTTACTAAGGCGACAACCCTGGTGGCAAATTTTGCATGATGACGCAACACTCACATTCCTTCCAAACATGCTGTTGACATACTGGAGTCAGTTGACTTCAGTGCGTGAACCTCTCTGTGCTCATGATTGAAGTCTTTCTTCAGTGCGCCCGAGAGAGATTTTTCAGTATCAACAAAACCACAGTTTTCTCTCCCCAACACAATCAGGGCAGCCCTCAAGAGCTCTCAAAGAGCAGCCTGACAGCACAAACTAATGACTTGCCATTAACTAACTCTATTCCCATGAAACGCAGGCACTCTCCAGGTAACAGTGCTGCTGTGGGTGAAACTAGAGTCACGCTTAAAAGAACAAAAAAAGACGCAGGTTTGCTATCACAGAAGATCAAGCAGTTGCCTGGGGGATGCGCTTCTCCATCCCTGCCTCATTTATTTATTTTTAAAATGGCATTTCACTCCCAACTCTTAATGCGCTCTCTTGCAGTCTGTCCGTCCTCTCATCTCTCCTCACGCCTGTCCGTCACACACAAAGTGAAAGTGGTAGCGATGAATTATTCACAACCACTTGAACCCCACAGCCGCTCTCGTTCTCGCTTTTTCTGCAGCTTTAATTGGGTTTCAGAGGATAACAATGAGGACAATATCTCATTAATCAAACAAAGAGCTATGGTTTTTAAAACGTTCAGATGAGTAAAGGACATGGAGGTGAGCATGGTATGCTTCAGGGGAGAGAGGAGGTTAAACATTATGATAGTTGTGTCTGGCATTGAAATTGAACGTTTGAAATATTGTTTCTTCAAAAAAAAAAAAAAAGGAATTACGGCTATTGAAATGCTGGGTATCTACTGGGTTAAAAGCAACTGAAATCTTGAAGTGAACTAATCCTTTAAAATTTCCTGATAATTTATATCATCCAAGATGTTCATGTCTTTCTTCAGTCGAAATGAAGTTGAGGTTTTTGAGGAAAACATTCCAGGATTTATCTCCAAATAATGGACTTCAATGGTGGTCAACGAGTTGAAGGTCCAAATTGCAGCTTCAAAAGGCTCCACATAATTCCAGGTCTTATCTAGTTAATCGATCAGTCATTTTCTAGAAAAATATACACTTTTTAACCAAAATGCTCGTCCTGCACTAGCTCTGCAACGCACATGCACATATTCATGCATTGCGTAATCAACTTGGAAAAGTCAAGTGCGGTTAATTCTTCATAGGTAGAGTAGGAAGAAAAAGTCCATCCCCCTTTTAAACTTAAAAATTGACTGAAATCATTGTTTTACCTGTCTTGTAAAAGGGCGTTTAATTTTCTTTGCACATTCAATTTTGTAAATATTGGGTCATTTCTTTTGCCTGTGTCACACCAAGGTAATGTGTGAGCTCAAGATAGAGCAAGACCAGCATTTGTATAAAGTATTAAACCTAGCCATATGATTAAAGTATAAAGTATATATAGTTCCTTTTAGAAAATGACCAATCATGCACTAGACAAGACCCTTATTCCTCGGCTTTGATCGTGTGCAGTCTGTTGAAGTTGTTTTGAAACTGCAATTGGAGTGTTCAAGCTGTTGATCCAATTGAAGTCCACTATATAGGGAAAAATCCTATAATGCCACTAACTTAGCTACACTTGCTCAACCAATGGGATTCAGTATTTTCAGTTGAGTTTGATCCTGCTGAATTTACGCTTGTTTTTCTGTCTTTGCTTTGCTTGGAATTTGCAAGGTTGGGAATTTTCATATGATGGTGCAAAAATTACCCAAGCAGTTTTTGCCAATTAAAAGCTGCTTGGTTCATAAATGACTTAAAATTATTGACTAGAAAATTTTTGGAAACTGTGCCATAATGCGTTGGCTTCTGCTCTAGCACTTTTGGTTTGTGTTTTGATGTCAGAGTTTGGACTCTATTGATGACATATGAATTGGACAAACTGTGTTTTTTATGTTTTACATGTTTTCTCACTCAGTTTCCTCAAAAGTGTTGCAGAAGCAATGCAAGCAGTGAGAACTTATACCTCGCCGTCAGCAGAAATTGGCTCCCTTGTTCTCTTGAACTTTTATATTTCATTCGTGACTGTACTGTTGTTTCTTAGTTTTGCCACAAGGGGCGCTCACATGGACACTAGTTAAACTATTAGCCAACAGCAGTACTGCAGTAGCTAGTTAGCGTTGCCATGAAATTAGGCTAATAACATCACTTGCTATACGTCATGTTGAATATTTTGATTCAAGTCATGACCATTTAAACTTAGCTTTTAGTGCATTAGTATAAATGTGTTTTCTGATAGTTTGTACTGAGGTGAACTGAGATAGTAGAAGTATAAGATGTAATCAACAGAAACTGTACAATTCATCTTGAATCAGAGATATTTATAGGGACTTTTTTTTTTTAGATATTATGTAGTGCTAAAGGAAAAGAAGAAACATTGTGTAGCTAGTAAGAGATGTTCTTTCCCTGGAACACTTGGACCACTAAGATATTAAGCTCGACTGTTTGCAGTGATGTTCATCTTGGTCACATGAAATCAGCATCTGGCCGGCCTGAAGGCTTTTAAAAAAAGAAGTACGTCATCTCTTATCACAAACATATAAATATAACCGCATGAGCTGCAGGGCTGTGGTCATACTCCGCATGTATGACTGGCTTGATAAGGATCTTTGCGTGTCTCCAGCGAGGCAGTCACTGGGCTGGAGATGCAGGGAGCTGAACAGATGCCCGGGGCCTGTTCACACAGATAAGCAGCTGTCACAGCTGCCTGTATCAGGGAGAGCATGACCCCGCTCATGACTGTGAGGCTGTGCTGTATTTCTGCTGACATCTGCTAGGTATTCATTCCTGTGGACGACCAAGGCCTCTTTAATCTCGCTCTGCTTTGATCTGATTCATTTTGCTTGATATTTTGGATGTTAACAGATGTAATTTAATGTGATTTAATGTTAGAAGTGTGCATAAAGTATGCACAAATTGAAAATTACGACTTTTTTTTAGCACTATTGTGATTTATATTTGGTGTCCCCACAAAAACAAAGTCACTATTTTTTTTTCACTTTTTTTTCGAAAAGTAAAATTTTTTGTTGTTTTAATTTATTTATTACTGTTCTCTATGAATTAGAAAATGTGCAGTCTTTAATGATATAATAATTTATCTTAAAAGTGTTAAATAGCTGTTAAATAAAAGTGTTAAATAGCTAAAATCATGATTTCTTCTTATCCGCATTAGTCAGTGTATTTTTTGTGATCATGTATCAATGTTTAATTAAAAAATTTTATTCCTTTTGGCAATAGTTTATTTATTTTATTTATTAAAGCCCTAAATAGTTAGTTACTTAATTTTACAACATGAAATTATTCCAAATTAAATCTTTTTTTCTCAGAAAAACGCCATGTTTTGCCTTTAAATTGGTGGAATTATCTCTCAGAATTGTGGAAGTTACAGGAAATGATGTCGCATTCACTCACTGATGAGATCTGAAGCACTGAAAAGTATCTGTGCCCTCTCTGAGAAAATATTTGATTCCAAAAACTTTGGTTTTTAAAACGACAACCCTGTTACCACAATATCAAAAGAAAAAAGCATTAATTACTGATCTCACATTGGGTTATTTAAAGCCCTTTAATCATGTTTTCATTAGTGTCATGTGTTCTTAGCATTTATTCCAGCAAGTGGAGTTTTTGGAAAAAAAAAGTCAATTCTGTTACATTATTTTCTCCATTGTAAGTCAGAGTTGATGGTGACAGACACCAAATGTACCAGCAATTATAGAATGAGTGAATATATACTGCATATGTTTAGGAAAATGCTTTTTTCCCCTCCTAACTAATGACTTTCTGCACATTAATCCTAATAAAACATTGTTTTATGTCTTTCTGGAGTTGAAGCACTGACCTGCATGATTTTTAGCATGACTTATCTTTTGTGCGAGTTGAATATGACTGTTTTGTGTCTGTGTCTTTAGTACAGAATTGGTCAGCTGTACATGATCAGCAAGCACAGCCATGAGCAGAGCGAGAGAGGAGAGGGTGTGGAGGTGGTGCAGAACGAGCCCTATGAGGACCCCAACTACGGCTCGGGACAGTTCACTGAGAAACGCATTTATCTCAACAAGTGAGTAGCAGCTGTTGAGAGTCTCTAGGTGTGTCAGTTTGATGCACTATACACAATATGATCAACTAATAACAATTTTTAGTAATGGTGTTAAACATGTTTTTGTCGAAGATGCAACTTTTTTAGCATTTTGTAATCAACAGACAGTTCAAAAGAACAGCATTTACATTTTTTATAACAATAGAAATATTTTCACTGCCACTTTTTTCACTGCGATCAATTTTAATGCATCCTTGCTGAATAAAAGTATACTTTTTTTTTAAACTTAATTTAACCCAAACTATTGAAAGGAAGTATCATGGTTTCCGACAAAACATGAAGCAATGTTTCTTGAGCAGCAAATAATCATATTACAATGATTTCTCAAGGATCATGTGACACTGAAGACTGGAGAAATGATGCTGAAAATTCAGCTGCGCATCACAGAAATAAATTACAATTTAAAAAAAAACTACATTTTACAATATTACTGTTTTTACTGTATTTGTTTTTTATATAAATAAATGCAGCTTTGGTGAGCAGCAGAGACTTCTTTTATAAGCAAAAAAAATGCTTATTCATTCCAAACTTTTAACCAGCAGTGTGTTAAACATTTAAGGATAGTTCACTCAAAAATGATAATTGTGTCATTATTTACTCACTTACATGTTGTCCCAAACCTGTATTAATTTCTTTAACTAATTAATTAATTAATTTTGAAACACAAAATAAGATATTTTGAGTAACCAAACAGTAGCTGGTCCTCATTGAATTCATCAGAAAAAAGAAACTCACTCAGATAAAAACAAGCTGAGAGAGCGTAAATGATGTATGTCGTGTAGAAGTATATAGTGCTTCACCTTTCAATGCTGCTGAATACACCTACTCTTCCTGAAAAATAAAAGCACTGTTTGTTTTATTCATATTATGTGTATTGTAATGTGTATCTATTTGAATAACAAAGATAAAATTACAACGATTTTTATCTTTGCTCATTTTGGTCTAAATATCTGCCTTTATTTTATACTTTGTTACCTTGAAAGGCTTTGTTTTTATAAAAAAGGCAAATTAGTTTGTCTGTACTTCTCAGACAGCTTGCAAAATAGTAAAATCAATGACAAAGAATCATGATAAAATCGTGATATTTTATAAAAAAAAATCGTAAAATTTTTGCCATATTTCTGTTATTTGCAAAATAGTCTTAAATAATCAACTTTTTAAAAATCATAAATCGTGATTTCCCCAGAAAAAAATCATGATATGATATTTTTTTGCGTATCGCCCACCCCTACTGGTGAGTAGCATGAAAAAAGCATGAAAAAAATCTTGTATGTTATACATTTAAAATAAAACATTATTTTGTTAACAACACTGATGCGACCAAACCATAAAATGCGTTATAATGGCGTAAAATCCACTTTGCAGGATGTTAAACATGCATGTCTAACAACTGTTGTTTGCTTTACATGACATTTTATATGACATTTAGAGGTTTAGATCTGATAAACTGGCAGCTCATTCAAAAAATCAACAGCCTCCTTGAAAGGACCAAAATATGATAAACTCTCCTTGACTTCATAATGTTTCTTCTTTTACTGCATCAACTCGGCACTTACTCAAGGCTTCTACAGCAAGAATGATTTCTCTGTTAACATTTCTGAGCAGGATTGTACAGATGAAACGGATGAAATTTTATATACTGGTTAAAGTGAGCATAAAATCAGAGGTGACCTTCTTTATACTGTATGAAAAAACAGTTTGGCATGTGCTCGTTTTTATGTTTTTGCTTAAGGCTCCATTTACTCATTTATATTGTGCAAAAGCCAAAATGATTCATAGTTTCATAGTAAATGTGCATATTTAACATTTCACTGTTGTTAGATATTTGATATTTTTCACTGTTTCACCTTTAGCCAAATGGATACAAATAGATTCTCTTTCTTTTATTTTCTATTTCTGTGAACTATCTGCAAATCTTCCTTTTTCACTGGTCTTTGCAGTCTCTTTTCTAAATGTTTTATAGTACATTGACATTGAGCCTCAGTCGGGGTCAGTGCAGTCCACCGGAGATCTTCAATTCATTCTCACTAAGAGAGCAGTCTCCAAGCGGCTGCTAGTTTAACAAGAATAAGCAAGGGCATGACTAGAGACCCAAACACTTTCCCAAAAATAGCCAGTAAATGGGTTCAGGACACCGTCCCCCAAGACACTTCCCATTCTGGCCACTGATAAATCAATCGCTCATGCAGATGTGTTTTTGGAGAGAGACTTTATTGAACCGAGACATCAGTCCCCCAGGACCAGGCTGATTAGACTGTTCCTCCGTGAGTCATGATTGGCTGAGAGGTGGTCATGACGTCACCCACAACCAGTTTAGACCACGGCTTTTGGCCATCTGTGAACGTGTTTAGTGAAGCTATAAATGATTTTAAAATATTGTCTTTTGAATCTTTAAGGCTTGGTCATTTTCACTAATAATCAATGCATTCGGAGCTGTAGTTCTGCTCTGTGGCTCAAAGTCTTTTCAGCTGAATATAATTTCCCAGACGATTGTGACCAGTGTTGCTATTCTTAATTGTACAAGAACTTTATTAAACTGGTTTAAATTATGGATGTTGCTTGGCAACAAGTGTAAAATAAGGTTCTGATATCACTAAAACTGTAGGAAAAGACTGTGTTTATACTGCATATATGTACAGTATGTATATGTGAAGAGTTAATCATGTTTTTTTATTGTGCATATTTTAATGTAAAAAGCATGTAACAAATTATAACCTACTGTAAAGTGAAAAGAGAAAAATAAATGCTTATTCAAAATATTCATACTGTATATACAATAATAGTATGTTAATTATACTAATATTGCAACAGCTTGTTTACTGTTCTACTTTTTGTACTAGTACCTGCATTTAAAGAGACTCCTGTTCTTAGTATAGATATTTTTCTATATTTTCTAAATAGTCTGTAGTTTATATTTAGCTCTGCTTCATTCTCTTGTTATTTTGTTGCTAATTCTTCTCTTAACTTCTCTAAACTTGACTCTGCACTGGAATTCCAATGTGTATGGACTGTTGGTTTAATGCGCAAATGGTAGACAAAGATCATGAATCTTAACCAGCTGACTAGTTTTTAAAAATAGATTTTTATACAGACTGTTTTAAATGTAGGTCGTATGTAAACAGATGTTGTTTTTTCTATTCAGAATGCAGTCACTTTTGCTAGCACGTCCACTAGTTGCCATAGTAACGAGGCAAACTTGCGTAGGTTCACCATGCGTGAGACTTTAGCAATGCATGTTCCGCCCCTGATTGTTGTTCATTAGGGTGTTCATTGCTGCTGACAGCAGTTTAAGGAACAGAAACGGTATAATGCCCAGGTAATGTACCAAAAATGTGGACCTGTGAAAAAAAGTGTTGATCGATGGGAATGTGTCCATGACTTTTCAAGAAAACTGTTATCTTGCTGACTTCAACGAAGCGAAGAATTTGACTTGCTCTATGATCTTTAAATACTACACGTCCATTAAACCTTTAAATTTGCTTAAACTTTACTCAACTTCAAGCCATCCAAAATGTAGATGAGTTTATTTCTTCATTTCTTCATTCAATGCTCTGGAGTGAATAGGTGCCGTCAGAATGTAAACAGCATATAAAAACATCACAATAATGACAGTTCATTAATTACCATCATGTGAAATTGTTTGTAAGAAACAAATCCATTATTACACTTTCAGTGATGCTTCTGACCAAAATGTAAGCCTGAATAGAGGACTCTGATTTTGGCCAGAAGAGAGAGTTTGAAGTTTGGGCTTCTTCAATGATTTTTTTTTTTGTTATAAACAAGCAGCAGTTTGAAGACTCATTCTGGCGGCACCCATTCACTGCAGTGGAGCGACTGGTGAACTATTGATGTAATGATAATACATGCTGG
Organism: Enteromius viviparus; assembly: GCA_032353835.1. Classification (NCBI taxonomy): domain Eukaryota; kingdom Metazoa; phylum Chordata; class Actinopteri; order Cypriniformes; family Cyprinidae; genus Enteromius; species Enteromius viviparus. The sequence continues at coordinate 1,699,020 of JAUCNO010000710.1, read as the reverse complement.
CAACAAGGCTATTGGTGCCGGCCTTGGTGAACTATTTTTTTAAAACACATTCCTGTTGTTATTAAGAACCCCTCACAAAGTATGATGTAAAAAAATAACACATTGCTCTAACAATGTGTGTTTGAAAGTCTGAGACACAAAAATCAGACATCACACCACTTCTGAAATTGGTTTCAGGCAAACAAAACAAAACACAACACAACATAAACAATACAAAGCAAAAAGAAAACATCACAAAACAAAACAAATTGACACAAAAAAACAATACAAAACAACATAAAATGACAAAAAAACGACAAAACGATACAAAACAAGATAAAACGACAAAAAACATCAAACAAAAAAATTTATACAAAACAACATAAAACAAAACAAAAATGATACAAAACAACATAAAACAAAACGACAAAACAAAAAATTATACAAAACAACATAAAACAAAACGACAAAACAAAAAATTATACAAAACAACATAAAACACAACAAAACAAAAATGATACAAAACAACATAAAACAAAACGACAAAAATAAAAAATGATACA
>JAUCNO010000710.1:1674677-1698378 GCA_032353835.1 Enteromius viviparus | reverse complement strand
ACGACAAAACAAAAAACTATACAAGACGACATTAAACAAAATGACAAAACAAAAAATGCTACAAAACAACATAAAACGACAAAACAAAAAATGATACAAAACAACATAAAACACAACAAAACAAAAAATGATACAAAACAACATAAAACAAAACGACAAAACAAAAAATGACACAAAACAACATGAAACAAAACAAAAAACGACACACGACAAAACAAAAAACTATACAAGACGACATTAAACAAAATGACAAAACAAAAAATGCTACAAAACAACATAAAACAAAACGACAAAACAAAAAATTATACAAAACAACATAAAACACAAAAAAACAAAAAATGATACAAAACAACATAAAACAAAACGACAAAAATAAAAAAATGTTACAAAACGACAAAACAAAATGCCAAAACAAAAAAAAAACGATACAAAACAATATAAAACAAAATACAAAAAAAAATCCCGATACAAAACAACAAAACAAAAACGACAAAACAAAAAATGCTTCAAAAATGACACAAAACAAAAAACTGTACAAAACAACGTAAAAGAAAGCAAAACAGAAAAAAAAACACAAACATATCAACAACAAATGATACAAAACAAAGACACAAAACAACAGTTGCCTGTTTGTGTAAACACAGCCTGGTGAGACGCATTTATTATAGCTGCAAAAAAGCCAGATATTTAAAAATGTTTTCAATTCCAAACACCTATTAAAAACAAGCTTCTAACCTTTGACCCAGTGTCTGAGTCTCAGACTAAATTTAGTAGGTGTGCTTCAGTAGCTCAGCATTTGCTTTATAAAAAAAAATTACTCACGTTTTCAACATTTTAGAGTGGATACAGATGTGGGGGTTACCAAATGCTTCTAGTATTTATGAGCCTAAAAATACCCTTTTGTTTTACAGTAGGATAACTACAGTAGCAGCTGCAACAAACGGATTAAAGAAAAATAATTCCCTCTCAAAACCCCATATCTGCGTTAACTCTAGATGATAAACTAGAGACTTAAAGGGCATAACAGACGTGATGAGGAGGAGTAGTCAAAGTGGAGCGCACATGAGAACAAAAAAGAAGGAACAGAGAAAATAAGAGAGCTTGAGATGTGCGTGGGATGGGAGACGGCTGAGCTCCCGCTTTTATAGGACGTGTATGATTCGAGATTTGGCTGTGGGAAGCTACCTGCGTTTTCGCCCACAGGCCACCTGCTTTTGCACTCGTGTGTGCCATGCCGCTTACGCAAGCTGTGGCCGTCGTTCAGGCCCAAATCTAGAACGCAGCCATCTTTTTATTCACTTCAGACAGAAATTGATAAAAAATGGATGGATTTGTGCATTTGGGATGAGTTGAAAACAAAAGCAGTCCACCATATAAGTGCAATGTAGTCAGGTTTAGCGTGCAGACATCCTAGTGTTAGTGTAGACTCATTTCTGGAAATCCATTTGCATTTTATAAGCTCTCGGGATGAGGTTTGCATCCCTCAGGTTTATATCACAGATGTGCCGAGTCATGCACTAGCAAAATGTGCAAGGCCTGCATAAAAACCTTTCTTTATTCCCGCTGCACAGGCTTTTAGGACTGGCACCCGTCCCAGTTCCATCCGCTCTGCATCTGGTTTATTTAGGACGGAACTGCAGAAGGGCGTGAGAAGAACTCTATTGGCTTATTACATCAAGATGAAAATGCATCATGCTTCCCAAGACATGTCATTGATTTCATTGGTTTGCCGGTCGCATCTACCCAGCAACAATAAGATTGTTTTCAGCTTGTACTGTTCCTTTTTATTTATTTATTTGGGGACAAGCACATATTAGAATGTGTTCGTCTGTCTTCATACAGTGTTTGGACCTCGCAAACTATAAAAATAAAGTGAGCAGATGATAAATTAATCCCAAATCTCACCCTATTAAAAACCTGTTACACTTTTATTATAAATAAATGCATAAAAATATTTTGTAACAACATTCAATTATTGTAATTTTTTATCACTTTAATGCATTAATGCTTTCTTTTCTTTTTTTTTTTTCTTTTTTTTTTTAAGTAAAATATCTGAACTTATTCGACAGATTCAAAGCAGGCTGACTCACTGAGGCATGGAGGATGTCAATGTCTCCAGTGACTGATACGCTGCTTCTGAGCTGTCTGTTAGTAGTCAAACTCACATTCACAGTCATCTATTAGGACTCTGAGTGACTGATTGAAGAGCGTTTTTGCAGCTGCTCTGAAAGAGAATGAGTTTTGACAGCGATTAAGGAAACCTGATCTCAGATGAGAATGAAAGAGCATCTTTCTCCCCGAGCGGCCATCACCGCTTCCTCGCTGCAGCTATTAGTCTGTCATTACTACTGTTATTACAGCCGGGGGACGGGGCGATTGGCTCAGTGAGCTGGCACTTTACACTTTCTTCTCAATACTTCTCCTTCCTTTTTTTTGTCTCTTTCAGCAAGCTGCCCAGCTGGGCCAAAGCTGTGGTGCCCAAAATCTTCTATGTGACGGAGAAAGCGTGGAACTATTATCCCTACACCATTACCGGTAACTACACAGCTTCTTACTTGAATGCATACAGTGCCATTGTAATTGCTTAAAGAAATAGTTCACCCCAAAATAAAAATGGCTGAGTATGTGCTCTACCTCAAGCTATCAAAGATTTAGATGAGTTTGTTTCCTCACATTACATCACTTGCTCACCAGCGGATCTTTTGCAGTGAATGGATGCCGTCAGAATGAGAGTCCAAACAGTTTCACAATTTCACAGCAAAATTGACCAACATGTTTGTTTAGGACTGTGGTGCTTGATCTGTGCATATTTCTCGCCTGGTTGAGACGAGATGACATTTGACAAAATTATGCACTGTATTTTTCCAGAAACAGTGCTTCAAGACAAAAAAAATGCTGTAATTATGAATTTGTTTCTTAAAAAAAACATGCAGCTTTTCACTTCACAAGACATTAAATGATGGACTGGAGTCATGTGGAGTACTTGAGGACATTTTTATCAGCTGTCTGGACTCTCATTCTGACGGCACCCATTCACTGAAGAGGATACATTGCTGAGCAAGTGGTGTAAAGATAAATTAAGATAATATAATCAGCAAACTTTCATTTTTTGGATGAAATGTTTCTTTTACATATGTGTTGTGATACTGTGGCAGTAGCATACTTTATCTAAACAGTAATAGAACAACAAAGTGTGCTCTATTTTTGGAAAGTGCCTGTTCATTGCTACTATAAATAGGTTTGATAGTCCACACAGATAATAAGTCAGTTTTAATACAATTCTGGAATATTGCTACTGTTATTTCACAGTTTTTCTCTGCTCACTGTAAAATATCACATGTTATGATGTAACGAACATCTATAAACGACTTCTGTACAGTTAGATCTCAAAAAACAGAAAAAAAGAAATAATGCACGCTTTAAAAGAATTCAAGTAAGCACCATAACATGCGGATGAGCAAATAATGATTTTTAATTCACATTTTTATTATTTCTTGACGGTTGTTAATTGAACAGATGTATGTACAGTCTACAAATGACTATCGTCAGGAGCATCTTTTTGACAGAATCACAGCTAATGCTTTCGAAATGACACCAAATGAAAGGGAATGCATGACGAAGTCAGAGATGTGTGTCTGTGTGTGCATGATAAACCACACACACACACACACACAACAGAAGAACTTCAATTCCCTGAAGAACTGGGGGTCTTTATGTGATTGAATGCTTGATGGCTTCACGACTGCCATGTGCTTATTGCCGTGACCTTTAACATGAAGTGTCTCTCTTTCTCTTTCTGTCTCGCTTCCCATTGTCTTCTCCTCGCCATTGGCTCAGAGTATACAGTGAGTATGGCTTCTACTTTTACTCTTATTCTTTTATTTATTCGTATTCTTGAAACTCGCAACCAAAATGTCAATGAATATGCTAATCAAGGCACTCACTTCATTGAAACATTACATTTTAATAGACAGTTTTCAGTTTGAACAGTCAGTACAATATACTACCGATGCTGTAAAAGGACATTTCTAAGCATCAGCTGGATACTGAAGTACCCCTTTGGTATTTATAATAGCTCATGCTTTTGGTTTGCATAATAGGTTCATTGTTTTAATGATTATTAGAGGCGTAGCAGTTCAGTGCTTATTGTTTAACACAGCCATATGCTCTGATCTCCCATAATGCACTGACAATTATTGAACTATAAATGCTGGGTCATTATTGTTTGCTTATGTGTGTTTTTGTACATTATTTGTTCAAGTGAAGACTGAATTCTGATTCAAATACAGTAAATGCTGTTCTTTTGAACATGCTTATTACCAAACAATTAAAAAAATCATCATATTAGAAAGATTTCTGAAGAATCATGTGAAATCAAAGGAGTAATGATGGTAAAAAATCAGATTTGCATCACAGTAATAAATACATTTTATATTATATTCATTTTTTTAATATTACTGAGTTTTACTGTGTTTTATTTCAATAAATGCAGCCTAGATGAGAGACTTCTTTTAAAAATCATCTAACATCTAACTTGCTAAAATCAAATTCAGTTATGAGTCGAATCTCCTGTTTGTTTCACTTGAAAAGCTACATTTCTTACAGAGTGTGGCGCTCTCAAATACTCACCATTTCTATTTCAGGTTCTGTTTCAATTATCTCGTCTATATAGGCAGTTCACATCAAGCTCACTAAGATTTGGAACAGAGCTACAGTCTCTGGAAGCCGATTCCTCTTAACCACCAACCATGTTGTTACGCTATCCCAGAATGCACTTCTCTTGTTTTCCCTTGCTGTGCTGCAATATAATTAGAGTGTATTGGAAAAGCAGGCAGACCAGGTGTCTTCAAGCTCCTTGGAGACCATATTAGGTTTCATGGAAAACCTTGTGCTTATTCGAAAGAGCAATATACATTTTAACACCTTAGGACTCCTCTGAGCCTTATGAATATGTTGAAGGTCTAGGGTATTAATGACCTTAAGGGCCATTCACACAGAACACGAGTTTACATTTAAAAATACAAGGTGTGGAATAAAAAAGCGTGTTTCTGAAAAATCAAACTTGATTTAATATTTTTATTTGACGGACAAAAGTTCTGAATGCAGGGTATAAATGTCATTGACAGCGTGAGGTCATAACCAAATACCTTTAATTTACAGTATTTTTTTTTTGAGGTATTGTTTCTATATGCATTCACACTTAAAAAAAGACAGATAAATTATTATTATTATTATATAGGCCTAAGATTATGTATATAAATAGTAAATATATTAAATAAATACATTGTTGTTATTATTTAGGTCTAAATTCTATTTATGTACATTAATTAATTAATTAAATATCTGCTGTTGTTGTTGTTAAAACTGGATATAATAGAATAAAACTAGAATAATAACAAAAAAAATTATAATTATTTTTATATTGGCCTAAAAATAACTGAATCTAAATATTACATAAAATAAATAAATAATGATAATAATGATTATTATTATTGTCATAATTTTATTGTTTTATAGTTACGTTTAAGATTATGAATTTAATAAAATATACTGTTGTTATTATTATAGGCCTAAATTTAAGATTACGTATCTGAATTGCATATAAAATTTCCTAACTTAAAACTACTTAAAAAAAACGAACAAAGTTTATTAGTTTGTTCGAATGTATATTTATTATTATGTTAAAAGTGTGTTCAATCCAAATGGATGGAAATATTATATGCCATTCAGATGCATAAATCTTAAGTAAATGTTTTTGAGAATAAAAAGGAAAGTGATTTAAGTCAGCAGCAGCAATATATGACGGGTTGGTTTAAATGAGCGGTGGAGATGGGTGGAGGATTATGGCTTAACTTAAGCTGGCCGACAGTCTGTGGATCTTGGAGTGGCTCTGCGTGCCGTATCTGTACCTAGAGATGAATGAGAGAGCTCTTCATCGGAATACCATTATCATAATCAACCATATGCCAGGAACAACAGGATACAAACCGCTCAAATGAGAGTCGGCGAAGACGAGAAAAGCCCAAAGGATGTAAAAATGAGCACAAAATGGAAACAGCTACATGTAAATTTGCGACAGCCACTTCTTTAACTCCAGGCTGATTAAGCAGCGTTGAGATGTGCTAATTTATTGACTGAATGATTATGTAGACAATATATATTTATATATACGTGTCTTACATAAGCTTTTTTTGTCCTTGTGCTAGGGAAATCGCAGTCAACATATCAAAGTTTCAAACTTTTTTATTTTATCCGATGCTAATTTAATTGAGTGCAACAGCAGAGCTCAGCAAGCACAAATCCCATTCATTTTCGTCATAGAGATATTGATTTTTAGCGGTAGCATAAAGCTTTTAAAACATTCCTGCCATGAGCACAGAGATTAATTCATGCTTGTGTTCAAGCCACAGTAAACAACATTTCAAAACAATAAAAAAGTATATAGCTCCCAATGAAAAACTACACCACGCATAATTCTGAAGAGAGATCCACCAATCAAAGAAATCACTGTTATCATGTGATCAACTTGCACTCTCAAAGTTCTAGTGTTTTTAAATGTATCATTAAAAAAGCTCATACAGTGTTGAAATTATCTTTTTCTAAATATCTGTAATACTTTTTGTTTGAGATCAAAGTTGCATGTTGTCTTGGAGCTGGCTGGTCTGGATCAAGAATATTTTAATATCTCTGTGGAGAAAATGAATGAGGAAAAATACTGCTGGCACCCAGGCTGCAGAAAATGTGGTTGTTCACCGCTCTGTATTGCCAAAAATAAACACTTCCAATATATTCCCTCTAGGCTAATTTCATTTTATTTGGATTGCATCCATAGTACAGATATGTAATGGGTAAATATACTTCTTATTCTGTAAACCGTTCTTATTGGCGGCTCTTTAATGTGGGTTTGCTAAGAATACAGTGGACTGAAGTGCAAAACAGAGCAAACTGATAATATATGAAAGTACATTTAAACAATAGAGGCAGTAAAACCCTGACACAGTTTCGATTAATAAAGCATAATTTTCGGAGAATATCATGTTACTTCAAAAAAATATTAATATGCTGGGATATTTGAAAACTGATGTTTTTAAACATTAGCCTCACACATGTCCAGCTTCATATCTATGGGTTTTTATAGATGGTAGGTTTGTTCAGTAGCTCAAATGTACTTGATCAGATGTACATGAGACGCAAAGACGCGGTTCAAATCTTGTGTTCAATTTGTTTTGCATTTTTTAACAATATCAAGTACGTAGGGTTTGATTCTGTGTACTGTAGGGCCTATTTCCAAAATGATAGAGCAATAATATAATATTTCGATTTTGAACCACTGCAATACATAACTATATCATAACTATATCAACAAAATAAAAATGTGCCAGGGGTTCACATATTGAACCTGTCTTTTAGCTTCACTCAGTGGACATTTCTCTTTGAAACTGTGGCGAAACGTGCTGTAAGGTACATAAAAATTGCACAAAACGTGCACAGAGGTACATATTTTTTATAAAACCAGGTTGATTTTTATATAAAAAAATTAATATTTCTATCATTCGAGGAACAGTACAAGTGCATTCAAATACAGTTAAACTCACTTCTTTTTCATGTTTGCCCCATGAAAAGCTTCAGTATAGTACTTTACAATTTTTTGTCAGTAGTATGTAGCCAACTTTTTTTCCAGGAGAGCTTAACTACAGTTGAACTAGGTTTAAATGATGAGTAGTTTGTAAACAGCGATTCAGGGTCGTAACTCAACGATGCCTTGCGAGTTTGATCTGCTCATCTTCTCTTCTCCTTGATCCCTTGCCCTTCCCCCACTGCTTCAGCATTTCCTCCAGCATTACGTAACTCAGCCTTTATTGATCTCCATAGCGATTGCAGGAGCAGTGCTTAATCTAATCAGGCAGCAGTGTGTTGGGTCTCAGAGGGGCTACAGCTTCAGGACGTGTGGGAAGGAGAGAGGAGGACAGGGAGGCTGTAAATCCAGTGAGGCAGAAAAAGAGCTCATCATTACAGCAGAATGCCAGGCTCATAAAACACAATCACACTGAAGCGCATTGCCCTGCAGTGCACCAGATCTACTGAGAGCATGCAAGCAGTGTGTTCATGAATGAGGCTTTGACCCTTCATGATAGATGTCTAAAATTAGTCACCGGACTAAATAGAATTAACCGTTGCATGGGGTTATTTTTCCCTTATTGTCTGTTTATTCATTATATGCAGTATGCATTATTGGTAATGAAGTGTTTACATACTTAGGCCAGGTATTATAGCCTAAAACAGGGTTGGGCCATAGTTTAATTAGGACATTTAAGTAATTTTATAAACATGCCATAGTAAAAAACATTACTGGTGTGCATCTTAAGACAAAACAAAGTCACTGATATGTTTTAAGATGAATCAGTGTAAGTTTCTTTGTTGAAACAGCTCAGATTTGCATTTTAGTCTAGGACTATGCGTAAGCCTTATCTATGAAACCACGGATTAAAGGAATAGTTCAGTGACAAGTGGACACTTGTTGAAAATGTACTCAAAAATGAGTGCTGGAGAAATGTAGCATTACATCACTTCCTCAACAATGGATCCTTTGCAGTGAATGGGTGCCGTCAAATTGAGAGCAAACAGCTGACAAAAACATCACAATAACATACCAAAGCTGGATGTTTATAATTGAACAAATCCATCATTAAGATGTTTTTAACTTCCAACCTTTGCTTTGGGCCAAAATATGAGTCCCCTCTCTGTAATTTTGCCCTCTTCGGTGAAAAAGTTTTTCAAAGATTACATGTGCCATACAATTCCAAGTTAAAAATATCTTAATGATAGAACTTTTGACTTCACAAGACATTATTAGATAGACTGGAGTCGTGTGAATTACTTGTGGATTATTGTGATGTTTTTATAAGATGTTTGGACACTTTTTCTGACGGCACCCATTCACTGAAGAGGATCGACTGGTGAGCAAGTGATGTAAGGTGAAATTTAAATCTAAATCTGTTCCTATAAATAAACAAACCCATCTCCATCCTAATGGTAGAAACATTTTTCATAATTTTATTTTTTGGCCGCACAACACAACAATTTATGAAGGACAATATGTTAAACGGCTTGTCAAACCAAATGTCAAAAAAAAAAAAAATCTTTGTTTGGTTCAAAATAAAACAGTAGATGCACTCTTGAAAATGAAGACAAATATAGTATGTAGATGTCAAAGAAATGTTAGTGCGTTAAGTTGATTGTCATTAATGTGATTGTCTGCTTCCTCTGCTGTGTGAATTATTTGTGTGCACATGACATTTGATTTTATGTTTTTGAGAATCCAGATACTTTCTAGGGTGACTGTTTTTTAAACTAGACTAAACTAAAGTTTAACTCATTTTTGACAAACTTATTTTTTTCTCTCTTCTTTAGTGCTCTTTCCTGCCAAAGTTCTCCATCCATGTTGAGACAAAATATGAAGACAACAAAGGCGTCAATGATAATGTATGTATGCTGTACGCAGTGTAAATATGCATGATTTCATCTTTTCTCAATCCTCTTTCATCTAAATCTTTTTTGTAACGTGAAAACTACTGAGCATGTGGAATGAGAGAAATGATGGACAAAACTAACGAGTAAAAAGACTAGTGCAGTCTCAGAAACAATTTGTAGCATCACTAGATTTAATATGCTTACAAAACTTTATGGAGTTTGGGTCTTCCCCTGTTTATTTATTACTTTAAATTAAACATTCATTCATTATTAAAGGAATAGTTCACACAGAAATGAGAAAATGCTGAAATTTCACCCTCTGGCCATCCAAGAGCCATGTGTTGGTTTTTAGCATATCAAGCACCATTAACAAGTGAAAAACACTCCAGAAATAGTTTTTTAAATGTGTCGCTGGATTTTGATTTGGGAGGACATCGGGAGATGGACTTGTTCACTGGAAAAATAAACATTATTATGAGTTATTGACTTGTTTAAGCACTTCAAGAATAGATTTTTATCTTAGAAAGTTTTAATTAAGGTGTGTGAATTATGACGTTTTTATCAACTGTTTGGAGTCATTCTGACGGCACCCATTCACTGCAGAGTATTCACCGGTGCGCAAGTGGCGTAATGATACATTTCTCCAAATCCAATTCAAAGAAGAAATAAATTCATGGTATAAAAGGGGGAAATTTTCAGCAATATGTCTTTTTTCTTTTTCTTTTGGTTACCTATTCTAACAAAATGTTTATCATCAGTTAATCACCTGGATTTCGAGCGATTCTGATAAACTATTTTATGTCATGGAAGAAAGAATCTGAAGAATTTCAGTATCTCTGGGGCTGATCTCTATTGCTACAGTATCATTTACTGGAATATTTTCAGAGGCTTTGACTTCCTTAACACTGTGTAAATCTAAGTGGAAGAAACCCACTAGCCAAAAAAACGCTTGTGATTTCAGATGGGATTTGTCCTGGAGAGGGATTCAGGATGAGCTTGTCTCTTTAATAATGCTGGCCTGCAGTCAGTCTGGAGACCCTACATGTATCAGGATTGTTCCAGACGGTGGTTACGGTCTGTCTGAGCCAGTGCTGTCTGTGCTGTCCCGAGCTTCTGTTCAAGTCTCAGCACACATGCTCACTCGTTTAGTAAGAATATCGCTTTGTTTTATTTCTTTGCTCTTGGCAGCAAGTAGCACTTTTATCCTCCGCCCCAAATGAGAGCATTTTAAAGATCACTCACTGCAGGCGTAGTTCTTCCTCTTCTGTGATCAGTTTGAGGCGTGTGTGTGTGTGTGTGTGTGGGGGGGGGGGGGGGGGGGTTGTTTGAAGATCTAACATTTACAAATGATGTTGCAATGATTAAATGTACTTCAGAGAGGAATCTGTTGTACAGTGGCAAGGGATGAAGTAGTGACAGCCAACGTTGTAAATAAAAGGTATCACAATATTGGGTTATAAGACAATATCTTGGAACGCATTTTCATACTATAATGGCGTACTGGGAAACAACACAATAAAATGATTGATAGCAGACAAAGTGAGTGGATGGAATATGAATGTGCTTGTGGCACTGTGCAGGAGAGGTGTAGGAGCACGGTAGCATCTGTTGGGAGGTTGTGGGGTGCTGGTTGATTCGCCTCAGGGCTATTTCTGCATCTGCAGGTGAGAAATAGCAGAACGTTGCATTCTTTCACCATCCGTGTTTCACACACGGTTGAGATGCCAACACTTCTTTAGTAACGGCGACTGATGAGCAGAAAATAGCTTCAGGTTTTATCACCCATCTTGTTCCAGTGGCCATGTGCTGTTGATTTGCCCTGTCCATGGTGCTGAAATCAAGACCGATTACCCGCACAACATTAACAAGGCATCTTGTGAAAATATTCAAGTTAAATATTTTTTAAGCATCATTACATAAAAATAAAATCCACAAATGTTTAAATGCAGAGCTTTCTTCTAGCAGCAGTAATTGGGTATGTCTATGCATGCATGTACAGTACTTATCTATTTGATGGCACTATCCTTGCAAACTTGATTCCAGTGATTAGTACTGTTTCAGATTAGTACCACTTAATTTCCAGACTGACAGGTTCCTTTGAATTTTGACTTGAGTTTCGACGATTTCAGGCACTATTACATAACACAGACTTACTACGTTAAGTCTGTGTTATGTTTGAGACCATTGCCGCATTGAAAATTGCATTTATCCAGAGCATGTTTTTATCTAACTAAAGCAGACATTTCTTTGCAACTTGCACCATTAATCCTTGTATTTTAATAAGAAGCCCAGTTCCTGCTGAGGAGAGGCAGCATGAGCTCTGGTGTTTTTGAGGTGTGAGCAGTGTTAGATTTGCTTTATATCACTTTGAATTTCAGCTAAAAGCTTTTTCGTTTTTTTTATTTGACCACAAAATCTTTTCCCACAGCACAGATTGATCACCATTATGCATTTTGACCTGCTCTAAATGTGCTTTTAAATTCTTTTAAAGTAACGGCTTCTGTTGGGCCACCTGTTCTTTACAAGCCCTGTGCTATTGGTGGAGGGAGAGGGATAAAAAATAAGAGGGATTTGTGATGTCAAGCAAAAATAAAAGAACCTCACTACATTTTAATGAGATTATAAAGACATTTTTATTTATTTGGATTATAATGTGCCACTGTTTTTTGTGCACTGTAAAACCAGAAAGATGCATGAACAAAGTAAAGCGTTTTGGTTCATTCTTACTTTTAAGCTGCTGTAAGAAATGTGTGGATCGCTGTTGATACCAATAAGGAGTTTTTTCTTCGTTTTGCTGCTTTAACAGCTTCCACTTTTTGGTTTGGAAAATATTTTGGGCAAAATGTTGGAAAATCGATGCATGGTTTTGTTCCCATTCATATAGGTTAAAGCACAGACGTTTGATAATGGGGTCTTGCTGGCTGCAAGGTGTTTAGTGCGGTTCAGGTGTGACGTTTATGCAGCCCAGTCAAGTTCTTCCACACCAGACTCAGTAAATCATTCTTCATGGACCTTGATTTTTTTTTTTTTTTTTGCTTTCAAAAATCACTCTGCAGGTACAAGGGGTGTTTGAACCCACCTCCTTGTTTGTCTCTTGTCTTTTTGCACCTGTAGAACTCAGTCTGCGTCTGTAAGAGGAGAAAACACGAATCCTTGATCTGTATTCCGCCTCCTTGTTGGTGTGAGAGGCTGTTTCAGATGTTTTCCCTATATGTGAGCCACATTGTCTGCTTTGAAGTTTAAACGGCACACTCCAGCATGCATCAGTCTGCGTTTTGTTCTTCGCCCTTCGATAAGCAAGCTGGTTTGAGTCTCCGAAATTAAGGCCAATTTTACTTATTAGTCAAATTTTCCTTTCTGTGTTCTCCCCCGTCTCTCTTGAAAAGGTCCACCCTACTTTACTGTATCAAATATTCAACTACTTTTTCATGTCATCCCCTTTTATTCTGTTTTACAATTTCAACCCATCCATTTCTTGCTCTCCCAGCTAGTGCACTCTCCTTTGTATCTACATTTTAAAATAAAGAGGTTCTATACATTTCTCTCCATGTCATCCCTGAAGCTTACTGTCAGTTGGATATGAAAAGAATTACAATGTAATTGGCAAACCCACACAGGTGGCAGACAACAGGAGAGTCGTTCTCTCACCTGAAAGCACCTGATCCTTTGAAGCGGAGCGCTCTCACCCATTAAAGTCTTTGTTAGGCTGCGAGCACTCGGATGAGTGGCAGCTTATGCAATACGCGCGCTGGCATTGACTTGCGCATGGACCGAGAGCTCCTTCTTGTGGACAGCGTGGAGTCTGAGGCTTTAGTAGTGTTGAAGTCTGCTGAGAGTTGCTGAAGATTTACCCACAACAGAAAGACTTCTGAGTGACTGAGTCATATCCTGGTGACAAATGAACAAGCTTGAGCTCATGCTGAGAGTGATTTTCTGCAAATAAGCAGCCGGAAGTCAGTGAGAGTTGATGATTTGTGATGGTGACAAAGTTGGGCAGCTACTGTGGTTCAACATCCACCCATTCAGATAAAAAGAGATCGTATCTGATTGATATAACATGACCAACAAAAGTTTACTTGATTTAAAGTGAAGTTGAGCCTCAGAAACTTACTCAGTGTATCAGTCTGCATCACTTGCTTTCTTTGTGGATTGTTGTTCAGTTTAGTGTGCAGTACACAGTATATCAGCTCTTGGACAGTGGACAATAACCAACAATACGACTACTGTACTTGGCAACTAGGGATAAATCTAGGGTTGTCCAGTCCTGATACTGGAGGGTCACTGTCCTGTAGAGTTTAACTTCAGCCTAATTAAACACACCTGAACCCGCTAATCAAACTCTTTCTGGATTACTACAAACTTCCAGCCAATGTCTTGAAGATAAACTCTGCAGGATATATTCCAGGCAGGTTTTGATCCCGTAAGTCACGACTTCTAACCATGACTCACGACTTCCAGGCAAACCATGCCAAATTGCCTGAGCTCAAGGAATTGTGGTAGCTAAATGTAAACAAAACGGCGGACCGTATGGGGCTTATGCTCATTTACAATTTCTATCAAAGGTGTATTCCTTGCTTATTTCAGGGAAAAGCTGTTATAACTTTTATTTCAGTGTACCACGTCTGTAGAGGCTGCCATTGTTGCTCCGCTGGCTATGTGACTTAGAACTGGGAGTACTGTACATCGATCTAGTACGAATTCTGTCATGTCTAACACATAAGTCTTCGTTCAGACAGCAATGCAACCGACTCTTTTAAGGCCTAGAAAGGTTGTAAGGACATTGTTAAATAGTCCAGTGGTTCAACCTGTGTCGTGGCACTCTCGTGATCATGAGTAGATGATCACAAAATCTTTGAGTACAAAAAATATTCTTAAGCTTCCTAACAATACGATTGAATCACTGATGTCGTAACTATTTTAACAGTGTCATTACTACAACTTTGCATTTCTGTCTACGTAGGGTCAAAAAGCTCTCGGATTTCATCTCTAATATCTTTATTTGTGTTCCAAAGATGAACAAAGGTCTTAAGGGTTTGGATTGACACAAGGATGTCAATATATCAACCCCTCCCAATATCTGTATTTTACAGTTCAAATATGATCTGGTTGTGTTGCATCTCACATCATTTTGCTTTCCGTATGAACACAGGAAACTTGTTACATCACATCTGGTGAAAGCTAATTTGGAGTTTAAGTGCATCCTGACATTTTCAGCAGCAGTGGTAGCTGGTAGATTTTTTTTCTTGACTAATTTTCATCCTCTCATTGCGCTCCAGATCTTTGATACAGAGCTCCGAGATGAAGAAACGGAGGTGTGCTTTATTGACATCGCCTACGACGAGATCCCAGAGCGCTACTACAAAGAGTCTGAGGTAAGATATTTCTTCCATAAAACACATAAATATATTACCCATTATATAGATGACAAATAATTAAGCAATACAAATGTACAAAGTACAGATTTCGCTCAGGTACAGTATGTGCTAATAACACCTCCAATATTTTCCACACTGACCTCTATGATTTATTCATTTGAGCTCTGTTGATATGGTATTTAGCGCTGATGGGATTTTGTTTTGAAGAAACAGGGGAGTGCTTCTCCCACATAGAAGAAAACAAAGGAGTATAGCTTATTTTAAGCCAATACTGAATTATTAAAAAGGCCCTGTTGAGATCTCTACTGGATACGCACAAGACTCAGAATCACCTCTCTACTGTACCGCAGCAGTAATTCATTTCCACACACTGTCTCTCTCGTCCTGCAGAGGAAAGCATAGACAGATGAGAGGAGTGCAGTGTTATCTTTCTCTGGCAGGAGCTTGCTGCTATCTAAGGATCCAGGCCAGCAGTGGTTCTGTTTGAGGAAGAAAAAAGCAGAGGTGGGATTAGATGTGGAAGGGAAAAGAACAGCTGCAGTGCTGGGAATGATAAGTGATCACTATAGTCCTCATTTAGACAAATAAAATCACTTATGTCACAGTAAACAACCTTAGCACTGTGTCCTAATGGGGCACAATGCAAATAAAGCAAGTCATGTCAGTGTCGTCAGTGCATTTTTAGGCCAAGTGTTAATTTATAAACTATAAAAAGGCTTGCTATTAAGTAGCTAAATGGTTTTTGATGAAAACCTATTGAAAATATAAAAAGAAAACCTAACATTACAAAGAAACAACAGTAGTGCAGTGCAGAAGATATATGAAAGTTGTGATTGAAATAATCCATTTATACTATGTCGAGTTTGACCACTTAAAACCCCTAGAACTGAATTCCATCTAGGGCATGCTCTTAAATGGACAAATGGTGTGTGTGTGTGTGTAATGTATCCCCCAATGCATTGCAAAGTTTAATTATTACTTTTTAAACAGATTATGACTTAAGGTGTTAAGGTAATAAAAATGCATTTAGTCCTTTGTGTTGCTAAACAGCCAGTGAATCTCAGTCATTGACAGTCACAACATCTTGCTCTGGGGAAGTTCCAACTGGCATTTTTGTTCCCTCTCAAGGGCATTGTGGGAAGGGGACACTATTTGTAGGGATGTTCCAAACTAAAGTAAACAAATCTGTTCACAAAGGTCCTTTTCCTGATGCTGTTAGCCCAAAGTTTTCTTTTTTTTTGTTTTTTTTACATGTACACTAATGCAGTGCCCGACCTCCCAATCCTTGAATCCGGTTTTTTTTTTTTTTTTTTTTTTCACATTTGTATCACATAGCATTTACAGATTGGGCCAATGGATCAAAAACAATGAGCTTACAGGCAGCTACCATTGAAATGAGTGAGAGGTTTTCCCAAGGTATAATAGTATATAACCTAGTTGATTATGATGCCATGATTCTTACCATTCCTGTGTGGGGGAGATGATTTTGTTGTCTATCGAAATAGCAAGGATTTGGCAGGGTTTATCAGCATTTCGGTTTTGAATAAATTCAGACATTCAGGCAGAAATATGTTAATACCAGATGACATTTGGTTGTCAGAGGGTGTACAGAGAATTCTGTTTCATCTGCATAGGTATAATGTGAAAAAACTCTGAGAGATGATAATTTTGCAAAGTGATTTGGTGAAAAGGGTGAGTAAAAATGGGCCAAGTACTGAACCCTGTGGAACACCGGTGGGTAGCTGGTGCGTAAAGCTTCAAGTACACTGCTCTCCAGAGTGAGTACAGCAAAATAATGTTAACTTTTAATGGAATTCACTCCAATGTTGTGCATTAATACAAAGATACAATATGCTTTTGGGTGTTTCATCAGCTAGAACAGGATGGCAGGTACAACCATTAAATGCAATAACAATGGTTAGGAAAAAATTTATTACCGCATGCACAAATACAGAAAAAAATCTAAAATGAAGATATAATCTTATAATTAACAAAGAAATAATTAACATCTGTAATTTAAATGTAATATCATAGATCTAATTAGTTTGTGTACTCTACACCAACCCTAACACAACCAGTGCAAGGACATGTTTACAGTGAGAATAGCTTAAACTTCTCAGATCCATGTTGGACTGGAGAGTAATTTACCACCTATTATTAACTGTATAATAAGATATAATGTCAGATCCATTGCTTAGCATTTGCATAGTTGGCAGGTGTTTGTTCATGTTAATTTTTAACTGAATTTTACCTTTTCTTCCCACCATCTCCCGTCTTCTTTCTATTCTGCTATAAATAAGTCTTATAAAGGTTGAAATTAGATTTACTCATTTATTGTATATATAATAAACTCTGTGGGCCATTTTATTTGCATTCCAGGACTTTCTTTCATTTTGCATTTCCATTCTAGGACCCACGATGCTTTAAATCTGAGAAGACAGCCCGGGGTTCACTGCAGGAGGGCTGGAGGGACACACAGGATCCCATCATGTGCTCCTATAAGCTAGTAACGGTGAAGTTCGAGGTGTGGGGACTTCAGACACGCGTGGAGCAGTATGTGCACAAGGTCACTTCCACCACTCCACATGCATATCCCGGACAAGCCCCCTAAAACCATAATCTTGTAGTTACTCTCATTGCAGATCACTCAGTTCTATAGATAGATCTGTCTATCCATGATATTATCTAGCAGTACAAGTCCCTGGATCATCTTTGTTTGTTCTAAAAGAATATTTCTGTCAACCAATCAGATTTAAGGGTTAGGATTAGTCAGAGCATTAACATCATTTCTTTTAACTTTTCTTTTGCTTTTGATGTAAGGGTTATTGTTAGCATTGGGCTTAGAGAACATTAGGCATATGTTTGTTTCACAGAAGGAATTCTCCAGCACCAAAAAAGATCCAGGAACACATCCACTACACATGTATACTTGGCAACTTCTCAATTACCATATATTTTACCATTCTGTCTTTATTTCTGTAGGTGGTAAGAGATGTGCTGCTGCTGGGTCATAGACAGGCTTTCGCTTGGGTTGATGAGTGGATTGGTAAGTTTGGCATTGACTAGCCAGTCATGCACACATCCTTCCTTTCAAATTGCTGTTTGTTCATCGCTCTATCTTTTTATTTGTGGTTTCTTTTGTGGTGACTCTGTCCCAGAGTCATGACTAACAATCCTCATGGATGCCGAAAGGATGTCGTGATCCATAGCTCACAACCGTTTTTAGTTTTGCATGAGTCACTGCAAGAACAAAGTCAGAAAAGATGTTTGAGCTGAGAAATTCAGCTTTTTTAAAAAAAATTTCATGTTCTTATCAAGGACCTTGACCATACTGATTAGATTTGATGCGTGAACAAATTGTTCATAAATTGTTCAGATTACCAAACATAGAAAACAGCATCTCTTTTTCCCCTGCTGTAGATTAGAGCAGGGGTCTCCAAACCTGCTCTTGGGGGGTCATGTTTAAGCAGTTTAGCTCTTGCCTCAAAAAAACACAAGGTTTTCAGGGTCATTAGAAACGTCAGGTGAAGTGTGTTGGAGCTAAACTCTACAGGAAGATGGTCCTCCAGAAGTAATTGCACACTGAGTCTGAAATTTTTGGACATTGAAAAATAAATACGACCTCACATTGTGTCAATCACATTTACACACCATCTCCAAAACCTTTGTCTGTCATAAACACATTTGGATTGGATTGAATTTTCTGTTTTTGGAGGTTTTTTTGCATCCAACAATTAAGAGCCACCAAACCAAAATCCAGATTGTCAAAATTCTGAAGGTCCTTGCACACTGTGTTCACAGAAATTGGTCTTTTTAATAATGTGGCTCTAGTATCACTAGAAAAGCATCAAACTGAGCCACTGACATCCTAAAGTAACTTTGAATCGGCCGTTTTAATTCTGCTGGGAACTCTTCATCCTCTATTTCTCAGAATTTGAATGGACCCAATATTTCCTTTCTTTTTCCCTTTTTTTTTTTTAGAAGCGAGAGGAAGCAACATCATTCTCACTACTAGAAGACTCCCTTTAGGACTTGTTTGCTTTATACGCAACAGACTCGGCATGCAATGTTTCTACGCGTGACAAGTTTTTAGGATGACAAATACAAAAAAAATGCATATGAAAATTTCATACTCAGTGTGCGATGACCTTAGGTCTGGACTTATTTTTAATTTAAGACAGACCATCATGACATTATTAACCAGGATTTGGTAAATAATATTATTTTACTACAGTTTGTTAATGAAAGCCTCATGAAAAACAGATTAAATATGATGTCAAACTCAACTTCTAAGGGGGCATAGCCCTGTTTATCTTCAGGACTATGTTTATCTTCAATCCCCTGATTGAACAAAGGCTAATTAAGTCCCTCAGGTTTGCTTCGTGTTTTAGATGTCCACTACAACCGACTAATTGAAATTTCTTTGCTTTGTACGTTTAAAGACATGACAATGGAGGAAGTCAGAGAATATGAACGAGCCACTCAGGAAGCCACCAATAAGAAGCTGGGAACTTTTCCGCCAGCTATTTCCATCAGCGAGACACCCTTGCCATCCTCCGCTCGTAGCGGTCCATCCAGCGCTCCCTCGACACCCCTTTCCACTGAAGCTCCAGACTTCCTTTCTGTTCCCAAGGACAGACCGCGGAAGAAGTCGGCTCCGGAGACCCTGACTCTTCCCGACCCAGCACGGAGAGACTCTGTCTTCCGCCTTCCCAGTCTGTTTTCGTGGGGTCCTAGCACCCCGCAACCTGAGTAAACCACAGTTCTGGCCTTAGTTTATAAAAACACACCCCAGTAAAGTGTCTGTTCGACACACAATCGAATCAGTCTCTCTTTAAACACTGAGAGATACTTATAGTTTCCCAAACCCACACACAGAGTGGCTTTTCAACCTGTCCAACCTCATGTTTTACACTGGAAGTTAATTTACAATAGGCCAAAAAGTGCATTTGGACTTAACAAAAACATTACAGATCACTGTTAAAAATATCTCAGGAGTTGTCCCATTGATAGAGTTGAATCATCTACTTTTTTTTTCTTCTTGCTGAGCCATTTCTTCCTACATATGTTGAATATGGACAGGATTCGTAGCCACCGTTGTTTTGCTGTAGTGGTGTATTTATTAGTATATTCTGCTCAGTTAATATTTCAGTTGTGATATTATGTTAAGTGACTTTATCCTCAGGCTTCTGAATTTCTCACTCCAGTTAATCAGTGTTTGACATGTACTGTAAATATCCCATTTCTAAGAATGTAGGGGTCAATTTGATAGTGGTTTCACTATGCTCTTGTCTTTAACTTTGATCAGTTTCATTCCCACGGACTCAGAAATCCAAGTGATACCAATTTTACTGGCCTTTTGCGTGATCTGTTGTTAGACAAAACATACTGGAACTTGTCTGTACATACTGTAGTTTATCTTCATAAATATCTGCCATGTAACTGAGTATGCTGTTCTACAATATATGTTCTTGGTTGGGATTAATGTGATGCATTATTATCCATGAATATGAATTAAGTCCTCAAAGAATGCTTGAAAATTAGATTGTTGTATAATCTTTGAGCTCTAAGGAATGTTTGCTGCTGCTGGCCAATGTATACTTTGTAAATTGAAAAGCTCTTGTACTCTTGCTGGTTCCCGCATATCTGTTCTTTTAAGCTGAAACACTCTTTTCTAAAGGATTCAGAAATGCACATGCCAAATCTTGGGAAATCATGCTTTTGATGTCAACTGCCGTTGTGAAATTAAAGCATTTGCTATCTAATGGGATTTCTTCTTTCTTCCAGTTTTACCATACTTGTCATTTGTCTTTGCTGTTTAAGTTGAACAAATGTGGGGTAAGTTTGGGGGGCTCAATTTGTGACCCTGGACCACAAAACCAGTCTTAAGTCACTAGGGTATATTTGTAGCAATTACCAAAAATACATTCTATGGGTCAAAATTATTGATTTTTCTTTTTTGCCAAAATTCCTAGGATAGTGAGTAAAGATCATGTTCCATGAATGTATTTAGTCAATTTCTTACTGAAAATATTATAAATTAATTTTTAATTTGTAATAGGCATTGATGATCTAATTTGGACAATTTTAAGGGTGATTTTCTCAGCATTTAGATTTTTCGGTACCCTCAGATTCCAGATTTACATATAGTTGTATCTCGGTCAAATATTACCCTATCCATCCAAATCATACATCAAGTGAAACCTTTTAAATCTTAATCTCTGAAAATTAACACTTAAGACTGGTTTTGTTGTCCAGGGTCACATTTAGGTTACCAGAATATATTATCTAATAAAATGTATAATATATATTGTAATATATAATATAAACCACAACAAATTCCTTCTTTTGTTAGTGCACACTTCAGGTTCTAATTATAGTGGTGAAAAAAAAAAATGTAAAAAGTTATTTGCATGATCGGATTCCTGTTACTTTAATTAATTGTCTAACATTATCTGAAGCTGACTGCTGCACTTGACATTTTAAATATATTCAGAGCTTAAAGGACTTTTTTTTTTTCAAGCAAACCCAGCGTAGTATATTTCACATGATACACAAGATGGCAATAAAAAGGAAATATTGCCTTATATCTTCTATAATTTTTTACCCAAATTCAGTCATTACATTGTGAGGTCAGATTAAAAAATAAATAAACATGGTTACATTTAATTTCGTGCCGACTTCAACATTTATCATGCGCACTGGACTTTTATTTTGAAGTTAGTATGTAGGACCTTTATTCTGAAAGAGTGTTTTGATTGCTGTTTTTGCGCTCGCTCTGCTAACAGTAAATTATATGTAATCCGAGTGAGATATCAGTTTAATCCTTACTAAGGACCACGTTTATTTTTGAAGCACCACGTATTATTAAACATTCCCTACTATGTAACATTTTTTTATTGATTATACGTTTTTAAGAAAGACATGTTAAGTTAGCTAATGGAAGTGCTGTTGCTACCGCATAGGCTGTTTGGTTTTGTAGCGTTACTTTCTATTACGAACTTCATTGCGCTCATTCGCATCCGCGTTATTTGATTAGATTTAACGTTACACGTAGCATCAAAATATAATTGCCAATGCTGAGATCAGCAGGGAGTTGAACTGATCACGCGACACTAAAAGCGCGCCATGGCTCAGCGTTACCACAGAGACCACCAGCATCATCACGAGTCTGTTTATAAAAGATGCGGAGATTCTAGCGGTGATAATAAGACGGATAAGCGCCACAGATCGTCCGAGGAAAGCCAGCACAGACCCCCAGAGACTCTGAGCGCTCACAGACAGCTGTATGAGAGGAACTTCCCGCTGTACAAGCAGCCCGTGGAGGTGGGCTGCTTCTCTCTGGACTCTCGCAGGACTTTCTGCAATGACCAGAGGCAGCTGCGCTATTATGTGCAGCCCGCGAAGAGCCCAGACTTTAACTTAAGGGACGGATACACCAGCCGCTTCGTCAAAAGAGATGACGGCGTGAAAGAGAAGCTTGATCACGTGCTGAAGTGGATTCTGGCCAACAGAGACAAGATCCAAACCAGAGACCAAACTCCCTCATCCAGGTCAGAAACGCCCTATGCGCATTTTACTCCTCTGTCAAGAAGTAGCTTATAACTGTAAAGCGACAGTTACAGTAAGCTCATGCATTGCATTTTGTGTGTGTGTTACACTCTATAATGAGATAAGATAAATAATTATTCGTACATAACGTAAATATGATTATTTTTCGGGGGAGTTGCACATGGCGTTTGCAATTAACCTTCCCATTTCATAAAAATAGACAAAAATCTAATAATTGATCTAATATCTTACTCCCCTTCAGAGTTATCACGAGGATACTTTTTAACCCTTTTTTATCTAAATTATTGTTTTGGAGTGTTTCTCCCAAGTATGTTTTACATGACATTGTTTTATTATTTTTATAAGTAAATATTTGCAATATAACATATTTTAACATTTTAACAGGTTGTTAATTCAACAAATGTTTTGTATAGATTACATAAATGAATAAAGTGTTACCTGACATTATTTGAAATAAAAATAAAAAAATCTTGGCAGGTTACCACTGCAACATTTCTCATTTTTATTCCATTTCAGAAAAAAAAAATATATATTTGAATAATAATAAGAAAAATGATATAATAAAAATACCAAATTACTTAAGGGTTTCTTGTTTTTCATTACAATGTCAGGACAGTTGTCCAACCCTGACTTTTTTATGGGGGGGAAATCGAATTGAATTTTTGCTTATAATAGAAGAGGCATTTGATGTAATTTTCTGTAAGTGTATGTACATTTGAATATATGAGTGCCCAGGACGAATGTTTGTCAAGACGTCAAGGTGTCAGCATCAAAAGAAAGGTCCATAATAATTAAATGTAACAGTAAGTTAAGTGTATACTTTAAAAGGTTTCTTTTAAGGTTTTAAATAAGTTTTTGTAGAATAAAATTAAAAAATTTGGTTAAAATAATGTTACGTTGTCATTCATTGTAACACAGTAAACCAACATGCTTATTCTGACCTGAGCATATTAAAATATATAAAAAGCACAAGGAAGCATATTACATTTTCTTGGGTTTAAGATGAGTAAAAAAATCTTACAGACAAATGGGTAAAACCTAGGATAGTGACAAATTTAAAAAATGTAAAATTATAACTAATTATGATTATTTGGGGTAAAAGTAATTCGTCTTTTAATCTGTCATAATTTATTTTTGTTGTAAAAATGCCACTGAATGACATTTTAGTGATTAAATTTAGTAAATCAGGGAAACGTAAGATTTATTTTAGTGCTGTCAAATGATTAATCGCGATTAATCGCATCCAAAATAAAAGTTTTTCTTTACATAATATATGTGTTTAT
>JAUCNO010000710.1:1609513-1661549 GCA_032353835.1 Enteromius viviparus | reverse complement strand
AACCCGATATTTCACACTTTGCCTAAAACCGTCAGGCATTCTATAGAATGCCGGATTTCACACATTGCCGGTAACATTTTTATATATATATATATATATATATATATATATACATATACGTGTGTGTGTGTGTGTGTGTGTGTATGTATATATATATATATGATATGAATATAAATATATACACAGTTGTAATGCCAAGTCAGCAGAGGGAGCTCTCCCCACTGAACTGTCGCAGCTCCTGTATGCTTCCTCGCTGGTGACTTCCTGTTTGACAACTACTTAAATGGGTTGTCTGTCAAACAAGAAGTCGCAAAGTATTGTTTTGCTCTACCAATCGTTCCTTGTATTTATCCGGTTTTCTTCCATTGCCATAGCCTTGCCTTGTTTTTGTTTTGTCTGTCTACTTTGGATTGCTCTCTTGGATTTTTGACCTCTGACTTCAGCCCCTTGTTACAGAATACATCGCCGCTTCCAGATCTAGCAGCTTTTCTGATAGACTCAGCCACTTGGCTATGAACCCTGAAGATTGTCTTGCGCAACTCTGTCAAGGTAACCACACCATTGAGGATTACATGGTTGTAAAGGTACGCTTTGGGTTAAGTAAAGACATTTCTCAATTTATGCTACGCAATACATAACACTGGGCTCTTGAGCACTACATTAATTATGCACTTCAACTCAGTGGCTCTCATTTTACTGTTGGTATTGCAGATGAGGGACCCCTGCAAACCTACAGTGACCACCATACCACAGCCAGCTCACAAGATGGACGCAGCCATGCCTGCATCCAATCTGGTAACAACTACTCATGTCATGCCTTCTACACATAATCGATAAAACCCACCTGACCGTTGAGGAGCGAGACCGACGACTCCATGATAACCTCTACTGCAGTCAACCCGGACACATCAGGGCCAACTGTCCGGTTCGGCCACAGCGATCTTCACTGAGCCGGGTGAGTCTCAATCGTTTTAACCATTCTATGACCTTACCTGTGACGCTCTATGTTAATCTGCAAGAAATAGTCACCACGGCTTTCATAGACTCAGGGGCTGAAGGGAATTTCATAGATGAGGCTATGCTAAGTGTATCCATGTTCCTCTTGGCCACCCATGAACTCACTGTCTGCCCTGTTACACCCACAGAGGCCGTCCACGAACTCTGTCTGCCCTGTCACGGCCACGAAGGCCATCCATGAACTCAGTGTCTGACCTGCCCCACCACCCTCCTAGACGGTTTCGGGTTTTGTTTAGGCATCAGGAGCCGCCTTTAGAGAGGAGGATCTGTAATGCCAAGTCAACAGAGGGAGCTCTCTCCACTGCAAGGACTGTCGCAGCTCTCTATGCTTCCTCGCTGATGACTTCCTGATTGACAGCTACTTAAACGGGAGTCTGTCGAACAGGAAGTCACAAAGTATTGTTTTGCTGTAGTGTAGTGTAGTGTACCAAGATTTTTTTTTGCATTTATCCTGTTTTCTTTCATTGCCATTGTCATAGCCTTGCCTTGTTTTTGTTTTGTCTGTTTCATTTGATACTTTGTATTGTCCGCTTGGATTTTTGACCTCGGGCTGTATTCTGTTTCTGTGATTGTTTTGCTGCCTGCCCTGACCTCTGCCTTCTTCAGGATTACGATTCTGTTTGTTCTAGGATATTCCTGTTTGCAGATGTTTGAACCCTGATTGTTTGACCACTTAGTGTAGCATTAAAGCTTGCATTTGGATCTTACGCTTGCCTGAGTCCAACCCCTTGTTACAACAGTATGCATTGTGAACAAAAAATTTTATTCTGGATATGATTAATCACAATACATTTTTTTAACAGCACTAAACATAACATTATTCTCAAATATATATATATACACGGTACAAGCATTATGTGAAAAAGTTTATTTTCAGTGCAAATAATTGTTTGACGGCACTAAAAATACAAACAGCCAAAATTATAGCATGACTATTATTTTTGTAAGGCGTTTCTCTGTGGTTCTGCCCGAAGGTCATCAGCAGGAACCATCGCAGGAATATTACTTTCCTACCCGGACCTATTTCTCCCGAACACCTCGCAGAAATCCGCCTCCGCTTTCGCGGGCTTTGCCCTTTATAAGGCGAACGCCGACAGACCTTCAGTGCAAAGTTTTGTCTTACCAACAACTCTGAGCGTTTCTCTTTGGATTACCGGATTACCTGTGGATATTACCTGGACTGTTTATCAACCTTGATTCTAGCCTGTTGCCCCGACCATTGCCTGGACTTCCGTGTTTGATTCTTGCCTGATACCCCGAACTTCTGCCTGAATATGGAACTGTTTATGCTACTGTTTATCTCTGCTGTGTTACCTGCCACGTTCTGACCTGTGCTAGTTTGACTATGATTATAAATACAAGCAGCTTGCAAATGGATCTACCGCCATCCGAGTCTGTGTTACAGAAAACTTTGCCACCCCTAGATCCAGCAGCTGTGTATCAAATGGCCCGTGAACTTACGCGCCAAGGCACGCAGTTGAATACTCACCAGCAGCAGTTGGAAAAGTTGACTTGCCTTACTGAGGAAATGGGACAAACACTGCACTCCCTAAACACTTCAGTTCAGTCATTGAAAACCACTGTCACTGCTCTCACTCCGTCCCAGCGATCACTCCAGCAGCCGCCATTGCACCACCAGCCCCGCCTGTAGTCACCAGCCCTGCTGCATGTCTGTCTTTGTCGGAAAAGTATGATGGCGCCCCGGGAAAGTGTAAAGGATTTCTTATGCAGTGCAGCATCTAAGTCTCTCGCCAGCCCCACTGCTCCCCGAATGACGACAGTAAGGTCTCTTTGATTTGTTCCCTGCTGGTCAGTCAGGCGCTTGAATGGGCAACTGTGCTCTGGGAGGGTCAAAGCATGTCATTTATCAGCTATACTGCCTTCCTACAGCAATTGCGTGAGGTGTTTGACCACACCACCTGCGGTCACGACCCCAGCGATGAAATTCTGGTCCTCACACAAGGAACTGCCACGGCAGCTGAATTTACTGTTCGATTCCGCACCCTAGTAGCACAAACCGGCTGGCCACCCAAACCCCTGAAGGCCCTGCACAGCCTCAGCCCTGAACTCCAGTCGGAACTGGCCTGTTGGGATGAAGGGAAATCGTACAAGCATTTTATGGAGCTGGCTATTCGAGTAGATAAATTGAGGCACTCTCATCATGGACATGCACCCCCCACTGCTCGAGTCTTCTCACCAAGCTCTTATACACGCCCCCGGCGGATTGGTAAAACCAACCTGACCGATGAGGAGCGAGACTCCATGATAACCTTTACTGCGGTCAACCCAGACACATCAGGGCCAACTGTCCGGTTCGGACACCGCGATCTTCACTGAGCCCGGTGAGTCTCAATCGTTTTACCCATTCTATGACCTTACCTGTGACGCTCTATATTAATGGGCAAGAAACAGTCACCACGACTTTCATAGACTCAGGGGCTGAAGGGAATTTCATAGATGAGGCTATGCTAAGCGTATCCATGTTCCTCTCATTCCATGTGCTTCTGCCTGAATCTGGTACTGTTTATGCTCTATCTCTGCTGTGTTATCTGTCTTGTTCTGACCTGTGCTGGTTGGAATACGGTTATAATTAAAAGCAGCTTGCAAATGGATCTACCGCCACCCGATTAACCCGATGTCACAATTATATTAAAATTATTTTATTATAAAAAATGCATAACTTACTGAGTAAATGTGATATAGTCTTTATTAAATAATCTGCTTAATTATTCACACATATTTAACAGTTTTAATGTTTCATTTAATTTATTTTCAGCATAATCCATTGTCGCTTTCGATATGGCTGTCATGCAAAATTATATTCAAACTGAGGTTATACACAGTTATACACATAGGACATTATCAATACCTGAGATTAAAATTTTAATAGTTTGCATGCTGTGTTATTCTTGTCATGATATCACAAAAATAGCTTTGTCACAGTCACTTCATACTCTATTTGCTCCTGCTGTTGCAGTAATGCTGCTTCTTCACTTACTTGCCGCTTGTGCAAATGGTATAAAATAGGTCTTTATGTTAAAATTCCTGTAGATGTTAGGCTGCAGTTGTAGTTGTGTGAGGAGGAGGGCTTTCAACTGGCTCAGCATTAGCAGAGGTAATGATGCAGCATTCTGCCGTTTGTTTGAGTGAGAGTCCTGACCTCACAGCTTGGGTCCTTTGAGACTCCTCTGCCCCGTTACCGTAAGCCAACTCAGCACATCCAATGCACAGCCCCCACCACACAGAGAGAGTGACTAAGTGGAAGATAGAGATAGGAGAGGGGAGAGAAAATTCCAACACATGCACTTTTCCTCAAGTCCTACCTTAGTCTCTGCCGTGCCTCTTAATCCTATGCGTCAACTCTGACTTGCATTCCAGGCACGCTTGGAAGAGGAGGAGAATGTGTGGCGTAACCTCTGCAGGTAATCATGGAGGAAGATGAGGGAAAAGTGCAACCCTTAGGCGATTCTAGACCTTATTTAGGGGGGGCTGTCTTTCTTCACAGCCCCCCTAAATCTGCTATTAACACAGCTGTCAGCAGCCTTAAAAATCTGACTGGGCGATCTCGCTTTAAGTTTGCTGAAAACAGCAGCTACAGAGAGTTATCTTAGGGTATTTTACTCTGAATCCTCCTCTTATCAGTCTTTAAGAAGTTTAAAGTTTATTAGATTAAGTATTATCATTCCCTCTAGTGAAGGGTGGGTAGGCGTAGGCAAGAGCAGCACCATACCAGTTAAATCACAAAAGAAAGTGCAACCAAATATGCTACCATCACTGATATACATCTGATGAACAGATGCTGTTTTAATTAGTTAATTTAAAAGAAAATTCAGTCAAGCAAGATTTGAACTTGCAACCTCTTACTAAAGTATTAAATATTATTCTGGGCAGCAGCATTTTATTTTCAGATAAAAGGTTGAGGGCTAAAATAATACATTCACCCCTTGTACAGCAGCATGACTAGATATTAGATGTTTAATTAAGACTGTCAATTAGTAAAAAAAATTTAATAAAACTAATCAAATAAATTGCATAATTTGTGACAATACTGTAATTGCAATATAAATGTTTGTTTTGAAATTACATCTAATTTAAACTAAATGTATATTGTTTGTTTCACATCATTTATTGACATAAAATAAGTTTCTTATGCTTATCAAGGCTGCTTTTATCAAAATCAAATTGATCATCATTTAAAATCGCTGTGATGGAATTGCTGGAGTGCCTTTAGCGTCACATGATACATCAGAAATCATTATATGTTTATTTTATACTAAAGAAATTTATTTTGAATAATGTTCCCTTTCAAAAACTCCCGTCGATGCTGCATGAAATGTTATTGAGAACGCTCTTTGTTTAACCAGTTATTGAAGCATGTGTGTCAAACCAGCCAAAGTTTTGCTGATATAACCTCGGTCAGGTGACGTCATTTGATTATGTGCACCTGGGGGTTATGAATAGGCATGAACGGGAAACATCCTCAGTTTCGACAAGTTTCTGTCGGGTGGCCAGGAGGAGGGTGCTCAGCAACGGTCTCTCCTTTTCTTTGGCGAAATGACTCCTTCATGGAGCAAACCTTATCTGTCCCGTGTCTTTGTGCCAGTCGACGTCGATTTATTCGACTATCATTGATGAAAAAGGGGAGCTTATCATGCTACTTATCTGGGCTCACGAGTCCTCGAGTCAGCATCCCAGAGTCAGGTCTAGACCCCTTTGATGATTGTGCAAACACACAATCCAGATACTTTCAGTGCGGCGGCATTGGTATTCTCATTCCCAATAGCGTTTCACACAGCATCGAGAGTAGCTTTTGAAAGAGAACGTCTCGGGTTACTTTACTGTAACCCTGTTTTTTTTTTCAGTAAGGTGTGCTTGTCACAGTGTAATTATACACTGTTCAAAAATATATTCTTATTAAATACTTTGTTCTTTACATAGTTAAATGTGCTGGCAATTAAATCACACAAAAATTATCAATGAAAATCAAATGTATTAACCACTAAAAAGTGAAGTGGCAAAACACATTACAGGGTGATCCAACTTTGATGTAATGTCCTTAAAACAAGTCAAATGGGGCTCAGTAGTGTGTGTGGCCTCCACATGCTTTTATGACCTCCCTACAACACCTGGGCATGCTCCTGATGAAGTGGCGTATGGTCTCCTGAGTGATCTCCTTCCAGACCTGGACTAAAGCATACGCCAACTCCTGGACAGTCTGTGGTGCATTGTGGCGTTAATGGATGGAGCGAGACAAGATGTCCCAGATGTGCTCAATTGGATCAATTCAGGTCTGGGAATCGGGCAGACCAGTCCATAGCATCAATGCTTTCATCTTGCAGGAACTGCTGACACACTACAGCCACATGAGGTCTAGCATTGTCTTGCATTAAGAGGAATATGGTTTCACAAGGTGTTTGTGGATCTCATCTTGGTATCTAATGGCAGGCTACCTGTGGTGAGCACATGGAGGGCTGTGCGGCCCTCCAAAGAAATGCCACCCCACACCATTACTGACCTACTCCCAAACCGGTCATGCTGGAGGATATTGCAGGCAGCAGAACGTTCTCCAGGGTGTCTCCAGACTCTGTCACGTCTGTCACATGTTCTCAGTGTGAACCTGCTTTCATCTGTGAAGAGCACAGGGTGCCAGTGGCGAAATTGCCAACCTTGGTGTTCTCTAGCAAATGCCAAACATCCTGCATGGTGTTGGGCTGTAAGCACAATCCCCACCTGTGGATGTCGGGCCCTTACACCACACTCATGGAGTCTGTTTCTGACCGTTTAAGCAGACACATGCACATTTGTTGCCTGTTGAAGATGATTTTGCAGTGCTCTGGCAGTGCCTCCTCCTGTTCCTTCTTGCACAAATTGCTGCTGAGTTGTTGCCCTCCTACGGCCTCCTCCTTATCTCCTGATGTACTGGCCTGTCTCCTGGTAGCGCCTCCATGCTCTGGACACTACGCTGACAGACACAGCAAACTTTCTTGACACAGCTCACATCGATGTGCCATCCTGGATGAGCTGCACTACCTGAGCCGCTTGTGTGGGTTGTAGACTCCGTCTCATGCTACCACTACAGTGAAAGCACTGCCAGCATTCAAAAGTGACCAAAACATCAGCCAGAAAGAATAGGAACTGATAAGTGGTCTATCACCACCTGCAGAACCACTCCTTTATTGTGAGTGTCTTGCTAATTGCCTATAATTTCCACCTGTTGTCTATTCCATTTGCACAAAAGCATGTGAAATTGATTGTCAATCAGTGTTGCTTCCTAAGTGGGCAGTTTGATTTCACAGAAGTGTGATTAACTTGGAGTTCCATTATGTTGTTTAAGTCTTCCCTTTATGTTTTTGAGCAGTGTACATTTAAGTACTGAATAATATAAATTAATGACGTGTGTAATTTGTACACTGGCAAAAACTCTTACATTTGGTGTGTAAATGAATTTTGCCTTGTTCTTTGCTGTTTGTTCTTGAAGAGTGTTGTTTGGTGAGGCTGGCTGACTGTAGTAGCAGCTGGGGTCATGCTGACTGCAAACATGCGAAAACATGAAGGTGATACTTCAGATTTGATTTGCTCAGATGGTAGAAAAATGCATTATACATACGGTTCAGGGGCATGATTAAATGCATTAATTAATCACGCTAAATTAGCATGGTAAATTGACAAGCTTATAAATGTATATGTACAGACTAACAGAGAAAAAGGAGAGAGCAAGTGAGAGAAATGCATCCGGGAAAGATGTGGGCACAGCTTCTTTCATCAACATCTCTTCAAATGTTTTTAAATTATCACATTATTTCAGCCCAATCTATTTTCATTCCACTCTAAAATTTCCTACTGTGATTTTTCATACATACACATATAGTAAGCCCTCCATCTTCACACATCTTTGAAGTGTCTTTATCTCAAGCTGATATGTTCACAGACAGGTCTTATCTTTTACAGACACATATGAGGCTCTACTTAGGTCACACTCAGCTTTGTTCCATATCAGTGCTGCATATGTTCATTAACTTTTATTAAACATTTCACCTACACTCTCCAAACCCACAAGATGAAAGACAAGCATCTACAAGTAACTGGTGTGCATGTTTGTTGTGATGAATGTGTGTGACAGGGTTTGACCCTACTATGTTGCACTGCCGCTCACACCGGTCGAGATCGATGGAAGCATTTGACGAACGCCCCTCAGCCGTGACATGCTTGGAAAGAGGATATTCTCTGTCCTTCTCATTAAAGTGCAAAATGACTTGACATTTACATGCAGATTGGGTTCCGGCTGCCGCTTTGCAATAGATAACATTATTTTAGAAGAAGGTTAGGAGAAAGTGACTGTGTGTGTGTGTGGGAGAGGTAGCTATTTTAAAGAGAAAGGGATGAAATTGTCGAAGAGTTATTTAAGGTTGTTTTTTTTTTGAGTTTGTAACAGCGGCCACCTAGCATTTATACTACACTCTCAGTAATAAAGGTACAAAAGCTGTCACTGGGTCAGTACCTATTCAGAAGGTACACTTTTGTACCTATTAAGTTCTAATATGTGCACTTTAGGTACTACCATGTACCTTTAAGATGACAAAAGGACTTGTCCCTTTTGGAAAGATACCACCCCAGTGACAGCTTTTGTACCTTTATTTCTTAAAGTGTATGAAAAATATGTGTTTATAAAAATATTTTGTATTTGTTTGTTCCATTTTAGTGCTGTCAATTTACTCATCTTGATTGCGTTTGTCATGCAGTTTTGTAAGCATATGATGCACGTTTTGGTGTGAGGAAAAACAAAAGTGTTAATTAGCTTCTCAAAGAAAGTTTTTCTGGCAAACAATGCTAACTTTCAATTGGATTTTATAATAGAACTGTTTTTTGTAGCCAACAGCCAAACCCATGCTTTGATTGTGTATTATGTACAGTATTGTTATTTGCACATGAACAGACTGTCAATAAATCGACTAATTCAAATCATTAATGCACAAGACTGTTTCAATGTCTACTGTTTCCATTCATCTGTTAAAAAAGATGTTAACCTGAAAGTAAAAAAGGAAATCAAACAATCACACTTTTGAAGCTGTAACTGAGTCATTAAAAAATAATGTTTTTTTTTTCTCCAAAATGGACATACAAGCTTATTTTGTATTTTATATGGGTGTAAACACTGCACACAGATGATATCTGACAAAACCACAAGTGGACAAACTGATCTCACAGCAGTTCGTACATATTTTATGAGATATTTAATTTGTACAAATTAGTACGACCTTACTATGTATTATACGAATTGCACATTTCGTATGGATTTCGACAAATGACGTACAACTAACCCCTCCCTTACCATGCAGGGATTTAGATACAAAATTTTTCGAGTGAGGTTGTATGAATTAGCCACCTCATAAAATGCATAAGAATTGGTTGTGAGATAGCATTGAACAAACACAAAAGGGGATGTATGCATTAGATACTGTGTGTGTGAGTCTAAGTAAATGTATCACAGTGATTTTACCCCTTGTAAGTAATCTCCTTGGCATGTTGTGGAAGCTCATTTGCCCAATGAGGCATGTTTGCTTCTTGGCAATAGTAAATCGAGATCTGAATCTATCACACTGAGAATGAGGATCAAGCCCTTGTCGGAGAGGTGAATGGCTCCACAGAGAGCCCTATAAATCTA
The DNA here is from genome assembly GCA_032353835.1 of Enteromius viviparus. Taxonomy (NCBI): domain Eukaryota; kingdom Metazoa; phylum Chordata; class Actinopteri; order Cypriniformes; family Cyprinidae; genus Enteromius; species Enteromius viviparus. The sequence continues at coordinate 1,651,870 of JAUCNO010000710.1, read as the reverse complement.
GAGCACTGGGGGCGGAGAGGTGGTACAGCACCTGTCAGATCAATCTGAGGTCAAACGGTGATGGAGCTCAAAGACATTCACATTATATTATTATATGACAGTGAACTGTTCTTGTGCTGTGTGTATGACTGACACACACCTATCAACTGATTATATAGTGTTCATAAGGCATGGAATTGTATTTAACTTTACTTGTGTGTGTGGTTTAAGTGCTTTGTTTTGGCAGTGCAAGATTGGCCTGTTGTATTTTAACCTTAGATGAGTTCAGTGTATGATGGGAAGGAGAGAGAGAAGGCAGGCAAGACACTTTCACTTGGTCACACTGACAAGTCTCAGCATTCCCCTCGATCTGAAAGTGTGTGTTTTTGTCCTTGAGTGGACACAAAATTGTTGTTAAATGCCGACACTGTCCCTCTGCTCTCCTCTCTCTCTCTCTGTGTGTTTGTAACACTGAACACAGAACTGAAGGTAGAATTTCAAATGCAGAATATAGAGCTGCAGCAGGTAATTTCTGCACTAATAACTATGGTTATAGTCCAAAGAAAAGAAAAAGGTAATTGTGGGATTAAAATAAGAAATATATTCACATTGTGAAATATAAAGTCAAACTGCAAGTTGCAACTGATAGATATAAAGTCACAAATTTCAAGATATTGACATAAATTCACATATTGGTTATTAGAAGCAAAGTAACAATGTCAATTTTAAAACTGCATTTTGGGGTTTTGAACATGGGTTCCAAAATTGCATGTTTTTAAATTGGATACTGTAATTATTTATCTTGTTGTTTTACAAAACTACATCGCCGACTACTGGTCTGGCATGCATAATACAGCATTATAGCATTTTGAAGGGTTAGTTCATTTCAAAATAATGTAATTAATTATTCACCCTAATGTAATTTTAAAACATTTTCTGGCCCTCAGTAGACGGCAATGCAATTAAAATGATCACAGATCCAGAAACAGTAAATACTGTATATTGGTAAAACAGTCCATGTGACATTAGTGGCTCAATGTCAGTTTTGCAACACAAAGAGAATAGTTTTTTTTTGCGTGATGAAAAAAAAAAAAACATAATTCACTTAAATACTCTCTAAAATGGTGAAAGACATAAGTCAGTTGTGTTATTTTTGTTTTCTTTCCGCAAAATAAGTATTCTCCTAGAGTCACAAATTGTCATTAATAATAGTTGTGTTATAAAGATAAATAAATAAAGATGCTTCAAGAGGTTCTTCACAGCAATACCATATAAGAACCATTTTTTGTTCCACAAAGAACCATTTAGTCAAAGGTTCTTTAAAGAAACATTTATTTCTCTCTTCCTTTTAATAATCAGAAGAACCACAATAAACCTTTTGTGAAACAGACAGATTCTTAAGACGTTAAAGGTTCTTAATGGAACCAACAAACAGGTTAATTGGTATCGTATAGCACCTTTATTTTTAAGAGTAAACCAGTGTTTTTCTAAAATTTTTGGCCTCACTTTTAGTTCTGGAAAATACATCAGGATGGAAAAGAAAAAAAGTATTTAAAAGAAAAAGAGCGAGAGAATGAGCACACAGCTTTAAGTCATTTACATTAAATATTTGTTGACCAAAAAACAGAAGGGCCAGGGGAAATCAGTTTTGTTTCATATTTTTACATCATTTGAAGTTTGCAGTAAACATTAAAAGTGAGTTAAATTACAGCTCAAATCAGCAGTCTGTTTATTTCAATGTTCTTCTAAAAAGGAAGTTTATGAACTTCGCCGCCTAAATTTGGGAAATCCATTAACAGATGATGTTTTCAGACTAAACAAACTTTCCAAATAAACCCAGAACACAGATTGCTTATTATCTCTGCTAATTCTAAATGAGCAATTTCACACTAACAATAATTGATTTGAACAAAATTTTCCAGAAACCACAACAGAATTAGCAATCTTGAGTAGTGTCAGCTTTAACTTCTGTTTGGTGCACATGATATAATTGATAGGGACTGACACACTGCCCAGTTACTGGTATATTAGAATTGATTATAAAGCGCTGCAGACTTGAGTGTCCGTGTGGAGATGGTGCTGATGAATGCAGCTTGTGCTTAGCCAATGCTAATGGAGTTGCTTTTGTCCGTTTGGCACTGAACTCCTGATTGAATCAACTGGATGGAAGGTCAGGGATCTGGGGAGATGCGCTATTCGTTTGCATTACACGTTTTATGTATGCAAATGTAAAATCAAAAAATCTAAATATATCGTAGAGAATTGAAAGTAAACTAGCTTTTTTTTTTTTTTTTGTGCATGCAACTGTTGCAACCATAATGACAGGGCATTGCTATGTGATTACTAAAACTGTAAAAAAAAATTTCAAGGTGGTTGCTTACCGAGCTCTCTGATATTTTGGATTCTTTTTTGCTTTCTTTATTGTCTGCCAAGTGAAAATGGTTAGTCTGATTGCTTTAAAATGTGCCTTGTTGTTGAGAGATGTTCTATTACATGACTTGAGGTATCATTATTGTTGAAACTGTATCATTTTTTTTTATTATAGAGAAAGTGAATGAGAGCTAGGGCTGTCAAACCTCTGTATGCATCGTATACACATATTTTAGGTCTTACACTCGACTGTTGTGTGTAAACATCTTTAACGCTGTTTTTTGACTGAAAATCATGATACCTGACACTTTTTAATGGCATGTTTATGGAAATCAATGAGAAATGCAAAAAATGAGTTTTAAACAAAACAAGTCTTTAGATCATGTGAATACATGTAAATATATACTGTGTATGCGTATGATTCATGACAGTATGTACTGTATATACTATATGTGTCTTTATATGTACATAATTAATAGACAGTATAATACAGTACCTACAAAATAAATGTTGTTGCTAGTAATATAGTCATATTAATACACCGTATTAATTTCAGATTTTGTTAAAATTGTATAGAAGAAAAACGTTAGAAATGCTTTTAGAAATGCACATTTTGTGTTCCACTGGAAAAAAAAAAGAAAAAAAGTTGGGTGAACTTTATTTAGCTTAATTTGTTTTTCTTTATTTCTTTTCTTTTTTTTATAGTCCTGGCAAGCACCAGTAATAATCATTACTGCATAAGAGAGAGTGCTCTGTGTGCACATGTGTGTGTGTGTGTGTGTGTGTGTGAGAGAATGATGTGAGCGAATGGGAGAGGAAGAAGTCTCTCTTCATTTCTGTCATGAAAAGGGTCTCCATGGGACTGAAGAGAGAGATGAGAAGACGAGAAGAAGGGGATAGAGAGTTGGAGGGAGGGAGAGACAGAAGACTATTTAAATCCATCACCTTGAGCAATTGTCAGTGCTGCAGAAGAGGAGAGAAGAGGATCGAGGGACCCGGGGAGGGAGGAGATGGAGGAGTGGATCTTGTCTTGTGATTCATCCCTCTATTGGGTGAATTAAATCTCAGTCAGTTGGCGAGCAAACAGATTTATTTTGAGTGGGAAATCAAGGCTTGGGTGCGGGTGGTGTGACCAGACCAAGCTGTACTGAATCAGCCAGCACGGGTGGGGGCAAGCTGTCAATCACCCACGCATCTTCCCTCAACGTGATGCTAACTATCCCTCAGACTCTCACACACACAGGCACACACACTCGATCATCATGCTTGGGCTGTCCCTTATAGGGCGGCCTGGTTTATCAGCCCCCTGCGGATGAGAATACGACAGCTGTCAGTCATAGCTTTAGTGTAAGAGATGGATGAATAGGCTGTACACACTCATGCGTATCAAACATAAGCCCTATTCGGATGGTAATCGTTTCTGATGGAGACGTAAGGTAATTTTAACATTAAAAGGGGCTTTATTACCGTATGAATGTATTTTTCCCATCCACCATCTGCTTAAAAATTACCTAGTGATCTTTGACAAACATCAAGGTCATGTGGTAATTTGCTTGCCTTTCGAATTCACTTCTTTGGGCTAACAAGAAGGGATCAATCCAAAAGACGTTTGTAAATCCTTTTAGACCACATCCAAGTACTGTACGGTAATGTACTCTAATGTTAAATATGGACACTTTTAGCACTGAAATGCTGGAAACTGATAACGTCAATGCTCCACTACATTAACTAACCAAACTAATTAATAAAAAATAAAAATAAAAGGCTTAAAAAGACTGAAAATAGAAGATTGAAAATAGAGAACAGAGTGAAATCTTTTTTTTAATGAGACAGTATAGTAATAAAATTTATATTTTTAAATTAAAATATTATTGTATTCATAAGAGTAAAATATTTTTATTAATCAAACAAATTACTGAAAACAAGAATTAGTTTGAAAAAACCTATTTCTGATAATTTCCACATTTTAAAATTATATCCTCCATTTTGACAGATTAAATGTAATATTTAAATGCTCAAAAAAGGGGTATTATTGATAATTATTTTTTAATAAATGTATTATCAATTTATTTAATGAATTATTAATAACAGACATTTTGTTTAGCTGCCAATAAATTGACTGACCATGTGAGCAGCCAACCTGATCTCACGGCAATTCGTACATATTTTACGAGGTGGCTAATTTGTATGACCTCACTTGAACAAATTCATACGATTTATTCGAAATTTTATGAGATTTGTATGAATTTGTACGAATGACATACTCATCACGTGGTTTTAGACAAATCGTACGAAATCGTACGAGTGAGGTTGTACGAATTAGTATGAATTGGCACAAATTTGGCACCTCAAACGAATATGTACGAATTGCTCTTGAGACTGTGTTGAAGCAACACGTACCCAGGATCGTAGGACCACAGAATGTGAACCTCTTCACCATGAATAAGTGTCATCTGAATGCATGCGTTTTATCTCTGACCCACCATGCAAATTTATTTTTACACACGTCCCCATGAGAAACAAATACCATCTGAATAGGACTACAGGTGGAACATTGGAATAATATGCCTATACATACATACATATGCATACAATTCACTGCAGTCTCCAGCTTGTATGAACAATATTTGCAGTAAAACACTAACAATGTTTATACATTTTCACAGTAATTATGATGGGGCAAATTATTCTAGGTTATGACCTGGAACACATTTACCTGCGTGATAAGTAAACAATTAGCTCTCAATATTCTGACACAGTAAACTTAAACAAACAAACAAACATAATAACCAGAGAAACAAAAATTATGATCAAAGATTTGAAGCAAGCTAAGCTTTTTGCCAACCTCTGGACCTTTAACTCTGAAAGTATTTTGAAATGTGTAAGCAATGTAAAATCATTTTGCAGAAATTTGACCAGAGGCACATTTTTCCGGTGAGCCTGGGTTGTGCATATAATTTCACATGTGTTCACGTTAAAACAGTCTAGTCCCATGGAGGAAAGCTTTATGACATTTATGTATGACATGCTTTTCACAGCGAGCACAGATGCTTACTGAGTTCAGTGGAGCCACACACTGTTTTTTTTTTTTTCTTTTTTCATATCACATCTATATCACATCTATACTTTCCAAAACCCTAGTGAGCTTTCTCGCTGTCAACTATCTACATACTGTAGGTAGCATTTTGACTAAAATGAAACCTCATGAGACACTGAACTGCAATGCTCTTCATAGGCAGCAACTTGGTTAACTGTCCTGGACGTGATCCACATATGAATCACATGACAAACTTGACTAAACGCTCAGTTGATTCCAGTAGAGTTAAACATTGGCAGTAGTCTTTCTAAGCTAATTCTCTAATTTACTTTTATTTACATTTTTGCTTTTGGCAGATAGTTTTATTCAAGGCCTAGATTTGATTAATAGAGCCATTCATGTATTTCACAGGAACTGATTAAGCTACATGCCCCAATGAATTTTCCATACTGGATGAAATACATCAGCCTGCTTTTCAAAACTGAAGACATATCTTCATAATCAATATTTCCATTTGTCTGCTAGATGTTTGGATGATTTTTTTTATTTATTGTTTTGACAGTGATGGTATTTCTTTAGAAGGAAAGGATACATGCAGGGTCTATAACTGACACCTGGCAAGACCAATGAAAGTAAAAAATGGTTTTAACCAGTTGTTGTTAACAATAATTATTTCCCCCATAAATAAAGCTAAAATACAATAGATAATCAGAAAAAATTACACTTACGTAAATAAAAATGAGAAACTGACTTAAAGTAATAAAATGAATAATGCTAAAATAAAAATGTAAGACTACAGTATTTATATTGTGTGTATATAAACAATATATTAGAGCTGGGACTCGATTAAAAAAATTAATCTAATAAATTAGAGGCTTTCTAATTAATTAATCGAAATTAATCGCATTTTAATCGCATATAAATATTTGACCTGAGAACAGTGAGAAGTTAGTTTTTTCAAATGTTTTTAGTATACCATTGAGTAATGACTGAATACATAAGCTTAAGCAACTAAATATCGTTTATTTTTGTTCAACCAAGTCCAACAGACCAATATTGTGCCGTGCGTGATTTCACATTGATCCGTATATTACACACAGCCGTTGTTCACTGTCGAGCTGCGCAGAACATGTTCATTATCAGCGTGGATTTGCGCAGCTCTTCAGTAAACAACGGCTGTGTGTAGTATATACGGCTCAATGTGAAATCACGTACCTGATCGCATTTACCGCTGATTACAGGACCGGGTTAACTGACAAAACGCGCAAACATATCGACCGATCTGGATCGGTGCATCCCTACTTTCAAGTACATTCAGAAAAAATGTTACGTGTTATTTTTGTGTAATTAATTAATCTAAATTAACGTGTTAAAGTCCCGGCCCTAATATATATATATATATATATATAATTATATAATATATATATATATTTTTTTATTTTTATAAATATAATGTCAATAAACCCTTTCTGCAACCCTAATTAAATACACCTGATCCAGATAATCAAGTCCTTCAGGCTTGACTGAAAACTGTGCATATAGCCTTTTACACCACTTTAGTTCCAGAACTAACAGTACAGTACTAAACTACTGGGGCGTTTTGTACAGATTTAGCCAATCATACACTTGCATCACCAGTGCTTTTTTAAACCCTACTCTGAAGTAGGGGCTAATTTACTTTCTCCTAACGTAGTTCCTGGAATTAAAATCGTTCCTAGCTCATGTGGTGCGAACACGCCAAAAAGTGCATACCACAATTAGTTTTGGTGCTACGAAATAGTTCCTGTAGTGCAAAAGGCCCCTATGTGATTTGGAGAAGTTTTGGAACCAAACACTGCTGGACTCTTGCCCTTCAGGAGTTTGACACCCCTGGTTAAGAACAAATATCTCTTAAAGCACCCCCGGAGCCATTATTCTCACTATAGTGTTGTTGCGGGCGCCATGTTCTGGAGATGGTGTGTTTTGTTGTGAAAGTGGAACTACTTTCTTTATGCTTCAAAAAGAAGTTACAAGAACAAATCACTGATTAAGTTGCATTTACAATACTTTTTCCAAACAGTTCAACCCAAATATTCAGATGTGCTCAGCGCATTTAGGACGCAACAAAGTTCTTGTTTTCTAATAGCTTTTATTGTTTGTATTGTCTCCTAATGTCTGATTTGTGATTTCTTTTGTTACGCACAGCTTAGCAATAAATAAAGTTATGATGTGACCATCAAAATTACCTGTATGTGCATGCAAGTCCAGTATTTAAATATCATATACCAAATCAACACTGAATAGCAGTTAACGTAATAGCTAAAGCTTTACTGACTCATGACTGCAGATGACCAGATGATTGCACTGGGGCTTCAAGACTAATCTAATTAACTCTTCACCCACTGTTTCAAAGAGGTACTAACGGAGGCTTGAGCCAATGACAATGCAGATACAATATCAAAAAATAATTTTGTGTGAAAAATGTGTAATAGTTTCTAATTATCCTGTTATTTCTTATATTTATTGGCTTTGTCAGTGTCGTTGCAGGTTTTGGTTCTTTTGCTGTTTTAGGCTGTAAGGACCATTGAAATAACCGAAATCATTCAGCAAAAGTAATATGGACATGCAATGCGACTTTTCAAGAAAAATGAAACTTGAGGGGGAACGAACGCAGAAATGAAGCTGGATGTGTAGACTCACAAACATGAAGGCACCAAGATACACCTTTGCTGATAAACATCTCAAACCAGATGAAATGGATTATTTTATTGAGTTACTTTCACACCAACCCTTGACCTTTGGTATGCTCGTCTTAGCTCTAATCTTCCCATTCTCACAAGAATATAGTGACAGCAATGAACTGCGATGAACCATTATCAATCTCAGTAAACCCTGGATGACATATAGTACTACCAATATGGAGTACAGAAACAGAAGCCAGAAAGATACCCTGAAAGCTTGTTAACTCGCTCAACAAATCATTAATTCAACCAGTAGAGATGATTTTGAAGATATTAAAAAAATTAGCTGATCAAAGCAGCCTTTTAAGTTCCCAAAAAAATACAGTTTATGGTGTTTTGACATAATTTTTGTATTAAAACAACTTAAATGAATAGTTCATCTAAAATTGAACATCCAGTCATCATTTTCTCACCCTTATGTTGATCCAAAACTCTGTGACTTTTATATTTTAGTGAAACAAAAGAAAAATGAATAATGCTGGTAATCATTGTTGGCTGAACTATCCCAATAATACCCTGAGATGCACACATGTTTCCTCCTTTAATACACATCAGTCGGCAGTTTGAAATCCTTGAAGCAATAAAATGAGATGTCGCCATGATCCACCACCGCGAACGTGACTGGGACGTCTCCACTTTGGAAGGACAGCTGCTTCATGGCATTCAGATCAGGCACTGGACCGTTAAAACTGTCAATGTACAAAGACGGAAATAAGCTGGATTGATCAGATCAAGACTTTTACAGGCATTACAGATTTTTTGTCACTTGATACAGATCTTTATCAGAAGCCCGATATATGCACAAACATTAACAAGCCATGGAAAATGAACAAAAAAACTGCATCACTTATCAGACAGCTAATTAGGAAATTATTGCTATTCAGTCCTGCAAAACAAACATCTTTTCCAGTATGATCCAGTCACTGTATAACTAAGGCAAAATGACAAAACCAACACAGCAGATGAAAGATCATTGTGAGCAATCATAATGCAGGTAATAAATCAGCCGACTCATTTCAGTGTGTTTACCTGCAGACACACATGCGGGTGTAAGGCTTTCCAGGGAGGCTCTTTTTATACTCTGCCACCGTGTCCGGTTGGTAAACATCAAAACTAATCTTCCACTGGTCTGACGGGGACAAGCTGAGAAAACAGCAGTTCAATCATCTCAAACTCTTATTTGACTTCAATATTGAGACAAAGGGCAAAGCTACCAGGTTACTCTGACTGTACTTCAGTGCCCTTGCTGAAAAACCACGCATATACTGGTTAGGTGTGTTTTGAAGCTGGTCCTAAGCAATTAAGTCCTGCTCAGAAACCATCTCATGACCAGCTCAAGCAAGCAGCCATGCTTCAAAACACACCTAACCAATATACAGTTGGTCGGAAAGTACAGGACAGTAAAAGTGGGCTATACTGACCTGGAAACCCCCTCAGACCAGCTCGAAGACTTGATAATGCTGATCTGGTTCAGCAGTTCACCTGCATCAGAACAGGACAAAAAAAAGGAGAATGTCTCCTTAAACAGTTTAAAAGGTAACTTAATAAGCACACAATCATGTCCTTCGGAGATACGTTACATTATTTGATTATCGTTTTAAAGATGATCTATTTGACATATTTTTACGAGGATACAAATCTATTTTAATGATTAAATACGATATTAACACATATCTTTTTATTTGCATATTTAAAATATAACTTTTACACATTATAAAATTATCAAATGGAAAAATGACCCTTTAAATGAAATTAACAATGAAAATAAATTGCTGTATCATGAACTTAAATCAATATAAATTTAATAAATTTATAAATTAAAACATATAAATGACTATTTCTCAATATATTGTAAACAAACATGAATTCAATTTATTATTAATATTCTATTATTATTATTATCTATTATTATTATAAAATATTATTAATATTTATTTATGAATACAGTTATATTTATCTATCTAATATTTCTATTACGATGGCTTTTATTGTTAGCCAAAACTATATAAAAAAATAATAATAAAAATACTCCAACTAAAATTAGAGATGCTTCACCTTCAACCATGACTTAACCAAAATAAAAATAACTTCATCTATAGAAATATTTAAAAAATAATAAAACAAGTAATAATAGGAAACATGAAACATTAGCATGTTACCCGCCCACTTGTTGGTCTTTTGGCCTTGGTCTGAATGAAAACGCAAATTCATTCTGTGCCACTTTGTCACTTTCGGAGCATTAAAAGCTCACAAACACCGCTTTAAATGAAATCAACCGATCACCAGAAAAGTTTGGAAAAATGAATCATTGAACGAATCGTTTGAGTCGTTAAATAGGGTAAAAATAAATGCATATTGTAATAAAATAATAAGTGTTTTATTGAGCTTGCATGCATGTCAACCTGTTGTTTGGGATGCCCAAAACCAAAATATAAACGTTTTATAACCCATAACAGGGGCAAATCTGTTTATTTGTTGTCTAATGGCAGTGTGTCATCTTACGGTGTGAGCTGCACTGGCCGGGCTGAGTGAGGGGCGTCACCTCCTGCTCCCACAGGTGCACGGGTCTGTCTTTCTGCCTCCGTCTCCTCCTGTCTTCCAGCAGCTGCAAATACTCTGCCCAGTTCCTGCAGCGCTTCACCTCACGGTCACTGTTAATGTCCCTGTGATAGCGATCCCTGTCTCTCTGGCACTCCCTGTCCCGTCGCGACAGCTTCTCCTGCTTCACGTTGAGTCTGCTGAGCCATGGGGACAAGTGGCAGATGCTCACCTCCAGCGCTCCGGGTAGCAGGCTGGGGTCTGGAGACGCCAAAGACTCGGAGCGGCTCTGGCAGGAGCCCATGTCCGGGAAACAGATGCTGCTGAAGTCCCAGCGAGAAGCTGCGCTTGGAGCTTGAGCAGGACACGACTGGACATGCTCCTCCACCCACCACGTCCTGTCTGAGGTGTCTGAGGACTGCACGGGCTCCTCCAGAGGTGCCTCTGCTGGAGATTCACTGCTCTTGACTAGCTCCTCACTTTGGTCTTCAGCTGTGTTCTTCTCCTCTGGTAATGTGTTCTGTTCATTACTAAGACTATCAAGTAGAGATGATTTAGCAGGATTTAGCAGCCACCCAGGCAACATTTATTAATATTTCATGCTATCTCATCCCTCCTTATGTGATTTTATCATCCTTTTTTACTACTTAAACAGTTTACACCATTAAAATGATTTCTGAAGAATCATGTGACACTGAAGACTGGAATAATGATGCTGAAATGTCTGTTTTTGTTGTATTTTTGATCAAATAAATGCAGCCTTGGTGAGCAGAAGAGACTTGTAACATAAATCAGGGAGGTTATATTGTTTGTAGATTCTACAATATACCCTTATAATAATAAAACACAATCCTAAATGTTGTTTATGGATCTGTTAGTTAACAACAGCAGGGCCTGGGGAAGAAACCTCATGTACCTGGATACAGGACTTAGAGAGCGCTTCCTCTTTAGCTGTTTTCTCTGTTTGTCCCATGATGATGCTGGCAGATTTAGCTGTCTCTCATATGTGGATGGGACTGAACTGTGTGAAAGATATATTAGAATTATTAGATGAAATATTGCACAATATCATTCTGTAGAACAGTTGGTAGAAACATGCTAGTTATTGTACTGAGAATAAGACCATGGTCGTTACCTGGGGTCAAATCTGTTCACAACATACCCCAGCCTTTTCAAATGTCCATAAACCTAAATTAAAGAAGGGGGGTTATAATTAAATACATTACATGACTTTTCGGGACACTTTATAATCTACTGGGTGCACCTTTAAAAGAACCTTTTTCTCATTCAGATGACAAACAAACCTGATACTGATGAAGAGTCACCGTCTCTTGAGAGAGTAAGCGCTCGTATCCCTCCTGAATGGATAAAGGAAGGTCCCGGTAAAACACCTGCACATTACCCTGAATCACAAACAAGACACAAAAAAATAAATGATTTCTGAAGGATCATGTGACACTGAAGACTGCAGTAATGATGCTGACAAATCAGCTTTGCATCACAGGAATAAATTAAAGTTTAACAGATTTTAAAATAGAAATCATTTATTTTGAATTGTAAAACTACTTCACAATTTTTCACAAATTTTTTTTATCAAATAAATGCAGTCTTGGTTTATATTTTTTATATAAACTATATATATTTTTTATATAAAATTACTATTTTATATTTTCGATAAAAATTACTGTTTTATATTAACAATCAAATTAATATTTCATATTTTCGATAAAAATTACTATTTTATATGATCGATAAAAATTACTATTTTATATTAATAATAAAATTACTATTTTATATTATCGATAAAAATTACTATTTTATATTATTGATCAAATTGCTATTTAATATTAACGATCAAATTGCAATTTTATATTATCGATAAAAATTACTGTTTTATATTAACAATCAAATTAATATTTCATATTTTCGATAAAAATTACTATTTTATATTATCAATAAAAATTACTGCTTTATATTAACGATTAAATTACTATTTCATATTTTCGATAAAAATTACTATTTTATATTATCGATCAAATTACTATTTTATATTATCAATAAAAATTACTGTTTTATATTAAAAAACAAATTAATATTTTATATTAACAATCAAATTAATATTTCATATTTTCGATAAAAAAAATCTCTGCACTATTCCTATGACTAAAAATTATAAATACAGCACAGCCTCTTAGACCTTTGCCATACAATGATGACTGAGAGACGTGCAAATGAACATTTTATCAAGTCGCAATCAAGTAAACTTCTGCCTGGTAAATGTTCATCTTAAAATCTGCACATGGTACACGATGGTATAAAATGAGGTAAAACGTAAGTAAGAGTATGAAAATATCCACTCACACATTCCATGAGATAAAGAGCCTCTTCAGGAAGCAGGCACTGCTTGCCTCTTTCTGAAAAACCCATCGTCTGCCAAAACTTCCCCTGCAAAACATGACATAATGACTGAGAGTGGCCCAGCTATGAACAGATGGAGATGATATTTTATTTGATGTCTGTCCCAGACTCACTGCTGGTGACTGCAGCTCCACGACTCTTCTGTCTGGGATCCAGGCAGCTTTCACTAGATTCCCTCTGTTCACAAACACAGCACCACATTTCTTCTTAGATTGTGTAGTGAGCGAGTGTGTGTTTTTATGAAGTCACTCACTGTCTCTCGACTCTCTCCTCGGACAGGAGCGTCCAGTGCTCGTCCAGACTCTGCTCCAGACGGGCCCTCTGCTGCTCCGAGCCACTGGGCAGGAAGTCCTTCTGACCCCTAACCGGGATCTTGTGACTCCGGGACCTCGCCTCAAACAGCTCTGATGGACTGCAAGCAAACACAAGACAAATACATAGAAACGGGATATATATATATATAAACATATATGTGTCACAGCTGACTTGTTAATATAGTCTTAAACTAAAGATGATAATATCGAGATAACAACATATCTATTCTTCCATAAACAAATTAACGATAAAGAAAAAAGTTTTGATTTAATGTGGTTAAAATGTGGCCGTTGAACTCAAAACTGAAGGGAGATGAACAAGAGATGGCATGGGCAGAGTTATTTAATTATTTAACATTAAGAGGAGAATTATCGTATTATTTTTCTACAAACCCGTGTAGAATTTTATTGTTTTACCTTTGTTTTAAACTCATTACATTAATTGTTAAAATATATAAAAGCACATATTATTATATTTAAATCTACTATGATTTAGGCAGAGACTGAAATCATTGAAAACAAAAACATTTACATTCTGATTGCGCATAAATCATTAGTGTCAAGTAAATACAAGGTAACTTTAGAACACTTTAGAGCTGAATGGGTTTTTTGTCTGCAATTGTCAAATTATGTAACTAGTATGAAATTTTTATATCCGCATTAAACATATATGCAATAAAAGCCACCAAATTGGTCTTATAGGCCTAAAGCAACAAGTTCACAGTGTCAGATTCGCCACGGAACGCTATTAAAGAATAGCCTGAGCTGTGCTGAGAGTGACACTTGTCATTCAAATTAATAATAAGTAGTAATAATTGTTACATGAGCACTCATAGAAACACCAGAGATGAAGCCTATCACTTGAGTATCACGCTCGAAGAGAAACATCTTGATCGTCACGCATTCAGAGGATGATTCAAAACTTCAGCAGATAAATATCTTTTATTGACAAAATCTCTGTCCAACCCATGTGTAACGTGCTCTAACTTTTGCGTGTGTGCTTGCTAGCGCGCGTTTCCAGCAGTGCGTTAAGTTACTTCTGTTTGTGTTACAGCAGAACACGAACAACTCAATAAACAAGAGGCGCTTCATTACAATGAATGAACGATGAAGGTTACCTGAGCAGCTCCTCACAAACATCGCGCGTGTGAGTATCTGAAGATGTGTCTCTGTCTGCCATGTTTACATCGGTCTGTCCCTGTCGTTTCAGGGTCCTAGTGCGCAAAGCTCGATTCGTGCGATTGAGCGCCTTCACCAGTAGATGGCGGCACAGCACACAGTATACGATACGTGAAGGAATTACGTATTTTTGTAGGCTAAAACAAAGATGCATTTAACACTTCTGAGGCCCGTTCCATAAAACAAGCTTACCAAATAAGCCAGGTTTATTTCAGTTAGTCTGGCTTATTGCCAGTTAATTTGGTTTGAAAAAAGTCAGGCTATCTGCCAAAAGCCTGGCTTATTTGGTAAACTTGTTTTATGGAACAGGCCCCATGGTTAGATTTTAAAAAATGTTATGTTTGTTTATTATTCCTGAAGTACGGTCTGTGTTTGACACAGTTTAATATATGGCCACCAGTGCTGTCAAACGATTACTCACATCCAGAATAAACAGGGTATATAAAAATACACACATGCTTTTATGTATTTAATAAAATATGGTATGTATTAAATGTATTTATATATAGCCTAATATAATCATTTACATTATTATTATATATACATTATAAATAAACACAGCACATATATTATGTAAACAATATATTTTTGTGCATGCAATTAATAAGTAATCGTTTTAACAGCACTAAGCGCTAAATTTTATACAACATAAAATGCATCAGTAATACCTCCTTGTGATTTTTAAAGCTTTTACTCTGTCTGGGACAATAAATGTCAGAGCAAACAGGAAAACATATTAGGGGGCAGGACAGATTTTTAGGTGAACTCTGTTGTGTCTTGTCTCTGCTGTAGCGTTGTCAGGAGTATCAGGTGAAAGGTGTGAAAGGTGACGTGTGTTTGGCCGTATCGTGCATCCAGCTCTCTATTGTTTGACCTGAATGGCTACAGAGCTGAGCCACCTGACCCCAGCAATGAGACAGACACCTCACAGACCAAAACACTTGCACCTCCACCCCCTTCCTTCAAGCCAGCAATAAAGCACGTTTCCAGTAAGCCGGATAGCTTCCCAAGGCCTAGCCATTACCATAGAAACAAACGCTTTAAGCTGACAGTGGTGTCTCTCTTGACCAAATGAGGCCACCCATGCAGAGAAATGCATGGCACAGCATGACATGTTCAGTCTGTATATATAAACTCCACAAGCTTCTGATGCATCGCATCCTGTTCTTGTGTTTATAGATGCTCTTATGGGTCATCCACGCTATTCTTGCATGTTCAAATATTAAACTCACTACTTATTGTATCTTCTTTTACCCTCATGCATGAGTATAGGATACCTTTAAATAGTGCAGTTAGTAGCTTTTGCAAGTTTTACTTTAAAATACATTTTCACTTATTAAGTCTAAACAGTCTTTTGTCGTAGAAGTGCACTTATTTTGACTAATATATTAATGAAAGTGAAACTGTTTTTTAAGTACACTTAAATCATATATTATCTGTAGTAGTTTTATAATTTAATAAACGTTTAAGATTTGAAGTGCACATATGGTTTAAAACTTTGTCAAGCAATTCTGCAAGCATTACATTTTGGTTAGTGTCCATATGCAAATGTAATTTTTTGATTCTAAATATTGTCAAATTACATAAAAGCATATTTAAAGCCTTAAATATTGGAACATTTTGACATATTAACCGTTGCTGGGTAACACATGAAGTAATGTGAGTTAGATAATCAGATTACTTGTTAAAGTAACTAGAAGCACATTACTTCTACTCTAAGATATCTTTAGTTTCTTTGTTTTAAAGTGTGTTCACTGACAGCTCACCTGTGAAAGCATAACTTTTAACTGAGCAGGTGTCAAAAGTAACGCCCTGTATTACTTTCCATAAAAAGTAAGGCAGTTAGTTACTGTTTTATGAAGTGCTACAATATCCTAATGCATTTTGAAACACTTTGAAAAGTAACACCCCTAACATTGATATTGACATATAGCCCATAAATGTATGTTTATGCATGTGTAATACATGTTGGGTCATACATGTGCAAACTTGGTAAGACTTGTTGACTTTACATAAGATATATATATATATATATATAAGAAAAAATTCAGACACATAATTTTTTGTTTGTTTTAATGAAGTTGCATATATAAATGAAATATATATATACACCGTTGGCATTTGTTACATATAATATATAATATTGTAAAAAATCATTTTATAAATATTAACATATTAACATTAATTTACTATGGGGATTTTATATCTGTTAAAAACTATCTACCTAGAGGATGTACTTACAGTCTATGTTAAATTATTATCATATAGGTAACAAATATTGCAATATGTAGGCCATGATATACAGTAGATCAATATATGACATATAAATACATTTGATCAGTTGAATTGAAAGATCTATATTAGCATACAGTAGCAAACTAGAGGCTCTGGAAGCTTCTTTATGAGGGGTGTTAGAGATGGACCAGAGGGTTTAAGTGGTATTGCACCGCTGTAAAACATGAGTGGTTGGATCAATGAAAGTGCAGCAGTGTAAACACAGCAGATTAACAGATTAGTGCTGGAGGAAGCAAAACTTCCCAGTGAGTCTGTGACGCTACGAAGGTAAATGATTTGTCCTCGGCGTGGCTTTGTTTGCTAATAGTTTCAATGGTGTCAGCTTCTGCAGACCTGTTTGCACAGGAGCCCTCGAAGGGTCTGACAGGTCTTTAATTTTCAGAATTGGGTGCTCTCCTTTGTAGCCGTTTATGTTTATTGTTCAAAATGGTGGATACAAATAATTTATATGAATTTAATCTAATCCCCTCGAATGGGATGTAAGCACCACCAACTGTTTCATTACCCATAAAGTTAGCAAAACAGCATACACTCATAATGAAATGCAAGGTTTTGTAAAAGAAACACACAGTCAAGTTTGATTTGGATAGGATTAAAATCCCCAAGTAAGCCTGAGCAAACTAAACTTTCCCAAACAGGCTTAGAGTTGGTAATCAAGTTGACCTTTTAATATGACCTCTCTGGCAATCTGTTTTAACTTAGTGCTATGCGGGGGGAACCAACAGTTCTGTCGATTTTCGCAGACACAGACCCAATTCAGTGCATTAAACAGCGGATTAGAGAGTCGCATACTATAAAAGACTTTCACACATCCCAGAACCCGGCAGTTAAGCGTTCCTGAATAGGACGAGGAGAATCACACACAAAGCTTCCACGTCACTGCTGGACCGACACAGGGGCTGTTTGACGTAACTAACCACAAATCTGTAAAACTGTACAATGAACAATATAAAACCTTTACAGTGCCCATTCAAGATGTTCGTACAGCTGTAAATAATTGGATATCATACTGCCATTACACTACATTATTAAGAAGATTCTTGTGCGGGGCAATTAACCTGCAGCTGATAGCCTAAAATGTAACAATTTGTGCATTTTTAATGCTTACTGAAGATTTCCAAATGTTCTGGAAGATGATGTCATCAAGGAAGTGATTAGAACAACTATAAAATGTAACTGGAGATATACTGTATAATGTAATTAATGGAAATTAAGAGTGTACATGTGATTTCACAATCACTTCTGTTTGTGAAATATGGTTAAATGGAACTGCTGGATGTGTTTAAACATGTATTGCAACTTACATATACTTTATAGACATTTTTATTTAAATTTGTATGATATGTATTGGTCAAAATTATAAATTTTTCTTTAATGGCAAAAATCATTAGGATATAAAAAATCGTGTTCCATAAAGATATTTGTTTTTTATTTTACTACCATCGATACATCAAAACTTTATCTTTTCTTTATCTTTGTTTTTTTTAAACAGTTGTAAATATTGCTCTATCCTAACAAATCATACAACAATGGAAAGCTTAATTGTCAAATGTCACATTAGTAGCCTGCATTTAATATATTTATATTCTAATGAAATTTTGAATAATATAAAGTGCACTTTAACTTTATAGATTTTAAAGAACATTTCAAATAATTTTAATTTAATAATTAAAATGCATTGTTTATCCTTTTGATCTTTCATTAAAAAAGTAAAAAAATTCTAACCTATCTTTAAAGAAAAAAAAAAAATAGAAAATAGGGAGAAAATCTTGTGATAAAATAAATGTTTTTCTCCAATACTTGTTGGCCACAATTATTGGCACCCCTAGAATTTCGTATGAGTAAAATATCTCTGAAGTATATTTCAATTCATATTTACAATTTTTTGGAGTCGACTTGAAAATATCCAGCCCTGGCTTCCTGTTTCACAGAAATATAAATAATAGGTAAAACAAAGCCTAAAATCCCTTAATCATCAACCAAATAATATATTTATGATGTGCAGCAAAAGATAATTGAGCTTCACCAATTAGTGAAGTGGCTTTAAGAAAAGAGTTAGAAAAATAAGAGTTTACAATCAACATACAATGTTAGGAAACTGCCTGGAAGAGGACGTTTGTCTCTATCCTCCTAATACATGGAGAGGAGTAGAGTGGGTAAAAACTCTTCAAAACACCACAGCTGGAGAATTGCAAAAAAAAGTGGAGTCTCAGGGTCAGAAAACCTTTTAAAAAATAGTCAAACATCAGCACATTTTGTTCAGGAGCATTTAAGAAAAATTCTCCTCGCTCATCCTAAAACAATCTCCAGCATGTTCAGTTGTCAGACAGGACTGGAACTACAAATGGGACTGACTTCTATGATCAGATGAAACTAAAACATTTGTTTTAGAAGCAATCACTCAAGATGGGTTTGGTGAACACAGGGATAAAAAGTACTCCATGTGTACAATGAAGTATATTGTTGTATTTTTGATGTTGTGGGCCTATATTTCTGCTGGAGGTGCTGGACATCTTGTTAAGACACATGGCATCATAGATTCGATCAAATACCAGCAGATAACAAATCTAAACCTGACTGACTTTGTTAGAAATCTTATAATGTGTTTGGTTGGTTGGGTCTTCCACTGGGACAATAATCCAAACACAAACATCAAAATAAACTCAAGAATTAGTCACATTAGTCACAAAATGATGCTTTGCCATGTCTGTCCCAGTCCTCTGACCTGAACCCTGAGTGAGCTGAACTAAAGAGGAGAACCAACATGGAGCTGGTATTCTGATGGATCTGGAGAGATTCTGGATGAAGGAATAGTCTCTTTATTTCTTACCAGTTGTTTTCCAAACTCTTCACACATTACAGGAGAAAACTCAGAGCTGTTATCTTGGGAAAGGACATACCAATAATTGGGTGCCAATAATTGTGGCTAACATGTTTTTCTCTCCATTTTCACTTGTTTTACTTCAGAGATAGGTTAGAATTTTGTGATTTTGTTTTTAAATGAAAGATCAAATGATGAACAATGCAGATTTATTTTCACTGCCACCTTTGCTCAGATTTACCAAGGAAGCCAGTATTAGTGCAGGGCACTGTAAGTCCTAGTAGAGCAACTAAAAGCAAGTACGTTCAACTAATTGTGTTTGATATCAATTTAATGCATTTTCATTTAACTGAAATTAATGTTATTAAGTGTCACAATTAATTACATTCCTTAAGTTTATCCTTTTAAAGTATATTATTTCTGTAATTTCCATAAGTGTACCAAAATGTACTTCTTTTTTCAACATTTGATGTTTTTGAAGGGAAAAAACCTTGATGTTAATGTCACTAAAAACCCTCAGTTTTTAGTCTTTACAGCTCAAACGCTAAAGTCAGAGTCAAGTTTGCTTGAGAACATGTTGTCAAATAAACGTCTAGTGACTGCAGATATGAGCTGATTAATGTGTGTATGGCATACAGGCGGCGCACTGCTCGCTTTCCTGCACAAGGTCACAGTGTCCCAGAGCTGCTGGCTCCCTCGAGGAGAACCATGCTTCCAGAATGTTCTGGCTGATTCCCTGCATGGCTAATTCTCTTCTTGTGTGTGTGTGGACGGGGGGTAGATTCCTCCTTTCTCTCCGGTGTGTTCAGCCTTTAAGTCTTGGGCTTGTTTGCATTCCTCTCAGTTAATAAGTGTTTGTCTGATCCCAGAGCAGGGGCTAAAGATCACCCCACGCAAACACACGGCCCCTCCCTCACCTCGCTGTAAAAGAGCAAGCGAGAGGGACGCTGAGCTAATGAGTGTCATAAATTTCATGGACCTTCAGCTCATCCATTAACCATGATAATATCCGGGGGACCAGCACAGATCAGATCTACCACAGTGGGTCATGTGACCTGTTTGCATGCTCACACACACACACACACACACACACACACACACATACATTCACTTTAATGGTATGTTCAGCTTTCAAACCCTTTTTGAAAAGGCAGTTTATTGTGTTTTGTGTTTCAGTCTGCACAAGTTTCTTTACTTGTATGACTAGCTATATACTTTAAGTGTGTAAAATTTGCAATTAAAAATTTAGGCCTATTATACAATTGAAATCGTCATTAAATGCAATTAATTAAACTTTTAAGTGTTACATAAGTAAGACCTTTT
Organism: Enteromius viviparus; assembly: GCA_032353835.1. NCBI lineage: Eukaryota > Metazoa > Chordata > Actinopteri > Cypriniformes > Cyprinidae > Enteromius > Enteromius viviparus. The sequence goes on along the minus strand of JAUCNO010000710.1, from coordinate 1,630,876 downwards.
CATGGTCAGTTCCAACACTGTCTCACGACCAATTTGTACATATTTTACGAGGTGGCTAATTTGTGCTAATTCGTACAAATTTGTACGACCTCACTACGCTTTGTCTAAACTCCAGTGATGTGGTTTGGGGGCGGGGTTAGGCGTAGGTCATTCGTGCAAATTCATACAAATATGCAACTCATGCAGTACGTACGATTTAGCAAAAATCATTTGAAGAGAGGTCGTACGAATTTGTACGAATTATCCACCTCGTAAAATACGTACGAATTGCTGTAAGAATGGGCTGTGAGTTCTCTTTAATCTTTAAAATAAGGTTAAAGTGAACTGCTGAATACAAAATATTTATGATAAACTATACTAAGTCTATTTCAATTACATTTCTATTTAAATCTAAACTTGCATGGTGTGTATTCATATATATTTGTAATTAGACATTTGCAATTTAGCACATTCAAGATATATTAAGTGTAATATCAAATAGTTATAGTCAAATACTTTATGTGCGCGTTGTTAATCAACACATCAACATCATTGTACTTCTTTAAAGAACAACAAAACTATATTTACATGCTTTACATTTTAATTTAGCATTATTACAAAGTGCACTTTTATAAGTGTGATGATTAACAGCCATAAAACCAGTAACACTCATTAAGTTCACCTTTCATTTCATTAGCTTTAATTACATTTCCTGCAAGTATGTTTCTTTTTTTATATATACTTTTGGGATTTAAAGTACACATGTGTTTTACACAAGGTTAGAAATTATTATTATTAATGGCACTGAATATGTTATTTCTGCAAACAATAAACAATAGCCATAGCCAGTAAATTAATCATTTTTTTTACATATAAGATATTACGAAGTACTTCCATCAATTACGTTTTTTTTAAATTAAATTAAATAGTGATGAGTGGTTGTCACCACATGGGTCACATGACCTCAAAATTTGCATTTTATTTGCCATCCATTTATAATTTTGGTGTTAAAGTGTCCTGATGTGATAGTTCAATCAGAAATGAAAACTGTCACTATTTACTTACTTAAGTTTTTTCCATTAAAACACTAGATGCAACTTACTTTTAGCATATGGATAAAAAAAATCTTTAACATTTGACAGTCTGGTCAATAAGGCAACGAAAGGGTTAAAGGCGTTGTTTTTTTCTTCTGGTTACAGAGTAAGTGCACTTTTGTTGTATGCATTTGTATGGTATTTCACACAGAAAATATCTAAACAATATACATACTTAACAGTCGTGTGCTATTCTAAACACGTTCAGAGTTGTGTCTGACCCAGTCTGGCCTATATATAAAAAACCACCATGACAATCCACTAGTGGCACTAGCGGCAAAGAAATTACACACTTCACCTTTCAAAAACAGTATCAGTGTTGATTAGAAAGGGCCGGGGTGTGGGAAATTACTTCAGAAGTCTGTGTTTCGTTTCATCCTCCATCTGTTCCAATCAAGTCATTTAATGGGAGACGCAGCCACCACTGCTGGGGGTGGACAACCAAGAGTGTGTTTAGAGCTGCACTGGAGAAAGCCTTGGCCGAGCCCATCTACGAGGGGGTCCCAAGTTGGATCCAGCATTGGGGCTTTTGTCAGGTTTTTGTCACCACGAGCGCTCACCTATTGAAGGCAGCGTCTCAGATATGTAAAGCAGCGTCATTTTAAAGTCTTTGCTCCACTGGGAAACAAACAAAGAAATAAAGAAATCAAATCAACGAAGAAAAAAAGAAAAAGAGTATCTTCCCTGAGTAGCGTAAAAAAGCCCTGGCAGAGGCATGTGGGGGAAATAACTGAATAAATGCTAAATCGGAGTAGGGTGAAAGAGTTTACTATGCTCTTGTTTGCTTAAAGTAGGCTTTTTCTTTTTCATTGAGCGAAGCCAAGTCCTGCAGTCGGCTTGGTGCGTCTCCCACCCAGCATTCAAAGGCAGGCCCAGACTTGCCAGTTCAAGGTGGAGCCGCGTCCGCCAGCATCGTGCATGGTCCTTCCCTGGCTACCGTGGGCCTTGTTTATGTTTGTTTCTCTCTCTCCGCTGTAATTCTCTCTCCCTGCGGCAGTGGCTCTCTTGAGGCCATGCTGAGATCAGGTGTCGGGTGAGCTCTTCTCGACCTGCGTTTGTATGTGATGAACGTTTAGCGACTCTATTGTTTCTCGGTCTCCACAACAGAAGCTTCTTCCTCGACACCTATGAGATTGGATAACCTTGAGCCGACAAACCTGCTCTCGAAGGTGCCATTCGGTTGCCAGGTTTATTTCTTCAAATATATAGGCTAACTTTGCTTAGATGGGACAGGTCTGACTTGTTGCTGTTGTCATGCCATGTAAGGTTAAGCTGTTATATAATGCAAAATGAATGAGATTTGCTTCTCTTGAAGAAACCGAAAGCAGGTACCTTTGTGACAATGAGGTAGACTCGCAGGACAGGAACGTTCGGAGAAAACAATACCCTACAGGCTCATTTAGCTTTTTAAAGACGTAATGTATGCAATACATTTGATCTCTCTGTAATCACTGTGAATTTTTTTTATAGGAAGTGCCCCATAGGAAGTGTAGTTATGAAAACAGTGAGGAATTGGTGCTGTTTATTTCATCAAGTTCGAGAAAATACCTTATACACTTTTCAAAATAATTTTTTTTTTATTGGCAACATGGTTTAATGAATTTTTAACATCCATGGAATCTTTTCATTGCACAAAGGGTTCTTTATAGTGGAAGAAGGTTCTTTAGATGTTCTTCAAAAGAAAAAAATGGCTCTTTTGAGAATTCTGAAAGGTTTTTTAGGGAACCAAAAATCGTTCTCCTTTATTTTTAGGAGTGCAATGAACTGTAAACATTTTTTAAAAAGTTAATTTTATGGTAAGTTTAATATCAATCAATCACCTTTAAATATATAGCGCATTACAGATTGTGTTAAATCACTGAACAGTATCAGATTATGGAGTGCCAGTAATGACAAGATTAAACACTAAATTTTTAGCCAAAGGCATTTCATTTTTGAATGGAGATACGTCATTTGCTAGATCAGCTCATTTTAAATAGGATCTTTGTAATCAAATCGACAACATTAAATTATATTTAATTTATTAATTACATTTTTTTTTACTTTTTTGCAGGTGCTTGGTGTACTCTGAGTATCTGTATATGTTTATTAAGTGTTGTTAAGTTAAGTGTTGTAAATGTGAAGCGCTACGAAAGTCTAAATTAATTGCCCAAAAGGGGATTAATAAAGCTCTAAACTAAACTAAATTATAATAGCTAGAAATTACGTGTCCCCAACGGAGCAAGTCAAAGGCGACAGCGCCAAGGAACCAAAACTTCATTTGTGAAAAAATAGATTCCCTTGATCTGTCTCTGGAGCTCATCTAGGTGACGATCAGGGCTGTAGACATCATCGCTTTGTGCTGATCCACTATCTGATCTGGATACGGACTGAGAAACAGAATAAGAGAGAAAGACTAATATTAGCGTAGATGCCATTCTTGTTATAATGTCATGAGTTTGTGTATTAAGGAGAGTGTTCCCGGTTCCGGCTGATTTAATTAATGCAGCCTAACAATCCTTTAACTTATTTAATTAATAGAAGTGCATTAGTGTGCTATGTGCAGGCCAGGTTAAGGTGTCTTTAATTTAAACTGACAGAGTGTGCCTGCCTCCTGAACAGTATTAGGTAGATTAACATATTATGTATATCATCTGGATACCAATTTACCTGAGCAATCAAAGGGTTTTTGTTACTGTAAGTAATAACATACAAAGACTTGATTATACTTGATTGAACATTGTAAGTAACAACAAAATAATACAATAATCAAAAATTGTACAACATAAATGACCAAAAGAGCATTTTCACAGAAATGTCATTTTGGTTTCTCAACAGAAACTTTCAGTGAAGAACCATGGTTTTTTTGTAAAGAACATTTTAATATTCAAATACTTTTTTGTCCACTATAAAGAACCTTTTGTGGAATGGAAATGTTCCGTTAAAGGTGTATGGAACAATTACTGGCAATAAAGAACCTTTATTTTTAAGGATGTGCACATATAAATATTCTAAGAATATTTTAAGAACTGTTCACTAAAAGGTTCTTTGTGAAACCTAAAATTATATGGCATTACTTAAAAACGCTTGCTCTAGGTCTAGTTGTTTGTAGTTATTAATAAATTCCATTCATTAAAATTAATTAATAGATACAACTTTTCAGTCCTGTTTTTTTGAGTACTATTTATTTAACATAGTAATTATAATAGGTTTTAGATAGGTACTTAACCTAATCTTAATCTGTGTAACTTCCATGATGTTACATGTTACATATTATGTAGTATTTGTTAGGGTAAACATATCCTGTAAGTGTATGTATTGTAAAATGGAAATAGCAACAGTTAATTCAATATTATTTCATTAGATCATGTGAAAATTCTGACAAAAGTTGCGTCCAAAATTGCACACTGGTTTGGTTGACAAGTTAAAAAGTATATCCTAAGTAGTATAAATGTGTGCAGTATGAATGAAATCCAGACACACTACATTTGTCCCATTGTCATATTGTTATTTGACCTACCTGTGACAGCTGCATCTTTTTACTACCATCCTCTCCTGTGGCCTCATGGGATAGTAAAGTGTTCATCAGATGCATAATCCAAATACTTTTCATCTGCTATATTGCAAATACTGTGAATTCAAAGCACTCTTTCCACATTATATATAGTAGGGAAGCATACATATTTGGTGTTTTATGATTTTAATTGTAGGATACAGTCAAAAACGTCAAGACCTGACATGGTTTGACAAGCCAGATGAACCGTTTTAATATCAAATTAATGCATATTTTTTGTTTAATTTCAAATAGATCATATATATCAATGCACTGAACTCCAAATAAAACCAAATACAAAGTACTAAACACAAAAAATGTTAAACTGTTCAGTAAAAGTTTAGAATGTGGAAATAGAAATTATGTCCTTTTCAGTAAACAATGCTCCTACAAATTGTATTCTGATCTAAAAAACTTTGCTCACACCAGTTGGATTCAAACTCTGCTGACGTGCTGTTGGGAGCATGCACAACGCTGGAAACCCTTCGTTTGAAACACATCTCTAGTCATTAGCAACCTGATAAACAGCATTATTAGGGATGATCACAATGAGCAGTGCAAACAGCAGGAAATGGCTTTGTCATGGGGCTCCTTTGCCGGCTCACCACCACCCCCAAACACCTACAAAAGAGCATCACAGCCCCGCGTAATGAATAAAGGGCCTCCCACCGTTTCACTACGTATTGTTTTCCCTATGCTCGCTCACTGTGTGTATTGCTGCCTAAGCTGGTGATGGATGTTGAATTACTCAGCCGCTAGTGTCTCTCTGACAAAGCGACAGTGGCTCTGAGAACACACACCAAACACACACACACACACACACACACCCGCCACCTACATCCCAGCATGTCATGGCCCACTGCTTCGCCTGACCTCCACGTCTCTGATATCAGCGTTCATGTGGTAATGATGCAGGGTACAGCTTCATTGTGTAGACTTATAGATTTTTGCCGAACACAATACAATATCTCCTGTCTGTGCAGTAATATGTAATTTAAAACCAAACACATTATTGGCTGTAATATTACGACTCATTAGAAGTAGCCTGTCACGTGCCTCTATTTAAATGTACTGTAAATCAAATTAAAGTCAAGCATTATATGAAGCTCTTTACTTACCTACATCTTGGAAATTAAGAATCTTGGAAATTAAGAATAAGATTTGCTAGCAGCGTACGTTGTTTGCGTTCAGTGGATATTCTTCAAAATGCTGCTAAGGTGATGTGGAGAGACAAATTTTTGAATATAGTCATATTTTTATTTTCTTTGCATTTAAAAAGTATTTGCTTCATAACATCATGGTTGAACCACTGATGGCAGACAGAGTATTCTGATGACATCTTTCATGCTTTTCTGGACCTTGACTGTGTTCATTAACTGGCACACAATGGGACAGTCACAAGCCTCCCGGTTTTCATCCAAAATATCTTCAATTGTGTTACAAAGGCGAATTAAGCTTTTACGGGTTTGGAACGACATGAGAGTAAGTGACTAATGACAAAATTTTCATTATGAGGTGGAGTATCCCTTTAAGACAGCCTTTTCAAACACATAGTAAACCCTTGAGGAGAAAAAAATAACGTGTTTCCCTTTTTCGGGACTCTGGAAGGTAAGTGCACTTTCACAAAGACGTACAGCATCACCCTAATAACTCTCAGTGGCCGCCAGACCCCTGCCAGCCCTCCCTAATCAAACCCCCACCACTGGCCACAGAGACTGTTATGGACCCTTGCCCATTTTGTGCTCGGCCCTCATGACAATAGCACCAGTAGTTGCCCAGGAGACTGGCCTTTCACTGCCCATGTGATAAAAAAGATGTATTCGCTGCTCCTCTCCCCCTCAGCCTCGTGCTCCACCCCCGTCTCTTGTGTCTGGATCACAGGGATCGGTCGAGCACATGAGAGCTGTCCGAGACATCAGCGGCTCTCGGCTCTTCTTGTGCTAAACACAGAAGCAGAATACCAATGGAGTTGTGAGGGAAACGGCGCAAACCCTGTCCTGAAGCCACAGCTTGCCCGTGCAGCGGCTCATGTTCACAACAATGTAGTAGTCCGGCCCCCCCTCATCCCACAGTCTGACGTCTGACAAACAGCCTCCCGTTACAGTAAAGGCCCGACCTCTCTGATATTTACTCTCCTTTCTTCACTGAATAACATTTCCCTGATGTGACGTCAAACAGACTCGATATTCAGAATTTGGAGAATTGGCTCCGTTCCAATCAGTGTGAATTTGAATCGAAATGGACAAAGAGTGTTTTGCTAACAGATTAAACCCATTTACGTGGTTTTGTTGGTATAAATGTTACATTTTTGGCCGTTTAATTTTTATCTTGTGTATTCTATTGAATTTCATGAAAATGTATAGAAATTGGTATCATTTAAATGTTTTGGGTCAGTGACAATTTATAATATTGGTTGTATTTATTTGATTAAAAACGCTGAAGAAAATAAACAGTAATAGCAGTGTGAAAAATTATTATAAAATAACCATTGTCTGTTTGAATGTATTTTAAATGGTAATTATCTTCCCGTGACACAAAGCTGTTTTTTATCATCATTACTGAAGTCTTCAGTGTCACATGATCCTTCAGAAATCATTCTCAAATGCTGATTTAATGCTCAACAAACATTATTTATTTACACATGCATTACAGATCTGTGGAAACATTTTCTTTCATTATTCTCATTCTTTGATAAAACAAGTTATGTGTATGAAATCATAAACATTTATCATTAAGGTCATCTAAGTGTATTTTGTATGCATGATGTTTGCAGAAAAATTGTACTGAAGATATGAACTCTTAATTTCATTCCATTATAAATCAACTTGCTTAAATCCACATTTCAATATAAAAGACATTCTGAGTTTAGGTTTGAAACACACGACCCTGATACTAAACAACCAGACATTATTGTCGGCTGTATTTTTGATTGCTTCGAAAGCTTTTTACACTTTTAGTTTTGAACATTGTTAGAGTGAAAGACAAAAGCGGCAGGTTTAACATTTCATCAGTGTGCTCTCCTTACCTGTAGCTATCAGCAAGACTGCAGGATAATACCTGGATCTGGTTACAGGGCCTCTCATCTGACCAAGCCACCACATTATAATTACGAGTACACTTTACCTGGAAAGACTATTCCACCTTGGATTGGTCATCCCAGACCTCTCCTGAGAGCGTGATAACCCGAAAGATAATTGTCTGTATATACAGTACACCCGTCCATCCTAATGGAATTTATTTACTTGTTTGTTTGTTTGACTAAAATGCTCTTTTAATATACATTTATGCATTTATTATCAACACATTTAGGCTTATTCTTTTAACAGAAAAGCAGTGATAAATTATTTAATATTAATAAGTGTTTTTTTTTATTTATTTATATTCCAACCTATTAATTTATTTGTTTTGTTGTTCTTCTTTCAACAGATTTATTTATTCTGTCAACACATTTAGTAGCATTTGACTTGAAATATTCTTTTAACAGAGAAGCAGTAATAAATTATTAAATAATAGAAACACCTGTTTGTTTGATTGATTGTTTGTTTGTTCATTTATTTATATGTCAACATATTTATTTATTAATGAATCTATTCATTTGTTTGATCTAGAAAGTTATTTTAACAGAAATATGTTGATGTTTATTTATTGATTTCATCTGTCAGCATGTTTTTACAAAGTTCTGTCTGAAAAATGTATTTTTTTTTTATTAATTCTGTCAATTGTTTATGTTTTTAATGCTGAATATTCTTTTAACAGAAATATACTGATAAAGTTTTGTCAAGATTTTTCTTAAAATAGAAGTTGTAATAAATAACAGATAGTTAATGATCAGATGAAAAAATAATAGAAACACCTTATTTCTCTCAGAAATGATAGGCACTGTATTGTACAAAACTGTCAATGTTTAACAAGTTGAATGTCGCGTTAGCATATCCAGGTCACATTTATCCTAAAAGAAGCTAATAATAGTTCCTATATAATAAAAATTAGGTTGAATTTTCCTTAAGCACAATGTAAATTCTTACATTTTGATTAAAACCATGTTGTTGGCAGATTATGCATGAGTCTCCTAACAGATGACTGTTCAATACAGAACAAAACATTTTATGGGGTCTAAACCAAGTGCTTCCCAGCTTCCCAATATGAATGCCAGGTCCTGTTGATCTATGTAAAAGCACAGTGATATATGAGGGCGTGGGATGTCGTCCCCGTCGGACCCCACATGGGCCGAGCGAGGGCAGGCCTGACTGGAACTCTGGGGGGTACGAGAATCTCACTGAGCACAAACAAAGCCCTAAACACCCCCACACACAGACAGCGACACCCCCAAAATAAGACAAGCAGAGAGATGCTTGTGTAAATCACACACACACACTGTCTTGCTCTATTTGACGTCCCTCCCATCGCGTAATAAAAGCAAGAGCACAAATGGAGCGGAATCAAGCATGAACTGAGTAAAAGATGTTGCTTTGAGAAAAGATTCAGCTTTAGATCTTTTTTACGCCCTTTTAAACAACACACACACAACATAAGATATCTGTCTTATATTTTAATCTTAAGTACAGTATGTTCAAACAGGCTAAACATGATTCATAAGAAAGTGGCGTTGAAACACTTTGTAGGCATCATTGCAGGTGTAAGTAAGTTAAGTAAGACAAATATCCAAAATTAGGATCCGAAACTGTATAAAACTCATAGAACAATGACAGGTATGATTATAAAAAACAATTAATCAACCCACTAGTATCTTTGGAAGAAGTTTTGTTGTTACACAATCCTTTGATTTATATATACGTAGTTGCGGTACCAATTTTGGTACATGACAAATTCAGAACAAATAGACATAGCAATAGACATACATGTTTTTGACATAAAAATATGTCTGTTTTACCAATTTAGCTAGTTTACTTGGCACATACAACGCTTTGATATTACTGAAAACCAATGGAATGATGGAAAATAACTTGACAGATTGGGGTCCAATTTTGAGCTCAAATTCTGGACAAAACAAACAAACAAACCATAAATGTTAGTGCCTTTTTTTATTTTGTACTTTAATGACATATCTTCCAATAGATTAACTCATCCCATTTAACTTTCCTACTTTACAATCTAAATAAGAAGATAAAAGTAGTCTCGATGTAAAATATCATTTGTATGAAGTCAGCGTAACACTCATAACACAATATGTGCGTGAAAGTGGTAATATGTGCATTTAGACATCTATCAGCTGCAAGAAAGAAAGTTTGGCACACATCCTTCTACCTACCAAATAATCCAACATTGGCGGAAACCACCATGAAACCATTCATCAAAATACATCAAATTCTTATCAGCCATTCGGTGCTAAAACAGCTTGTTTGTTTTCTATAAACAATCCAGTATTCTACACCAGTGGTCTTCATTCGTGGTCTGGAGGACACCAGCACTGCACATTATGGATGTCTGCTTTATCTGACACATCCAGTTCAGATCTTGGAGTCTTCACCAATGAGCTGATGATATAAATCAGGTGGGACGTCTAAAATGTGTAACCCTGGGGCCTTAAATTCACTCTTGAAAATTAAGGTTCCAAAAGGAACTTTTCACAGTGCCAGAAGAACCACTTTTGGTTCCTCAAAGATCTTTCAGTGAACATTTTGAACAATGGAATGATTCCATGGACGTTAAAAGGTTCTTCATGGAAGCACGAATGCCAATTAAGAACCTTTATTTTTAGAAGTGTTCACTGGTAGTACATGGTTTGCAAGGAAGGCTGCATGATGCACTATTTCATTTGCACAAGATCTGCTTCATGAGCTTGTTTGAGTATGATACAATATGTCTAACATATTTAACAAAGTATTTCAGCTATTCAGTTCTCCTGCATGTAAATTTGAATTGTAAACAACAAACTCCTATTTCTCTTTTTTTGTCTACCTCCATATTCCAAACATTTGATAGATGATTTTAAGGACTCGCTAAGGATCATAATTAGATTAACTTTAATGCAGGAAGATAACATGTCAAATACAAAAAACATAATAATAAAAATCAGTATTAGAAATAGATATGCTTTTAAAAATACATCTTCACGTGGGCTTCATGGAATCCAGCATGAAATCTTTGGAGGTAAACAGTCCAAACCCTCTTTGTTCATTGACTTGTTTGTGTCCAAAGGCCTGAATCTCAGGTGTCACTGATGACCTCCTCAAAGCAGAGACTCGATCTTACTGCTTAAGTCACCTCCGAGAGAGTCTCCCAGGTCAAAGAGTTGATCGATGCTGACCGTTGAGCTACAGAGGAAGTCGGGGCGGTTGCCTTCTTCCACCTCCGACCAGGGACTCTGAAGGAACGCAGTGGCCAGGAAGGTTTCTTCATCAAAGTCTGCCTCGCTGCTCCTCTGAGTTTCCATCAACACGTGGTTCTCAATGACGCTTCCGGGAAGTTCGAGAGGGCTAATATGGGTGCCTCTAACCATCAAGTCCTCGTCTTGTGGTATAGGGCTCAACGGGCCGCCTTCGTTCAAGCTTAATTCTCCATTCAGGGCCGAGTCCAGCAGGGCATCCCAGTCAAAGTTGCCCTTCAGGGAGCTCAAGTCCTCCTGCTCGTCCATGGCCAGCAGCGGGGAGCTTGAGCGTCGAGAAGCTTTGCTCCCAGCAGTCCTGTGGGTGTATGGCTGTTTTCTCTTGCTGCCCTTCCCTGAGACCCAACAATTCAACATAGTGGCCTCAGCCAAACGAGGGTCCCAGTTCTGATCGGCTCCTGTGGCTTCCTCGAACTCTTTCAGAAGCTGCTGGGACTCTGGACTCACGCAGAGGTTTCTGGCCACCCCTGCGGTGGCTGCAGTTTGCCCAGCGTGGGAGCTCATCCTGAGGCGGTTCTGAAGAGCTGGGTTGATCTGCACTGGGGGCATCCTGCGCTTCTTGTAGGCACCGTTGAGGAGGCGTTCTGCATACTGGGGGTCGATTTTCCAGAAGCCACCTTTGCCTGGTTCATCCTTTTGCCTTGGGACTTTTATAAAGCATTTGTTCAGCGACAGATTGTGGCGGATGGAGTTCTGCAATTATGAAGGAAAAAATCCATAATAATATGCATTAATATCAAGTCTAATCTATTGTTCCATTGTGTATTGGAATTTGGCTTTATTATTTATGTCACTTTCAGACAGGACATACCTAAGGGATTGATTACTTTTGATTACTGTAGGCTTTAGTTTTCAAGTAACTCTTTAGTAAATGGACCAGTTCCCAATATTAACATGTTGGATTTGAACATGCATTGACTGTTTATTAGCACCAATAAAGCACATATTGTGCATTACCTTATGCTACATCCCTAATCCTACCCAATACAACCAACTTACTAAAGTTCATTACACACTAAAATCCGAAATTTTCGTATGCGTTTTTCCATTGTCTTCCATTCATCATACTTTCCTATCAAAATGCATGATGTGATGGATGTGAAAACGCAGAAAATCAAACCTGATCCAAATTTTTGTTTATGACGAATGAAAGTTTCAGAGGCAGTGTGTAAACGTGATTGACACAACATGAGGTCGTATTCATTTTTTAATGTGAAGATGTTAACATTTACGAATTTCAATGAGCAATGACCTTAACTACTTTTCAAATCCTTTAACCATGAATTGTAACACTTTACAGAAAAATGTACTGCTCATTAATAATCCATTTTTACATATAGAAATTTTACATATAGCCTCCTAATATATTTTTAGCAATTTGACAATGTGTATAAATTGAATTGTATTAAAATTATAATACAATTATTATGTAAAGTCACATTTACTCAACAAATGGGCCAAATACATTCCATTCCATTCATTTTTTCAGAATTGATGATTTTACATTGGGTTTTTGACAAGTTTTCACAAGTTTTCATCAAATTTGCCTCATTCACCAATAGAAAGCTGTTCCGTTTGAAACTGGCTTTAAATTGCGATACTACTTTTAAATGAACATTTATAACATTTATGAATTCTGCTGTGCAGTTTTAATGCAACATGCATTAACTAATGTTAATTGAAGCTTATATGCTATTGCTGATCAGAAGTAAGAAGTATTATTGAGAGGGACATTCTTATTATAAACAGCATTTGATTGGACACAATTTAAATATATGCAAGTAAGTTCAAAATTGTCAATATTTGCGGCTATTTCCTAGAAAAGGAAGACTGTATAATCAATTTGTAAAGTCTATATCTCAATATATGGTAATTTTGTCAACTTTCAGTAGTATTCAAGACCTCAAGGCTAACAAAAATTTTGTAGGGTCTTTAAAGGCCTCCACTGTGTATCAACAAATCAGGCATGCCAACCAACCACCACAAGCTAATCACATTTAAATGAAGCACTGACCTCCCAACCTTAGTTAAACATTGCTCTGAGTTTAAATATCTAAAAACTGAGTGAATGTCTATGTTTTCTTTAGAGAAAAGTGGTTATGGCTAAGTGGTCAATTAATAATTCACCAAACCATCTAAATCTTTTTTAGAAATCCCCTTTTTTTTTGGTAAATATCCAACTCGTGAGCTCATTCTTCCTCCTCTGCTCACATTGAAAAGCAGTTCAAATTATAAACATATCTTAAGGAGGCAAACGCATGTTCAGAGTGACTTTTTAACACTACACCTTGTTTAATTCTTAGAGCACATGCCATTAGGCCAACAACTAAGCTGGAAAATCTCTTACTCTGTTTGGTATAGTCCTCCAAAAACTAAAAATATCAAGCCTCTAAATAAAACCAGGCCTCTGAAAGGTTTCTGTTGGTCTCTCTCCAATACACAATCCACTTCAGCAGGTGCTAAGAAGGCTTTCTCTTGCTCCATTCTGCTCAAACAATAGCAAAATACCCTTTGCCAGATATGGAAATGAGACGTCTACTAAGTGCAACTTTTAAGTGCAAATGAACGTAAGGCATTAAAAAAGTTGTAAAGTTCGACTGGAGCATCTTACCTGCCAAGTGGGGTCTGCGTGGCGGAAGTAGCAGAAGTTGTCTGTGATCCACTTATAGATGCATGAGAGAGTGATTTTGGTTTTCTTGCTGGCCTGCATGGCCATGCAGATGAGAGTTGCATATGAATACGGTGGCTTGATATGAGGGTTGGTCTTATAATCGACTTCATCTGGACAGTGTCCGTGAGCCACCAGGCTGGGAAGAGCCGATAAGCAAGGCGTCCTGTAGAAAGATGCCGCTGTGGGTTTGCCTGGGGTCAGCGGCATACCTATAGACGCCGGATCTCCTGCTAAAGGAGACGAGGGTGCATCCGAGCCTACTTGGCTCCCGAAGAAGTGGCTGTGGTGCTGGCTGGATTGGGAGGCACTGGCGTTGAGAATGGAAAACTCCTGCAGCCACTGGAGGCTGGTGAGGCTGTCGTCTAAATTGTCGGAGCTGCAGCTGCTGCTGTTGCAGTCCACTGAGCTCCGATCCAGCTGCTCGGCCTGGGCAGCAGCCGTGACCACCTCCTCCTCCAGCCCCACTGAGCCCTCCGGCCAGGGATCTGTGTAACTCATGGAGAGCATGGTCCCGTCCCAGCCAGGTCCTGAGGAGGAGACATAAAGTTTGAAAGTCATGTGGCTTTAGTTGGGTTCTATAGCTCAGAGGTCATAGACATTTCCTGAAACTTCACAGGTCGTGCTTTACAGCAGCTCATAACTGGCAACTGTGAGCACACAATAGAGCAGGTCCCAAACTCACAACATTCCTCAGCATGGGGCAGGTGCACCAGGATTCACAGAAGCTCACAAAATACTGCTCTAACTTCAGTATTCAGAGAGGTGATCTGCTATTATAAAATAAGATTTCTTAAGTAAACCAATAAAAGTAAGTTTTAATTAATATATTATTTAAGTTCATTAAGTGATATTAAATAACATTTGGACTTGAATAAAACCATTTAACATTTTACTTTAGTTTTACAACTATTTATATATATATAAAGTCTTCAACTTTTCTATTATTATTATTATTATCATAAAGTATCTTCGTTTTCTTTTTCGTTCTGTGACATTATTATTGTCATCATCATCATGATTTTTATTATTATTATTAAAAAAAAAAAAGTAATTTTATCCAACGTATATTTTTACTAACTATTTTAACTAACGTAAGCTACGTTTGTCGTGTCTATTCCAAAAAGCAGAACTTGGACCAACTCACCTGTCTTTACTGATAGGAGGCTTGAAGGGCAGGGAAATAGCATCCAATATCACCAGAGTTGTTTTCAGAGAAGAGGTTATCTGAAGAAGACGCACTAGCCTCCAGTTGTGAGAAAGTGTCTCCGCGCTCTCGGTTCGAGGTCTGCGGGGCAGCGGGGGTTCAGTTTAATACCTGCCGCAGGACGTTTGTCCGTCACCTCAGCAACGCGACACCCCCCCTGTAAACAGCTTCTCGTTCTTCTATTGGCTGGGCGGTTGTTATGGTGACTGGGCTTTTAATCGCGAGCGCACAGGTTCGTGCTTTACGCGCGTCCTTTTCTCGTCTGACTGGCAAAGAAAAACGATATTTTACAAACAAGAGAGGAGACAAAAACATTAGGTTGTTAATAAATTATAAATGCAATTATATCGTTCCTCGAAGGAAATAATCAAAAGAAAATAATGCTAAACGCACATTCCAGTTACCTGTATACTTTTTTTTACTACCTGCAAAATGGTTTTGGTATTCCCCCCACCCCCCATCTTTATTTTTATTTAACATAGCTTATTAAAACAAATCAAATGTTAATTTGTTAACAAAGTTATTTCTACTTTATTTTGTGATTAATTACTTATTACTTATTTTAGTTTTTTTTTTTATTTTTGTATTATTTTTTTTCTATTTCTAGTTGTTGTTATTAAATAATAATTTCTTGATCAGACACTTATATCCCTTATATTTCTAGGTTGATTCATATATTTATTATTTTATTTTGTTCAATTTTTTAAATGCCATGAATCATTATTTATATCTTTTAAATATTTTATGTATTTATTATTTTTCTTATTAATAATAATAAGTTATAATTATCATGCATTGGTTTTAGCACTGTTTCTGGGATACCAGAGTAAGTTTGGTCTTATATGTAAAAGCCTATTTGTTTCATAATGATAATTTCTCTCTCTTTCTCATTCAGAGTCGTTCTGTTGACCTGCTGATTGGCGGTTGTCACATGTTAAAGTGTTTTTGTAGAACTTCTTTTGCAGGAAAGCACTCAGCCCTACTAACAGAGCTCTCAAGAGGACAATCTGTCTTGTATCTTTTTATCCTCCATCTAGTCCCTGTATGTTACCAACAAGAAGTGCATTCCTTAAAAATCTCCCTCTCTGCTATCTGAAGAGATGTGCTCAAACTCTTAACACCTATCTCCTTAAATCTGTCCTGAATGCAGTTTGAGGTTTATCCCCTTGACTGTCAGTTTCGTTCATTTAAACACGTCAGTGACTAAAAAGCACTGTATGTGTCATTTGTGTGGAAACAATCCTAATACGTGCTACACAGTGTTGCTGAATGCAGTCTGACACCTGAACTCTTGTCAAGGAGACTTTAGTCTGTCTCAGTCCCATTAACAAGCATTGTATTGAGAGTAAAGAGAGCGTCCCTCAAGCCCTTTCCTCTCCTCCATTAGTGCCAGCCATGCGTGAAATCACTCCAAACGCATTCCTTATTGTTTGACCCCGACATGTTTGTTCTCGGTCTGATCTGATTGTTCAAGACCATTTTAGACCCGTTATTCCTCTTTAAGTACTCACGATGTGGCTTTGATATGTTTAACAAACTGAGCAATTTCATATCCTAGGCTATTCACGTTTTGTAAACCAACTCACGTTTTTTGTTCCAAATCTTTTTGTTTTCAGTTTAAAGAGTTTACAAATAATAAATCGTCCATGTTATCATTATCAGTGTCGAATTCTAATATGCCAACCCATATTTTTATATTATATTATAATATATTATATTTTTTAAACGCACATTGTTTTATTTATAAAAAGTGGTTTACCACTAGAGGGCGCAATCACACAGCTGCCTTTTATTATTTTCATCGATCTATTCATTATTTTATTTTTAGTTTATTTAAAAAAAAATTTAACCATGCCTACAAATTTAATACTAGCTTACACAAAATAGCCAATTATTTTCTCATGCTAAATCAAATAACAAAGATCAACCCAAATAGCATTTTATTTTGAATAGATTAAAAGTTAAAACATTTCCACAAAATAATATTAATATGATAAAACAATAGCAATGGTATATGGTAACCTACCCTATTGAATACATTTCAATGCATTTTATTGATTATTACATTTATTTATTAAAATAAATAGCTTACGCTTTAAAACAATATACAATAAACCTGGTTACTATAACAAGTCTAGTTTTCTAAATCTAATAATCACTGACACATCGTGGTGGTTTAAGATGGCTTGATATGATAGGCCCTATCCATGCATTTTTAATTGTGCTTTAAGTGTTTGATACTTTTGGGGCCACTAATGCATCTTCTCACCGTACATATGAAAGTCTGAGCAAGAGGACAAGAAGAGAGCGAGCACAAACTCTGATGATGGTCCTCCTAGTTTCACTTTTAACAATCAAGCGTGTTCAAACACGTTTGTTGTGCAGTGGTAAATATTGCTAATGAAATATGTGTTGGCTGGCCAGTAGAGGGCGCCGTCCTACCGGTACCACGCAATAATTATTACAAACTAGAACTGTATGCTTTCCCTGTATGTCGTCTCTGCCTGTCCGCATGTCTCAAGACAAGCAATAAAGAAGTCATCCACACAAACAATGTCTAGATTTGTCAGCTTAAATCGCAAGGTATCTTTTTTTTTTTTGCTTTCTCTGAAAATCAAACTCATATTTTATTGATCCTAAAGAGCCACTGCTAAAGTCAGGATAAGTCTATAGGGGCTGAATAAAGTAAACCAGTGTCTCATCAGTAAAATTATATATATATATATAAAATGTCACTTTTTGGTTAACTTTAGCTGTTTATCATTACGTAGTACTGAGATATTTGCCGCCACAGACTTTCTCCTTCCATCATTTCTCAGAGTAGATCAATGCAGTTGAAGGTGTGGTTTTCTATTGCTTTGCCATATATCCAGCCTGCAGTCTCTCACTGCTAATACTGACGTCACTGTATCCTTCTCACAACCAGATCACTGAGTTACAACTCAATACACGCAGAACGCCCAGCTTCATTACATTATAGATAGGCTTCTCCATAACAGGCTTTCTCTGACACCCAGTCTGAATTATTCAGACGCTCAGCTGGGTGGGCTGAAAGAAACTCCTGAATTCATTTCAAAGCTCTTGCTGACAAAAGGCCCATTTACACCTGACTGAAGCCTTCATGCTCTCGGGACCACAAGGAAAACGAACCAGTCAGTCAAATGGTTACACATGTCTGTCACTTAAATTATTTATTTATAATAATAATAATGCAAAATATTATTGTTATTGACATTAACATCTTTATTTATTACCTTTTTTTTTGCCATTTTGTCCAGACGGCATAAAAACCAGTTACATTGAACTGATCAACATACAACAAATTGCCTTTCCCATACATACACCACACCCCGCCCCGCCAACCAAACGAAACATTACAGAACAAAACAAAAGAATGAATAATTAAATAAATAAAAATTTAAATAAATATAATAATAATAAATAAAAATTCAGATAAACGCAGATCAACAAAATGATCACAAAGCTCTAATAAGGAAGGCATTTCCTAAGTATTATCCGATTCTGTTTCAGAGGTACACAACAAGCCTTTAATGAAATTCAAAAAGAGATCTCATGTGCTACTGAATGTTTTAAGGGAGCCTTGAAGCGTAAACGTTCATTTCTCCAGTTTTATGTAAAAATATATACCTTGTAGCCATCTATTGTGAGTAGGGGAAGTTGTGCATCTCCCTTTCTGTAGAATATTCCTTCTAGCTAGCAGAGTAGTGAAAGCAACCACTTGAAAAATGGAACTAGAGTAGGTATTATATGTGGTACATGTGCACATGATGTGCTGGAGCTTGTTTACAGCGGTTACAAGTGTCGTTTTTGTCAGGAAAGAAATGTAGATAATTGTACATTTGTCAGGTGGGCTCTGTAAAGTACTTTACATTGTATCAGACCATGCCTATAGCACAGATTGATGACGAGTGTAATCGAGATAAGAAGCACTGTTCTTCTGAAATCAGGGATGATGAAAAGGTCTTTTTCCCAAATCTCTTTGAAACGCTTTGACAGATCAGGTGTCAAACTATTAATTAAATTATAAATGACTGAGATGAGATGCTTATCATTTGGTTTTAGCTAAAAAAAAACTGTCTAGTGGATGTTCTGGGGGACGATTTGGGAAGTGAGGAAATTTCTCACCTGAAAAAAAGAAATAGGTGGCTATAGATTAAACCTGGCTGCTGGAGAGGAAAAATGCGAAACCCAGTGTCCAAGCAAGATGGTGAGAAAGCATGATTTATCAAAATAGACATATGTATAGATGCTCTGTAGTCCAAACATTTCCTAAAATGAGAACAGATTCTAAAGAGAATTTGAAACAGAACGTAAATCATATTTAGTTGATGTAATTTCTGTATGAACCCTAAGGTTTGGGTAAGTGAGGGTTACTCCAGTATAACATCTTGCTAATATTACATGCCCAGAAATAGTGCTGGAAGTCTGGAAGGGACAAGCCACCTTTTGATTTAGAAAGTTGAAGAATAGAGGCGGTTTATTTCCCCGAAGGAATGGCTGTACTGTGCTATCTAAATTTTTAAAGAAAGTTGAATGATGACAATTGAAATGTGCTGAAAAAGATAAAGTAATTTAGGCAGAGTGACCATTTTAATCAGGTTAACACGTCCAGCTAGAGACAGAGAGAGTGTGGACCACCTAGTCATGTCCTCCTTATTTCGACTGATGAGAGGTACAAAATTATGGCAAAATAATTGGCCATAGAACTTTGTATAGAATATACCTTATACATTTTTATGTAATTATCTAGTTTGTATTTTTTTACCTAGTAAAGTTTTTTTCATATATTTCTCATATATTTCTTCTACTGTGTATTTTGTACTGTACAGTAATTTTATATTTTTATTTTTCATATTTACTCCCTATCCGTAGTCTTTTATTTTAAGGTCTGAGCAGTTGTCTAAGCATTTCACATCATATCGTACTGTATATAACTAATAAAATGTGAATTTGAATATCATTCTGCTGGTTTTAATGAACAAAACTGGTTTGTCTTTAATTACATTTATAGTCTAAAGGAGTATACAGTATACCATGAGTGTATTCACTAAAAGCAATGTAAATATAAATGTTTTAATAATTTTTACATTTTGTTTTTGATGGGCCTAAAAATAATAAGAGTAATAATAATTAAAAAATCAAAAATTGCTTTTTAAATGTTTAACCTTATAATATCTATGTGTCTATCTATAGCTCTAGCGTAATTCCTCACCTCTGTGTCATGTTATGTTATTTACTTATTTATAGTTTTTATTTATTTATTTATTTCACGTTGTATTTATATTTGATAGAATTTGAAATAACAAAAGTTTTCTCTATTCTGTTCACAGATAGATGTGATATTTTGTCTCCTGTTGTTCTTGATATCGCATAGCTTTTTACTTGTCATAAAATATTTTGTCATTAATAATAATACTAAAAAAAATGTTTTCATCTGACCAATAAAAACGCGACGCACTTCTGTCATTCCGACCAATGAGAGAGCTCGTGCCGCTCGCTCGTGTCCAACCACGCACGACGCGTTTCCATAATCTACGTCACTTGAGCCGATTGCCCATTTGTGGATGGACCAATGGGACGCCCGTGTGTACTCGCTGTTTTGGCTCCGCAGCCAATCAAAGAGCGCGTTTGGGTTTGTTGTTGGTGATGCTGACATGAGATATTTGTTGTTACTGGAAGGCGAGCGAGGAGAGAGCGTGAAGGAAGAAGGGCCTGGCAGCGACGCTCGCTTTCAACGAACGCACACGCATCGTACGGAGCTTTCCGTTCTCGGGAGTCGCGGAGGAGCGAACAGCGGCGATGTCGGTGAATATGGACGAGCTGAGGCATCAAGTGATGATTAACCAGTTTGTTTTGACCGCGGGCTGCGCGGCGGATCAGGCGAAGCAGCTTCTGCAGGCGGCGCACTGGCAGTTCGAGGTAACTTAACCAGAGATTAATAATCGATAGCGCCATTATCCACCGCGACGCTTTATTTCACAGTCTAGGCTATTTTGAGCTGGGCTGTGTGTCAAATCCCGGTGATCTGCTCAGCAGAGCTCGAGACAGCCGCCAGCGTTCGTGCAGAGCGCTTTTCACGTCGTCACGTTGGCTGCATTCACTGCGTTATATGAAGTCACGTCGCGTTTGTTTACTAGTGAATGGCGTTTCATTTCAGATGGCCAGTGTTTACACGCTATTGTTTGCCGGCTAGCCAGTCTGACTCTTTTTAAGGAAACAGCTTTGTGTTTGAATCCGCACTCACTGAGATTATCTGCTTGTTTGATGCAGACCAAAACACTAACGTTGAAATAAAGATGTGTTTTATAGTCATAGACATTTTTGCTGTGCACATTAATAATTGATGGGTATGTAGATGTATAAAGAGGTGAATGAATGTACACTTGGATGAAGGTTAAAGAGATGAACAGAACACTGGATGGATAGAAAAAAAAAAATAAAAAAAAATATATATATATATATATATATATATATATATATATATATATTAGTGCTGTCAAACGATTAATCACATCC
>JAUCNO010000710.1:1588475-1599520 GCA_032353835.1 Enteromius viviparus | reverse complement strand
CGAGGGTTATGTTTGTTTTCCTCTAATATAGACGAGAAGTAATCAGATCTAGCCCTTTTTAATGCTTTTCTGTAAGTATGCATATTTTCCTGCCAGGCTAAACGAAAAACGTCTAGCTTTGTTTTCCTCCAGCTATGATCCATTTTCCGGGCTGCGCTCTTTAGGGTGCGAGTGTGCTAATTTGTTATGTGTTATTTGAGTGTTTGCTTCTGCTTTCCATTAATTCAAGAAAAAATAACCACTATCAGTATTCAAAGTGCTTGTTTTACCAGAGAATATCAGTGCAGATGAAGATCTGATGTTGGTACAGCACTCCTAGAGGCGATCAGCTTGAAGAGACTCGAGTATGTCATCCAGGTTTATCATGCAGCAGGTTTCTAATGACTAAAAACAAAACAAACACACAAACACATCTGTGAGCATGTTGATATCAGTATATGTATCATTTTGTTTCAACGTCTATTATATCAAACATAGAAACAGCATCACATCCAAAGAAATGTAATCGTTTCAACGTTTCCCTCGATTGCAAAACATTTTAGTCAGGAATTACAGATCAAGAAAAACAAACAATAAAACGTCAAGCACAATTCATCATGCACTCGTGATATTGTTTTTATATCGTATTCTTTATATTACAGGACACAGTAGGCTAACAGCATACAGCTTGTCAACATGCTTCACTCACATTCAGACATTTTAGTCAGGTATAGTTCGGCAAAAAACCAAAAGCACACAATACAACGCAAACTCATACAAACCAAAAGCAAACAATAACATTACCACGCATACTCATACAAAAACAAACAGTACAGTTCATGTCACGCGCATCTCACATGGAGTTTAAATGACAAAAGCGAAAGTAGCTTGTGGGCGTGGTCACATTAAAATAAATGAGATCAGATTGAGAAACTCAGTATAGTGTTGGTTACTTACTCATTACTTTAACAAAGAATATATGTTTGCATTTATAATATGCATTTAAAAGTAGACACTTCAAGCTTTCTATAGATATGTTTCTCATGTCTGTGAGTCATGTTTTCGCTGAGTTATAGTTCATTTTAGTAACAGCTTTTTAAAAACTGTTCGCTGAGAGAACAAAAAAAAAATCATGCACACTTTTTATTTTCCTTATTTTGCAAAAGCACACACTTTTGTTGTTACTGAGAGTGAACTAAAAAAAGACATTTAACAGATTCAAATGGTATATAACACTTACTTGTGTGACCAAAATCAACAGAGCTATAATACAACAGAGTCTCTCTTTTACACTGATAAGAAAAAAAAGACCCAAATCACGCCGGCATGACGGCCGACCTCAGAGGGTTAAATCTTCCCCAGGCCAATTGAGCTAGGATCTGTCTGGACCTGGAAGGGTTGTGACAGATCCAAGCTAGTACAGAGGCATGCTGCAAAGCATGTTTGAGATTCTCAAAGCTTATCTGGGTTTCTTGGGTCCATGGGCACTCCACCCCCTTCCTCCAAATACTTGTAGGCTGCCAACACTGAAAAGTGCCAGGCAAGGAAAACCAGTGGCGGGGAACCGGACAGGAACTGTAGTACAAAGACAAGACAGGACAAGGCTGAGAGATAAACAAAAAGCAGGCAGGAAATTAAATAATAATAAAAAAGAAGAGTAAAACATTAGTCATTATTTAAATCAACATGGCCAACTTATGTAAAATGTCTGGCGGGAACCGATCAGCGTTGCCCTGGCAACAGAGGACCATCTCCTGGAACTCATCTGCTCAGGCCAATCATTCACGGCAGGACCAGTATAAATGCAACACCCAAACATAAAAGTAACAAGCAATGTCTCCATTCTAGATTAATGCATGACTTACCTCGAGATGCTGTGAACTACGAGCCCAAGTCACTTTTATTTATATAGCGCTTTTAACAATACAGATTGTAGCAAAGCACTGAACATTATCAAATAGAACAGCAGAGTAATGGTAATGTATAATGACGAGAATTAAACTTTATTTATCAATGCAGAGACGGTCTCTGTAGTCAAGATGTTGATAATCACTGGAAATCAGGTGTCCTCAGGTGTATATCCTGCCAAAAAAAGCTTTATTTATTTATTTCGAAAAGTTTATTAAGAAGGGATTTGCATGTCGTAACTTACTAAATTGCATTTTTGTCTATTGATTACTCAACTGTTTGTAATTGTAATAAATTCTTGCATTTGTGGCGGCACTAGTGTAAAGAACTACACTTTTTTGGCTAATATGCTAATTTACTTAACACAGTGTTATTACCTTTTAACGAGTAGCGAGGTATACATGGAGTGATTGTGAAAACAGCCAGTTGATACAAACACATGAATGAAAATAGAGGGTGTTGCTTAAGATCTGTAGAGGAGTGTAGTTCAGCTGTGTTTTTCCAGACGCTGTGTTTGATAAGCAGTGTTAATGTAAACAGTGAAGATGTGACCTTTGAGTGTTTATATCCATACTGAAGCTGCTGTCTGGATGACCTACTTGTTTGTCCCTTTGACCGGCATCAGAGCTGCTCTGGCAAAATAAAACTTAATAAACTCCTCTGCTGACAAACCCTTCCTGCTCTTATATCAGTCACCTGATCTGTGTGTGTGTGTGTGTGTGTGTGTGTGTGTTGTGGTTATTAAAGGAGCAGTTATCCAGAGCTGAAACTGCGGTCAGTAATGTGGCCTAGATTTGGATGTGAATCATGGGACTGATGCTCAGCACAGTGTTGTCCAGCGAGCATCCTTTTGTTTAGTCCCATAATGCCTCATCTGTAGCTGACACATGGATCTGTGTGTGATATAATTATAAAGCTTATATCATGGGACATATGCTGTGAGGAGTACTGTTATAGTTAGACGTTCACATACTGTGATTTTACACAAACTGCTCTTTCTTATTTTTTACATAATATTTGTTATAAAAAAGGATTTATTAGTTTGTTTTATTGATTTATTTTTAACAGTATGGTGTAAGGAAAATGTTGTTACTTTTTTATTAGCTGCTTATCAGATTTATTATAAAAGGAAAACTGAAAAATCACATGGTCCTAAGTATTCAGACCCTTTGCTCGGTATTTAGTAGAAGCACATACAGCCAGTGTTTTTGGGAAAGATGCACCAAGATGGACAGCACCCGAGTTAAATATATGAGTGTCACAG
The DNA here is from genome assembly GCA_032353835.1 of Enteromius viviparus. Lineage (NCBI taxonomy): Eukaryota > Metazoa > Chordata > Actinopteri > Cypriniformes > Cyprinidae > Enteromius > Enteromius viviparus. Next base: position 1,596,369 of record JAUCNO010000710.1, on the reverse strand, counting down.
CAAAGGGTCTGAATAAGACCATGTAATATTTCAGTTTTTCTTTTGTAATAAATCTGCAAAAATGTTAACAATTCGTGTTTTTCTGTCAATATGGGGTGCTGTGTGTACATTAATGAAGGATTTAAGCAAATGGCTGCATTAAAACAGAGTTTTAATGTGTTTTTGTTTGTGTTCAGATGTGCACTCCGCGCAACACTCCTGCCACGCCGCCCAACTTCCCCGACGCCATCACCATGTTCTCCAAGCTGCGGACGTCCGAATGCACGGGCGGCAGCGGAGCTGGCGCTTCGGGCCAGGTGTCTATGGCCTGTTCTCCTCCTCCCCACTCCTCCGCACAGGGATTCGGCTCTTTCTGGGCCTCCTCGCCCCCCAACCACCAGCCCGTCTGGCTTCCGCCGTCCTCTCCCACAGGCCACCATGCGCTCCATCACCACCACCATCACATGCACCAGCCGCCCACGTGGCCGCCCGTCTCCCAGCCTGCCAACGGCCAGCAGACGCCCGTCATTTCAGCCCTGCATGGCCAGAGATGAGACTCTGTGGCAGGGGGAGGTGTACATTGGGGGTGAGGATACACGGTTTAATGGGGTGGGAATATACTCACTGAGACTTTGGATGGCCAAGGGGGAAAGACGTGGTACTCTTTCTTTCAGTTTTCTAAAGATGAACAATCTCTCTTCTTTTGGAGATCTCGTTTTGATCTTCTACCTATTTTCATTTCTGTCCGAACCTGGGAAGAACCACTAAAATTAAAATTATGGACGGTATTAAGAGGTGTTAGAGTCCCAAAGAAGCCTCTCTTTTGTTTTCGCTATTCAACAGCCAAGGAAAGCCACGGAGTCGCCGGCAGTGGACGATCTGGACGAATGTGTGTGCGTGTGAATCTTCATTTGTTTCCCCGTATTCGGACTCTCTCCTCCTCAGTAGCTCTGTGTCGGCAACAAGCCCTCGCAATAAAACGGCTGACAAACAGTAAGACTGAATCACATATCACGGAGCCGTTCTGCATCCCAGGAAGCATCAGGAGGACGTTTCTGTGTAACTAGTGTGTATTTAACAGAGGCTGTTCTAAGATGATTAATCACCTCTTGTTTCTTCGAAATGCATCCAGAATCAACAAAAACTATTGGTCCAGATGTAAATGGGGAAAAAAATCAGGAAAAGTTTGCAATAATCCTGGTCAGAAAGTTTATTCTTGTTTGGTGAATTCGCAACTTTTAGCATGTATGAGGTTAAATCAGGAAAGCTTGTTGCGTTTAAAACTAAGATCGTCATGGAGGAATACAGACTCAAGTTCAAACGTATTTTGTGTTTGTTTGTTTTTTTTTCCACCCCCAAGAACTAAAAATGCTAGCAGACTCTTGTGAAGGGCTGAGCGTCCAGCACAGTCAGTGTTGTAAGGCTCAGCTCCACCTACCTCAGCTCCAGCCGTGGCCTGATCCTACCTCCGGCGGCTGAATGGGCTCTCTGTGTGAGCTGCTGCGACCGAGGGCTTAAATACCTGTGTGAGAGCGATGAGACGCCTCTGTGGACGAGGACTGGTCTGGTGTCACATATTGGCGTTTGTGTTGTACTGATTATAATGTAATCGAGCGGGAAGGCTGACCCTAGATCAGGACATTGATTGGTTTTCTGAGATGACGTGTTTCTTTAGTTTCGCATGATGTCACCTTCCCTTCATTCGTTCATCTTAGACAATCACTTTTGCCGTCTTGCGGTTTGAATTCGTGGTTTAGTGTGGACCTCAGTCTGGCTGGACGCCATATTTATTGTGAAGCGACTGTAAATGAAGCTGTGAGGATATAATTGCACAGGTTTTTCTTTTACATCTTTGTTGCATAAGTTGTTTAGTTGATCAAACATTCTCCAAAAACTCTATTTATACAAATTCATAGCAATTAAGCAATACAGCATACGTTTCAGTTTAAACAAGAATATAATTTTTTTTCTGCATACTGTATATTCATGGAATATCTGCGAAAATTGAACTCTTTTCAGTTTTGGTTTGTGAGAATGGATTTATGTATGGTGTACAAAGGAGTTTGTTCAGCTTGTTTAATGCCAAGTTCTTTCATTTTTGTGCAGCTTATTTTAACATTAATTTGTTTTGGTGCAATAACACATTTATGAATTATGTAAATCATTGGTTCCAGGAATAAAGCAAATGCATACATTTTTTTTTACATTTGTTGCATTGAATAAAATAGTCGCAAGTCTTGCCAAGAAAAGGTTTTTGAACCATTTACACATTATTAGTAAAATTGTCATTATATAGATAATTAAAAATCAAGCGAAACAAATCTGCGTTTTAGAATTCCATTCTCTGTTAAATCAACGCTATCTCACAACCAATTCCTGTGTGTTTTACAAGGTGGCTAATTTGTACGATTTTGTACATACTCATTCGTAAGGTTTTGTTTGAGGGGTCATTCATACAAAATTCAACAAATGAAAAATCTAATAAAATACATACGTTTTTTTTTTTTTTAAACTTAAGTGTGAATTCTTACGAATTGGCCACCTAGTAAAATATGTACAAATTGCTGTGAGATCAGGTTGGTTAAATTGTACCGACGAGCTTAAATGCAAAGAAAGCAATTGTGAATTATTTACAATTTAAACTGTTCATTTTACAACTATTTCCCAAATTCTATCTGCTTGCGTTTAAGTTCAAGAATGATTTAAACGTGGCTGAACTTACAAACTGTTTGTACATCTCAAATACATAATTGTCTACAAAACTATTATTTCGTAAATTTTCATAACTGAAATACAATTTTGATATATTTTTTGCATAAATTCATTTTCGTAAGTGGATTTAATTGTGACTGGATGTACAAACGTACATTGCATTCAGTTTAGAGCCTACCGAATTAATTTGCGAATGTTCATAAAACCAGGTTTGCGCAAATTTCGTTGTCATTGAATAAACGAACAGCTTCCTTCAGTTGTACCAGGCTGAATATGGCGTCTAATTCTATCTTGGGTCCATTTTAAACATTATTTGATTTAATCATAGACGGCTATGTGATAGATCAGCTTCCCAGAAAATGCATGTGAAATCCGAAAAAAGTACTCATGGTTTTGGAAAATGCCACTAGAGCGATAATGGCAGATAATTGTTTGGTCTTCCGCCACATCTGGTGGCTGTTGTTTGCTGTGTAGAAAGAAACCTAGCATGTTGGTCTACAGAAGTGTTTCGTAGCCGTGTGGGCCGTAGGTCATTCCTGCCAAGACGATTTCTGTTGAAGTGGTGCAAGAGATGCGAGTCTGAAGTCAAACGGCGGTGGCTCTGATGTCAGTGTCTGGAGTTTGTCTGACCAGTGCCTTGAGGTTTCTGAAGCGTCTCCATTTTATTCAGCTGTCGCACGGTTGGATTCCCATAGCAACAGGGCCAATACTCTCAAATGTCATTCTCTGGAGCGCTGAAAGGCACAAGCTTTGATTGTTTGAACAGTTGCGCTGCCGTAGATCTCAGAGCGTCGTGATTCAGGTCTTCGGGGACGTGTTTGTGTAGACTGCGGCTGAGATGATCAACATTCGCCTTGAGTCATCAAGAGGCAGGAAGACTGACCAGTTCCTTCATCGAGAAAACAAATTCGTCAGCGAACAACCTTTTGTATCGATTTCCCTCCTGTACTGTTTGTTCTTTTCCCTTGTTGAGATTTGTATTTATATGTCTGACAAAAAAAGCTAAGATCTGAAACCATTTTGGAGGTCATTGTGTTTTATTAAGGTCGTAATAAATGATTTAATGACTAATGTGGTTTGCTTTATTTCTCTTTAACGTGTATCAAGTGTGGATATCTTGCATGCAACAGCAGCTCGTTTCCCATGATAACGATTTAGTTTTGTAACCGCTATGGTATGTTAACACACTCAAGCTTCTCGCTAAACAATCGCACGATTACGTGACTGAAACTGGGACATCAATACACAACTTCACATGCTAGCAAGTGTCTATGCAAGCATAATGTCAGCCAAACAGGACAGAACTTTCTTCTGAAGAACGCAGAAGCAGATGTTTTGAAGAATGTTCATGCTGCTCTTTTAGATGCAGTAAAGGTAAACGTGACTGGAGCTCCGAAAAGGGAAGCTACAAATAATGCTGTGTAAAATTCAAGTTGTTAAATCAGTGTGACGGTTTATATAAGAATGGGTGCATGAATGATCATTTAAAAATCCATAATTGGTAACCCTAAATTTAATTTATGTAAATTTGCTCACATTTGATTTGTTTACACATTTTTGGTTAAATTGTAATGTTTTTTAATTGTAGAGTTTTGTACATGGTTTGTCGAAACGTCCTCTGTAAAACTAAGAAAGAAAAAGGATGGTTTAAAGAGCAGGTAATATGGGTTTTCAAAAAAACATCTAATTTTGCAGTTTGTAATGTAGCTGTCCTTCAATGTAAACAGTCTGCATTAAGTTGTTAATAAAAAAAGCACATGGTAAAGAAAGATACTGGCTCTCAAAAGAAAGAGTCGACTCAGAATCGACTGAACGAGTCGTTAAATTTTGGACTCGTCTGTCACTAGGTAACGTATTTGCATAATCCTTGCCTGCCCGCGAAATACGATCAAAGTCTGATCTGCCCACTTCCGGTGTCGAGAAGACGCTGTGAAAGCATGTGTGTAATACTTATTGCCTAAAGATGATGATATAAAGATTCAGTGGTTAAATTTTTTTTTGTACATATTATACCAATTACTGCAGTGTCTCCCACAAGCTTGCATCTTATTTATGGCGTCATAACGTAAATTAATTCTCTGCCAGCGGGAGGCGCAGTTGTCATGGTAGAGATTATGTTTCCCTGGTAACGCTGTACACAAAGCAGCGCTCCACTCGTAAACACTTATTTATCAGACATTGCATGCAAGATGAAATGAAAATCACATCCACAATTTTTTCGAAGACAGTCAGTTTCCTTCAGAAATACAGTGATATAAACATTTTGAAATGTGCAATGCTCACTAAATCAAAGCCTTGTGAAAAATCTATTTGTGGCGACCAATCAGAGTAGACTTGGCCAACTGACCAATCAGAGCAGTGTTGGCTTATGGAAGGGAGGGGTTTAACCATACAGAAGTCATTGCAAAATGATTCTAATATTAAATGCATATTCTGAGAAAACGTTTTCTGACCTTAGATGCATTAAAACCTGTTGTAGGGGACTCCAACACAATATTATTACACTTTAAAATACCATTTTACTTGCTGTTTAATGAACAGTTTGTCAAATTCACTCATTCTTGGTGAAATGTTCAGATTTTATGCATGAGCAGAATGAATTTATAAATGTTGATTAAAACGTTCTTGCTTACATTACTTGACTGTTTGTAAGAACAAGAAATAAGAATAGTACTACAAACAATATTTCACCAAAACAAATATTACAGAAAATACACAGAAGTAAATGAGCCGAGAGATATGCTGTGAAAAACAAACGCTGGGTTTTGCTGTGGTGTTATGATATTAGATTTAAGAAGACATTTATGATGGTTTATTTTATATGGTTTATTGTGGTTAACCGCCCAGCATCTGCCCTACATTCACAATCACAAGCAATCAGGATATTTTGCAGTTCGTGTCTTTGTTAAATTCAATATATTATTTTCCACAAAGGAAGCGATTTTGGATTGGAATTACATTTGGAGACATAATGGCAAGATTGTCATCTCTGCATAAACCTAGCAATTTTTGCATTAACATTTACATACATAGACACCATGGTGCTATTTAATCACTACAATTTGATTTGTACCATATATTACCATTTTACGTCAGAATAATCCCATTGCTCTTTAATTACAATATCTTTCAGATTACCTTGTCAACACGTTGTCAACCATAGCCTACATTAATTTGTTCTTTGATAAAACCCTGCGTCAGTAATTTGGAAATGATGCGCTACAGGAAGTGTGTGGTCTGCACATAGTAAAAATTGTACACTGTGTACCTTAGTATCTGTGACCTCAGATTGTTCTAAAAAAACAAAATCCAAATTGGAAATAGCGTGACACTGAAGCTAAATGCACAAGGTCATCAAATGAATTCTTAGCCGCACCGAACAAAACTGAAAACATCAGCATTTACATCACTTCAACGCAAGACCTCAATAATGCTTACAATGAGTGTTTAGTAAATCAAACATGTATAGGATTCAGTGGGACGATGATGGTGTTTCCTCTCCGATGCTAATATAGTAACATGCTTTTAACTGCTGCATAAATGGGACAGATTATCACCCTTAATACTTCAACTGAATAGTAAGTGACAGATATGAGCGGTAGCTGTATGTTTTAAGAGGTAGATTTGAATAGGAATGTAAAATGAATTATTAATCCCATTGGATGACAGTGTTTTACATATTTAATATTCTAGATGTTTCTGCAAAAAAACTTTTATTAAACCTTATATAGATACTTGCAGAGGAACCCCTCAGTTCACCAATCTAGCACTGCTGTAAACATTTCATTCAGACAATGGAGCAGCTTCAATTGGATGATCTCTAGAGTGATGTTACCGGCTCCTCTTCTGATTGGTTGAGCTCTTTGTGGAGCTCCAGTGCTTCTTTCGGCTCTGTGGTGGTGTCATGGAATGAGGTCTGGAGCGGGACGTCCTGGGACAGACGGTCCATAGAGGACAGGGGCCGATCTTTTAGAGAGCTATTGGATGCTGTGAGAGTGGAGGGGGGTGCAGGAGGAAAAGGTCAAAGGTTGAAGAGCATTCAAGTGTGAGTTACGAGCACAACTGCATCACGTACAACTGGAGCTCGTAAACTGACAAACATGTGAGGCTTGTCTCAGACGCTTACAGAATGAGTTAAAAACAGCTACTTAAAAGGGCCTTGGATGGATGCATTGAATGTGCAGTTGTATGTTATCTTACTTGCAGATAATATGCATGAAATAAAAGGCCACTTAAAGGGGAATTAAAAAAGATGCATTTGCACAACTGCTTTTCAACGCATTTAAGTCACAGTGGAGTTTAATGGTTTGTTCAAAGCACTAACCATAAAAACAGAGCTTGGCTCTGTTTACTCTTGAATATTTTAACCTCTCTATTAGCTCAGGCATGGATAAGATATACACACAGGTCGCAACCTGCTGAGCCTCAACTTGGACATAGCCAGGGTATTTAAAGTTCAAAGGTCAAGAGCATCACCTAAGTGCTAGCAGTTCTTGAACAAGTTAGCCGTGTAACCAAAATAGCTTGTGTTATAAACAGCCAGTGTTAATTTACAGCCAGCTTTAACGGCTTTATTCCCACCAGGGTGTTTAAGGTCAGCTCCTCGTAACCCACCTGAGTGGCTGCGGTGAGTCTTGGCACTCTGTGGCCGTGCTGGACTTCCACGGCCAGCATCCGCTCCGCTGGACCTCTGGGACTGCGAGTGGCTGACCTTGTCTTTGCTCTTCCAGTTGCCTGCAACAACACAGAAAATTCACGTGGCAGACATTACAGAAACGACAGCAATTCATTCACTACCTCAGCTGATTCTGCAGCCACTGAGCTGCTTGCTCAACATCTACAATGTATGGTTAAGTGTTCAATGTAATCTGGCACTGCTATTATAGTTCTTCTGAAACCCTCCACCTCCCCCAGCACCACCTGTCTAAAGCCTGGCTCGCACTACGTCATTTTTTAGCATGATTTCTGATAATCAGAGCAAAAATCTTAGTCACGATATTTGGATCAGATTATCTGGTAATGTGAGGTGTTCACAGATCGACCTCTGCAGTTCCCGATAGGGTTGCAAAGGGGCGGAAAATTTCCGGTAAATTTTCGGAAAGTTTCCGGTAAATTTCCATGGATATTTCATTGTAACAAAACAAAACAGTTGTTTTTGTTTCCCCGCCATGCGACCAGAGCTAAAGTTTGGATGTGTGCTGAA
>JAUCNO010000710.1:1572351-1587315 GCA_032353835.1 Enteromius viviparus | reverse complement strand
CCTCCCAGAAGGTGGGTAGTAAGGTAGCTTGGCCAGACTAAGCTCCTATGAGCTTAATAGTCGCGGAAGCCAGGCTAACTCATGCCCAAATAGTGTAAACAACAGGCATAACCATAGCAAGAAGTCATTAGTTCTTAAACTAAAAGCATTAGTGAGAATTTGCTCAACATTTAAATAGTCTGGTTCAGAGTTTGCTGTACGCAGGTCCTGCAGCACGCTATAGAGTTCCTCGGAAACCCCCAACTTTCACCAGCACCATCTGTCTAGATCTGCAACCGGATTTATGTATGACTATTACATTATACATGATGGTATAAATACATAAAGCATGTTTTCAAGAACATGTTTTTAACTAGATTTTCCCTTTGTTTGGACCCACATTTGGGTTCCTGAAATCTTTTTCAGCAAAATGACAACAAAATCAGAGAAATGTCAATAGCAAGAGCTTTTTTATGAGGCAATGGATTGCTCATTACATCAAGCACTAAGTAAAATGTAATTTAATCCAAAACAATGGTATAATAGTCTCATGGTAGGTCTGTCTTGAATGATTTCTACATCCTTGTTCCTCTATGGAGATATTTTCTTCAAGACTGTGACTGTTGTGCTTTGTTTAGAAACAACTTCTGACCTTCAACACTAGACTCATTTTCTCATAAATCATCTCTTTACTGCATGACATGGATAAGCTGCCAAACGTTTGCTCGGTCAAGCATGACACGGCTTATTTGCCAAACAAGTGTCTTTTGTTTGACTTTCAACCGTCTTGCTTTGATTCGGTGATACAACCAAGGGCAAGCTCTGAGACCAATTTTCCTCCAGGTTTGTTGTCACTTCCAGATGGTTTCTCATTGCTGCTCTGCTATTATGTAACACAGAAATGTCCGGTTCTTTCCAGCGAGCAGCATTAAACCAGGCCCCCTACCAAGTTCAACTGTTTTCCTTCAGTCCTATTTTCCTTAGTATTGAATAAAACTACACCACAACCAACCACTCCACATAACTCAAAGCAATCTTCTCTGTCTGCTACCAGGGAGCTCTTCTCCCCTGCAGTCCAGATCTAGTCGTTTACTGTGAGATGAGCAAAAAGTGGGTCATGTGTGCGAATGGATATTGTGATGCTATCATGTTAATATGCATTGCGTTGCGCTACGAGTTGTGAGGGGAAGCAAGAACAGGGCCATGAGGCCCCAGTATAGACTTCAGTCTGGACATTGTCCAGAACACAACAGAAGTTCCTACCATCAATGAACAGCTTACAGCTCAAGAACCAGTCATTCATGTGCTCAGCTGTTCTCATGTCAACGCTGAGCAAAACCAGCAATAAGTTTCTTAGGGGAACACAACACATTTGCAAGAGAATGCAGAAGATTTTCAAACAAAGTTTTTTAAGGGAACACAATATTTTTTGAAATAGAACACAAAGGTTTTGTCAAAAGAACACAAAAGTTGCAACCAATAAGCATTGAAATACAATACAAAGTTATGCCGGGATTTATAGACGTTCTCAAAAAATAAAGGCTAAAATTGATGTCAAGGAAAACTATTTTATCCTATTTCACAAGTTCGTTCTTGTCTGCAATTTAGTATAAGCAAAGCTTGTTTGGCGTGCTGCCCAAGGAGAATACTCAGGGTTTGGAGGGCTGTAAACAGGGGGTAAACAGCCCTAAGGGCTCGGGAAAGGAAGGAGGCGGACGGCCAGTTCCTAACCCTGAGTGCTCCCCCTGGCAAAAAAATAGGAGGAGCTGGCATACTAAGATCGAGATACAGAAGGAAGGAGCTCAGGCTATTTATAGGGCGAGGCTAAGAATCTGATAGGAAGATGAGATAATTGGAAGATTGGAGAGGTGGAGATCGCATATACTGTAACTGCCTTTGCGCACTCCTCCCGAAATAAGTATGATAAACTACATTTTGTGTTTTCAGTTGTGATTATGAAACATGCCCAATCGTGCAGACATCATTTTTGGCCAAAGGTAACATACGAAGCTTGCTCTCATTATTCCCAGCCTATAATTGGATCAATCACTATGGCAGGTATTAGCCATACTGAATGTGTCATGTCTAACACAATAATCCCAAACACACCACATACACAATGAGAATGCAGTGAGAGTGATACTTAATCCCATTGAAAACGTTTGGGAAATTCATAGCTGATGAATGAATCTCAGCTTCGGGAGGAATTTCAGCAGGCTTTGTGAGAAGTTAAGCATGGTACAACGGTGAACCAATGAAATACGAATAACTGACTATACTGTAGTCCAAGTGTGCTTGATTTTCTGTCAGTTACTTGTTTTTATAAGCATTTGCGTAGTTAGTCAAACTTGTAGGGTCATTATTGTGCAAATACTCCCTCTGGCTGTTACTGTTTGTGAAGGCTTGTGTGATTACCTTCTCGAGGAGAGACGGTGGGAAATCTTGTATCGGAGAGTTTCACTGCTCTGCTGCTCATTCGGCCCTTGTACACCTGTCCATCCAAACCTAAGATGTTCACCTCTGCTGCCTGAAGAAACACAGCTCACGGTTCATACTTACTCCCCGTTTAAGACTTTTTCAAAGGGCTCTGTGGCAGACCTGTGTGGGCGGTCCTGCGGACACGGGTCGACTCTCCTCTTCGCTCTGGATCAGATGGGTGATGTGCTGAAGGTGGGTGTAGCGGCGGCTGGGGTAGGTGAGGGTGTGGCTGCCCCCACAGTTCCGGGACAGGTAACTGTAATCAGCCATTTCTGGGATCCTCTCACTGCACAACAGACAATAAAAAACAAAACTCTTGAAAGGTTTGTAACCAGGCTGTTTTGGTCACCACTGACTTCCATAGTTGGGTAAAAAATACCATGGAAGCCAATAGTGACCCAAAACTGGGTCACAAAAAAACAAACTTTTTTCAAATTATCATCTTGAGTAAATGATGACTTTTAATTAATAATTTTACTTTTAATTCTGTTATTAGTTACTCCCCCTTATGTCAAAAAAGTCAGTATTTTTTTTCCTTGTCTGCAAAAAGTATTCTCTTAGCTTGATAAAAGTCACTTGGACTATTTTAATGATGTTTTTACTACCTTTCTGGGCCTTGAAATTATACTAATTTAACTTCTGAAGAAGAATGAAGGTCTTTCAGGTTTGAAACTTCATGAGGGCAACTAATTAATGACAAAATTTTCATTTTGTGTGAACTATCTTTTAAAAAAGATTCCAAAAAGGGTCTTTCTGTTTCCCCAGAGAACATTCCAGTGATTAGTTCTTGAAAGAACCATTTTTTTCTTGGTGTGAAGAATATTTAAGAACCTTTAGTGCAATGGAAAGCCGTTATAAAGAACTTTTTTTCTTAAGAGCACATGAACAGAGATTTTTTAAATACACACCAGTCTCTAGATATCAGGGGTTGGTCTGTAAAACTGACATCTGACAAGAAGGCTTTACTCTGCGTGTCTTGAGTCTAACTCACTGCATGCTAATGGTCCGACTGATGCTCTTCTTTGCTGAACCCAGGTTGGGCTGGTAACTAGCCTGTGAAACTTGTGGTAAACCCTGGATGTATGGAAGCTTTGGGGTCCTTAATTTGGGACACTGACTGGGCTCTTGATCTAGCTGCCTGCATATTAAAAAACAGCTATGCTCATCCTGCGCCGAGCCTCTGTCAAAACAAGTTATCCTGGGTAGTACCTGGTTTCAAATAAACTCAATGATCTCAGTGATCAACTTATTAAGACCTTAATCGCCACTGAGACAGTATATCACTGCTAAATCTTATTTTTATTTTACACTGGGATTTAAAAATTAGGCCACCTTAGTATCATTTCATTAAATAACTAGAAAATATTATTTAAGAAAAAGCATGCTTCGACCTTCATTTGATATATTCCAAGTACTCTTAAGTATATCTTGATAAAAGAACCAAGAACATGAATATAAATGTAGACTTTTCTGTGTACTTGTCGAATTAAAAGTAGACTAGTCTCGTTGGCTGGGCTCTTATTTTTAGTTTCTGTTATTGCTAGAAAGAGTGTGCATGTGTGATGCATCTGCATTAGTTTGGGATGAGTGTCTCACCTCCTGAGCTGTTGCGCCTGCCAAGCCCTCTCGTACTCATTGAGGAGCCGGCCGAGCTTGAGAGAGCGCGGTTCTTGGGCAGGGGGCAGAGTCACCAAGTTCCTGTGAAAAAACAAACAAGGTCCGTCCTAAGCATGGTGTAATGTGCCATTATTTAAAAGTTCGTAATTTTATTTTACTGACAAAATATATGTTTGTCTTGACAAGATCAGATGACATTTGAAGCTGTCACATGGTCACGTTACAATGTACCACACCTAAGGGGCATGTTGTCACACTTCACTTCATGTTTGTTCAGGGTTAAATTGAAAAAAATCTATGCACTACAATTATGAAACAAAGTGTCAAATTACTGTGAATAAAAATAAATGATACTCTGAACCTCGTGTGGATGTTTTTTTGACATGCTCTTTTGTTATTGTTATCACGCTGTTGTCATCTAGCCTCCTGCATTTTGATGACACCGCACACTTACCAATATCACAACCAAACTTTGCTTTTACTGCTAATAAGAAAACATCTTTCAAACGCACCCTCGGTTATCAAACTAATAAATAAATAAAATCCTTTTTTGTTATTTTTTAAAACAAATTAACTTAAATAAGGTAACTTAAACATAAAATATTAAAATTGTAATTAATAAACTGAAGAATACATTATATGGACGTGTTCATGCCATTATCTGTAGGAATAATGTAACATTAGTTTGAATAAATTCGAAAGAATTATTAGTAAATGCTGATATTAATATTATCTGAGATGAATGAATGCTTATCTTAGTAGTCATATTAACTAATGCAGTTAACTAGTCTCAACTCAAGTGTTATCAAAAGTGTCATGTCAATATATTTACGTACTTTGCTGGCGGTGGCAAATTCAGACGACTATTACAGGAGAAGCAGTGATACTCGGTCAGTAAATGTCTGTAATGCAGAGTAAGAAAGACAGGTTATTCAGATAATGCAACAGTACAAAAACATACACAATCGCATTCCCAGCATGCTTAAATTCAGCTCTGAATGCAACAACATATGTCTTGACACACTTGTGTAGAGCACGTCAAGCATTAGGGTTCAGTATATGTTTGACTTTAGGTTTGAGGTGAAGTCTGATACACACGGCAGCGATGAGATACAATGAGAATGTATACTGATTGTGTGGAAACATTTAGGGGCCGTTTGCAGGCAAAAACTGTGTTTTGCCTGTTTTTAACGTAATGTTTCAAAGCGCAACCATTATTATTATCATAGATACAGGCATCTTTGAAAACGGTGATGTCATGCGCGTGTAAGGTATGCAGACATGTTCGGTAGATTTTAAAAGCAAGTGCGAACAAACAGTGCGCCAACTACTGGTCTGGCATACGTCATACAGCAGGGTTTTTCTGCGTGTAAATGCCAATCGTTTGAAAAAGTTGTGTATACGCAACAGAAAAACGTAAGGGAAAAATGTTGTCTTTGTCGTGTAAGTCTTAGTGTTGCATGTAAAATATATCTCAAATAACTATATATATAGTACATTAATTATAAAAGGTGAATCTGGTGCCTCACCTTTTGACTCCAGCGGCTGTGTGCTCCTCGAATAAAGCAGCTTTCTCTAGATTCTGAGAAATGTTCCTCCAGTGATCATCAATCTCTTTCTTCAGAGCTTCCAACTGCTCGCAGCTCACAATGCTGTCTAGAGCCTGCCTGCATGCTTTCTGAGGAACATCGAGAAGACAACCACTAATCAGAGTGACAGAGATGCTCCAATGGGGAACACAAAGACTCGATGAGCATGGATTGTTTATGAACTGAATACTGAAACCACTTACTTCAATCTCCGTTTCCATCACTTCCTTGTCAGCCTTTTTTTCGTCCAGTTCCTCCACTATCTTTAACAGACGCTGCAGAACGGCTGCCTCCAAGTCCTTCACCAGACCAGTGCTCTGCAGCAAAACAACATCACACAAGAGCATTTCAGGTGCATTTCATTAGCTTTGTCTCAGAGGTTTGGTAAAATGACTCATTCTCATTTCTGTCTGTATCATGTACCTTGCTCCTGTCTTCCTGTTCCTGGTTTGTGACGTGAGCGGTCTCGCCTTGAGGTTTGCTGTAAGCCTGGGACTGACTGAGCTTCTGGTCCAGACCCTGACTTCCTGTCTGCTGCTGATCCTGACCAGTACTCTGATCCTGACCTGAGCTTTGGGTCTGTCCGTCCGCTCCGCTGAAGCTTGCAGCATTTTGCTGTCCAGAAAATGAAAAGAATGTTTATAAAAGCACAATAAAAAAGATTACAATATAACATAATCATAACATATAATATTTGAAATGTCTGACCTGCGCCACCAAGTCTTCACTGCTTCTTCCTTCTGCTCGGTCATGCTTCTTCTCTCTGGACAGCTCCTGCACTTTCTCCTCCAGCTTCTGAACTGTAGCCCTGCAGCCCTGTTTGTAGATGTTGGTTATTCATATACATTTAGAAAATCAGTCTGCTCTAACTAAACAATGACCGTGATAAGAACACACTAAAGTGACTTGGTGCTGTGATTGCAGCTGGATTACTTGCCTCCTGAATCTTCTTCCTCTCTTTGATGAGCGCAGCCTGCATCACTTTCTTTGTGACACACTCTGTGTGCTCCTCTGGGGGAGGGTACTGGGCCAACTTGTCCTTCAGCTCTTTCTAAAAGAGACAGAGAGGAAAAACATAATGCATCAGGTCTCTACATCCACTAAAAGTCCAAACTGTGAACATTTTAAAGTCCTAATACGATCATTCAGATCAGTTTGACTTCATTTCTTCTGTGGAACATGAAAAGTGTTGGAACTGAGGCTGGGTTTATTTTGTTTTGATAAAAATAACACTTCAGTTGACTAGAAAGGGGAAAAATGTATATACTAAAATCAATTTTTAAAAAATTATTAAAGGAAGAGTTGACCCAAAAATTCTGTCATCATTTAGCTTGATCACAAGCTTTCTAATGAGGGAGGGGGGAGTAAATGTCGCCAGAATTTTCATTTTTGAGTCAATATATACAAAATATGAACTAATTTTTGCACAATCTGTAATTCCATTGAAGTGGAGATGTATACTGATAGGTATTACTTTACATGGAAAACATCTGCTCAGCCATTCTGCTAAATATCTACTTTTCTGTTCCATGAAAAAACAAACTTACATGGGTTCAGAACAATATGAGGGTGAGTGAAAGTAAAGTACTTTAAAAACAGTTACTCACCACAGTGTTTTCTAAATCTTGCACTTGGCGGCGATGCTGCTTCGAGGTACGGTCTGCCGACTCCTTCACGTTCACCTGAAGATGACAACATGTTATCAAGACAAAAAACAAGTCACACAAAATATTTATCAGCAAAATATGATTTGATTAATGATATTGATGTGCATGTGCGGTCACCTTGCTGAGCTGATCACTCAGAGCATCAACTTCCTGTCTCAGATGGTTTTTGGACTCTTTGAGTTTCTTTACTTCCTCCGTCAGGTCTTGCATATAGTTCATACACTGAGGAAGAAAACAAGATTTGTAATAACTTTAGTCTTTGAAGACTTAGAGTGTTTCAGTTCATATTTCATTTTCTTTTTAACAAATCTTCAAAAATTGCAACAATTGTGTGTTTTTTCGGTCAGTATGGGGAGGTGTGTGTACATTATTGAGGGCAAAATGAACTTAAATGATTTTAGCAAATGGCTGCAATATAACAAAGAGTGAAAGATTAAAGGGGGTCTGAATACTTTCCGTACCCACTGGATGTGTGAATTTATATATACATAATTAATATACACAGTGCACACACACATATATTATTAAAACTTTTACTTTGGATGAGACAAAAATCTCACTAGATTATTTCAATTAATGTTTACCACTTTTTTTAACCCTTTGAGCGGTACAGTCCCACATATGGGATTTAGAATGTTCGGTGACGTTGCATAACTGCCAAATTTAAACTGAGCTTTCGCGCGTTTCCTGGCGCTGAGCCAGAGAGAGAAGTGCGCTGTGCTTGTCATATCATCACGACTATACAGTGTTCTTAACCACATAATGCATATTTTAGGTTTCAGACATCTAAACACACACGTGTACTAGTAAAACAATACATTTAGAGCTTGTAATATACACAAAGATGTCTATGGAAGCAACAATAACAACCCATTCAAATTTTATTTGCCTGTGTTTTATTTATATCAGATACACATAGTCTTAGTAACTATAGAGTTCACTCTATTCTTCACTCAGTTCACCACTGAAAAGGTTAATGACACTTTCAATAAAACAACAGCACAGAGTTGTACTTTTTGTTGTTTCCCATTGCCTGCAGAGGTGACACTTACCCTAGACACACCGTCCGCGCTGGCTTGGGCTTGTCTGCGGACTTGCATGAGGGACCACATGTTTCGCACACCCGTTTCAGAATTCATGAGCTCAGCGCCGCTGGGCAGTTCATCAAGCGCAGACATCTGCTCTTCAATTCGCTGCAGCCTCTCCTCAATCGTCCGGGAGGGGCTCGAGCTGTTCAGCGGCAAGTCTGTAGTCTGGGCTGGTATGTCATGGTTGTGGTCTACCTCTTCCAAGGTAGTCGTGACACTCTCAATATTTAGGTGTCCCAAGATGGCGTGCAGTAAACTGTGCAGCCCGTTGAAATTAACAGATCCAACGTTTGGGGTTCCTATGGAGAGGTCCAGCAGCTCGTAAAGTCTTATTTGGTACGGCATGGTCGTCTACTGTTCAGGTTTAAACGCCGATGAATTAATAAAGTGTTGTCAATCAGATATATATCTATATATCTATGTTATCTATATATCTATTGTCAATCTTGCTTAAATGGTCCTGCGATCACCAGTAAAATATACTAAAATATACGCTTTCCGTTGGAACTTTTGCTTGTGCTGCGCGAGTGTGCTTTAAAACAATTTATGAAACAATTTATGCGCGCGCCCGTATTGCACAGACGGCGTTTAACACGACACCAATCACAACGACGGTAAGAAAAATACCCCACCATATTTTATTAAAAGAACAGCTCTGTATAATTCATACATGACAAATAGCTGAAAATGATAATAATTACAAAAAAACATTATAAATAAAAGCGTAAAAAGATTAGAAACATGCTAAACAGAGTGTGGCGCTTTGGCTGCTGTGTATAAGACCTGCTGCAATTGGCTGGTTGATATCGCGTCATGGCTGTGTGGGCGGAGTCGGCGCCTCATTGCAAAAGCATCGTGTTGACCCAGAGCAGTGTACATAAAATAAAACTTTGTCTTTTCATTTTGCTTAATGTAATAAAATGATAAAGTAATAATTATAAAAATTGTTCATAAGTGATTCAGCCTAAAATAAATAAATCCTTCATCTACAATTTTTTCCCAAAATTATGTAAATGTTTTTTCCATTTTTTAACTAAAATGTACGTCAAACAGTCACAAATGCACAACAGATAATAACGTGATCATGGGTATTATTGCAAAATAAATACTTCTACAAGTTACATGGTTTGTTTAAAATGCATAAAGTTATTTTGTGGGTGATAAGTGTCAAGCATCAAGACGTTGCAAACGTTATGCCAAAAAGTTATTATGCCAAACTGTGAAGTAGATATAGTTTACACTTTAAATATTTTCCCCAATGATAAAAATAAATATTATTCTTAAATCATTTCTAAGTTAATATTTTGTTAAAAATGCTTCCGTTTTGATTCATTATTATTTTTAAATATATAAAATCATTGTTAATACTAATATCATATTTTTCTTAAGAGCTTTCATCTTCTTTGGACATCCTTATATGTCACTGTTCAACCACAAAACACTTTGTACTGCCTTGTAAAACAACTGTAGCTTGCAAATATATACACATATATATACACACATATATATACACGCATATATAAACACATTTATAAAAGAAAACAGATCAGATATTCATGTCACATTTTCCCTCCTCATCCTATAGACTGCTCTGAACCGAGCAAAGCCCAACAGTTTACACTGTAATAACGTACATGTAGCTTCTACTCCATTCCTACTTGGCTGAACGGTTTAAGTGGCATTTTAAATAATGTTCCTGAGACAAAGCATTCATAGGGCTTCAGAAAAGCTGTATTATAGAGCATGAGTAGTTCACGTTAGTTTCAGTCCTCACTATGAAATGTTTAGGAGCTGCATGTAGATTCTTCAGAAAACAACAAACTTTGGCCGAAACCAAAGAGCAAAACCAAGAGAGGGAAACGGCTTGTAGATCTGCTCACGGAGATGTTGAGTTCTTCTATCTCTTCCTGTCAGATACGGGCAGAATCAGTTCCCTTCGACTGCTGATGACGCCCCACTCCAGCACAAAGAAAGAAGCCCGACAGCACCATGATGAGCCGCTGCCAGTGCAGGAAAAGAGAAGACCACCGCAGAGACAGGAGGTAGAAATAGAACCACAAGCACATTATTGATTGTAAATAATAAGCTAAAATAAGAATGGACTTAAAAAAGATTTTTCTGCTTTTATAACTTCACTATTACACAAAAACCAAGAGTTTAAATTTAGGACCCATCCCAGCCTGGTAGACTTAAAAAATAAAAATAAATCAATATTAAAAGCTGAATGGCATAAATTTAAAAGAAAAATAGTTTCTTATTTGTTTTTTTTTTATATATATGAATGAAATATGATTGGGTTTTACCAGAAGAGTTTTTACAGAAATCAATTCAAATGATAACTTTGATAAAAGTAAGGTTCAAACCTGTAGAAATGTAAAGAGCGCTGTCCTCCCACGGTGCTGATGAGCTGAGTGTTGAAACAAGCATCACCCCGACCCAGCAGGAAACTGCTCATCAGCGCCGCCGTCACACTGACAAAACACGCCAGAAACTGCTTCCTGAACAGCTCTGTTCTCACTGGAAAGCCAAGTACTGTCACTGCTTCCTCTGGGGTCAGGAGAGCATCACTGGCTGTGTTGAGGAAGATGAGGTAGAATGCCACAATATGGGTTAAACTTATCCTGGATCCCAAATACACCCCTCCTGGATCAGCAGAGAGAACGTCCACAGAGAACTAAAGCACAATAACAGAACTGAATACTGACCTACCAACACCTGTTACAACTCCAGAGAGCCCGAGGAGACCCTTGGCATCGTCACGGCCCCTAAACACGTCCCATACACCCCAGACCTGGACAGAACAAGCACACAGTTCACTGAGAATCCAGTCAACAACATCTTTCATGAAGAAAACAAAGACAAGAAAAGGCACTGTTTGATAATAATAACAGTTCTTGTTAAACAGTAAAACTCTGATTAGATATAAGAACAAATCCTCCTGCTTCATGTGTGATGAACCACTGCTCCTGGAAAGACTGAACTTCCCAGAGTGCACCGAGGGAAAGCATCTCTTTGGTCACAGCGAGCTGTAGGGACTTCTCTGTTGAAAAGAAGTGAATGCCTGCAATGCTTGAGAGCCCAGACTTAAAGAATAACTAAAACAGGAAACAAGCCAAAGAAAAAAAAGACAACTCAATAGAATTTGATTGAACTGGTCCAGTAAAAGATGTTTGACCTGCAGAAGTGAATAAAAATCTACTTCCAGCACAGACTGCTGTCAGAGATGAGCGCTGGCAGAAGATGCTGGTTCTGGGTCTGGAGCTGATGAACACCGTCTGAAGGTCCTTATCTGACACCAAGAAACAACTAAACCCTAGAGGCTTATGATAGAAAACACACTCTTGCCCCGCCACAAACATGTAGAGATTATTAATGAAGAGAATCAATGAATCATTGTTCCTCGTGTCCTCCTTCTCCTTCCACACAAACTAAACGACCAGAAGACTGCATCAGCGCCCAAAATATCCCCCTGTTTCTCCCCGGGGCTGTCCTCAGCAGTTAGCAGAGCTCTGCAGATAAACCATAGCCTGAAAAAAAAATGGACGTAGTATCCGTGACGTCACTCGTAGGTTTCTGAAGAGCGTTTTTGAAGCCTAAAGTGGGCGGAGCCGACGGCGCCATCTTGGCAACGCGTCACCATGCGTCACTCCCTGATGATCCAAAATGGGCAACGAGGCGTCCCGTAGGAGGAACTGAGGTGCCTGGTTGCTGAAACCATGCCCGCCTACCTCGTCGACGTATTGGTGGTTGATTTTTGAACTTTTACAGACTTTCCAGCTTACTCAAGGTAAATTAACCTGAAACTACACAACAAAACTTCAAATAACTTTTTATCTGTTATTGATGTTATCAGGGCATTCACACACACACACACACACACACACACACACACACTAGGGCTGGGCGATATACATCGTACGATATATTATGCGCATCTCTTCAGTAAAGCCGGTTCTTAGATTAGCGCTACCACACACACGGCTCTGGCGCTGCATTTAAAAACATCTAACGAATATTTACGATATATATCGCCCAGCCCTAATCACAACATGTTTATTTCTTTCAGTGATCAATTCCTCTTGACATGGCCACCCACAGCAGGCTATGCACACAAATTACACTGTAAGTACTAGTCTTGGCTATTTGACATTTGACAGATGATATAACATTATCTGTTCAGCCAAAAAAACAATTCTATATTTCATATACTGCTACATTTCATAGTTAACCTCTAGTATTTATTAAACACATTTCTCTTACTTCCATAGACACAGTGTGGATCATTGGTGACAGCTGCCCAGACCATTGGAAGCAACCTCAGTCTGTCAGGTGTCCGTGTCTGGTGGTTTGGCTGGGGTGGTCTGCGGTGGAAAGGACTTCTCTCTTTCTTCTTCCACTCCCTGCGAGGAAGAGCAGCACCGGATGTCCTCATCATCCTCTGTGGTGGCAATGACTTGGGGGAGGTCAGAGGCGTCCAACTTGTTAATGCGATGAAGGACGACCGGGACCAGCTTAAACTCCGGCACCCTGGGATGAAGATCATGTTTTCTGCCGTGACCCAGAGGTGCCGAAGGAAGGCTGGTGCCAATCCAGCAAAACTGGACAAGTCACGAAAGTTTGTTAACAGTGTTATGGCTACATTTGTTTCATGATTAAATGGGGCCATGATTGAGCACCCCCTGACTATCATGGCTAATGTTGAGTTTTTTCTGTTAGTTGTTAAGCAACACCTGTAGCCATCACACTGTTATCAGCTCTGCTCTTCCTTCTCTCCTCCTTTTGTTTCATTATTTTTATTTTGTTAAGCTTTAAATAAAACCACTTGACTTGACAAAAATACTCCTGGTATTCGTTCTTCCTTTATTTTATGAAGTAATGAAGAGTGTTGCTTGTTTGTGAAAGATAGATCTAGGATAGAAGAAAAGGGTTTATGAACAATAAATTAATTTGATTTTTGAAATAAGAAGTGATTTGCCACAAACACTGCTTTTAATAAAGAAAAAACTGAACTATAGCTTCAAATATGGGGTTAATAAGTAGTGTTGATGTGGATGTGTGTGGATAATATAGAATAAGATGGAGTACCAGTTAAACAAAAGGCATAGCAAAGCACTAGTGTGCAGGCAACAGCAGAGAAGCGAGAGAGGCATGATGGAAGCTGGGACCACAGCACTATCAGCTCCTCCGGCACATCAACAGACAATATGGGTACATTTACTGAAAAAACACTCAAGCAGGGGATGTCACATGTCCTACATGAGAGGAAGATGACAAGGTAAAATACATTCAGTATGGCCTGTCTTGGTTAAAAGCCCACTCACCACGACGAGAACATGCCAACAATACAACAATGTAGAAGCAATATACAACGCTGAAAACATTTCCCCCCCAGCCCAAATGAAAACAGCAGATTATAAACTATTTATAATAAATCTCACTAAAATGTGATCTAAAGCTATTTTTATAACAACCTCAAATACTAAATGACATCACATGTATCACAATAACACTTCAATAACTCAATATAATATGAAGTCATACTAACCAAAGAAACTTCCAACTTCATTAAAGAACATGAAAGAATACGAAAAAAAACATCTTTTTTTTTTTTTTTTAATTAGCGGTCAGAGCGATGTCATCATGCAGGACATCTTGAGCAACAAAGGCCTGTTCAGATGTGTCTTCCATCATCATAACATTGCTCTGATTGGCAGCAAGGCTGTTGGCACTACTCCCACTGTCTACATATGCAACCTCCTCATTACTATTAACAGCAGAAGTAGGGATGCCCCTTACCACCTCATTAATACTTACCAAGCATCTTCTTTTTGGCTGTTGTTCTTCGACATTGGAGAAAGAGAAAATGGTTGGCACTGCCTCAATGATTACTGTTACTTTCACACTAGAGGAACCTTTTATAGTGACTTTTTGGCACATTCACACTGTGGGAACTGGGAATGGTTTTAGTTATAGGTACTCCTTTAGAAGCTCCCATTTCAGAGAATAGGAGCATTGTGTGCTCAGGCTCTGGTGTTTGTAGCACTGTCACAACAAGAAGTGCAGCTTGTGTGCAACTAAAAAAATGGCCCTTATAGGGAATATTTTGATGTTGTGACATACGGGACTGACATGGGCGGATCCATGTGCATACAAGATATATCCAGAAGGGTAGTGAGGATCGGTCGGTCTGTGAACAGTGTCCAATGGGGCATAATCCACCGGCATGGCAAGGGCAGTATACAGATGTAAGAAACACTTTGGAAAATGCTTTGTATGGGAGGGATAAACTCACAATACTCAGAGATTGGAAAGACACAAATGAACACTTTATAAGACAACCGGAATAACAAGGGGGCGGAGCCAAGGAGACCACCAAGACACAAGGTGTGTTCGAGATGCACTACACTAGCCTGCCGCCGGCTGGCGAGAGCAGCCCCTTGCAGCCGGAGAGGAGTAAAGAGACGGTCGTCACTTATAGGTTTCCGTCTTGGTTAATAGCATCCTTATGATGGGAAAAATTTATATACATAAATGTAGATATCTAAA
>JAUCNO010000710.1:1561297-1572251 GCA_032353835.1 Enteromius viviparus | reverse complement strand
TCTGTGAGCATTTTAAGACCAAACAATGGCAATGATGTATTTTAAGATATCTCAGTGCAAGCCTTTTCCAGTTTAGAAAGCTTTTAACATTTATTTTAATCTAGGACTAGTCTTAAACCCTGTTTGGGAAACTGCCCCATAATGCATTGTGGCTTGTTTATGTGGTCCATCCTAAGCATGGTTGCAATGTGTTCAATGTGTTAAACTCCAAAATCAGATTAATTTTCATTTGTAAAAAATGACATTATTAAAATTGTAAAAAAGTTTATAATTTTATTTAACTGACAAAATATATGTTTGTCTTGTATATTACTTATTATTAAGATGACATTTGAAGCTGTCATATGGTCACGTTACAACGTGCCCTTCAACAGTTACAATGTACCACACCTAAGGGGCATGTTGTCACACTTCACTTCATGTTTTTTCAGGGTTAAATTGAAGGAAATTTATGCACTACAATTATGAAACAAAGTGACATATTTGTACTAGAGAAGTGTAAAATTACTGTTAATAAAAATAAATTATACTCTGAACCTCATGTGGAAGTTTTTTTACATGCTCTTTTGTTGTTTTATAGTTTTATTGTTATCACGCTGTTGTCATCTAGCCTCCTGCATTTTAATGACACAACACACTTACTAATATCGCAACCAAACTTTGCTTTTACTGCTAATAAGAAAACATCTTTCATATAGACATCTTTCAAACCCACCCTTGGTTATCAAACTAATTAAAAAAAAAAAAAAAACTAAATAAAACCTTTTTCGTTATTTTTTAAAATGTTAACTTAAATAAGGTAACTTAAATGTAATTGTTTTAGCTAGTTGCTAAAGTAACATTTTTCTATTTTATTTAGTGTTAGTAAAAACGACTACTAAAATATAACTAAAAGTGACATTTAAGGAAAAATGAAAGAAAAAAAATACTTTTTTTAAATAAAATTGCATTGAAAACAGAAAATATATAATAATTTAACATTTATTTGAAGAAATTCGAATGATGTATTAGTAAATGTTGATATTAATATTATCTAAGATTAATGAATGCTTATCTTAGTAGTCATATTATCTAATGCAGTTAACTAGTCTCAACAAATGAAACCGTACTGTAAAGTGTTATCAAAAGTGTCATGTCAGTTGTCCTTTATTATATTTACGTACTGTCCTGGGGTCATCATATCCACGGGACGATCACAGGAGATGCAGTGAAACCGGGCCACTAACTGTCTGTGATGCAGAGTGAGAAAGACACAAAGACAGTGAGGCTTGTTTCCATACAACTGCCATCATGCTTGTCAAACAGAGGTTATTCAGATAATGCAACATTACAAAAACATACACAATGTTGCAAATGCTTGGCAATCGCATTCCCAGCATGCTTAAATTCAGCTCTGAATGCAACAACATATGTTTTGACATACTTGTGTAGAGAACGTCAGGCATTAGGGTTCAGTATATGTTTGACGTTAGGTTTGAGGTGAAGTCTGATACACACTGCAGCAATGAGATACAATGAGAATGTACCAATTCACCACCAATTCGCCAAAACACACAATACCCATGAACTGCCATGATTGTGTCGACTGGTGTCTGGCACTGTGGAAACCATTAGGGGCCGTTTACATGACAAAGTTTGCAGACAAAAACTGTGTTTTGCCTGTTTTTAACGTAATGTTTCAAAGCACAACCATTATTATTATCATAGATACAGGTATCTTTGAAAACGGTGATGTCATGCGCATGTAAGGTATGCAGACATGTTCAGTAGATTTTAAAAGCTACTGGTCTGGCATACGTAATACAGCCAGGTTTTTCCGCATGTAAATGCGAATCATTTGAAAAAGGTGTGTATACAACCGAAAAACGTAAGGGAAAAATGTTGTCTTTGTCGTGTAGTCTTAGTGTTGCATTTAAAATCAAGTATTTTCAATAGAAGTTCACACAAATAGAAATTTTGAATAAACCCCCCCCCCCTGCTTTCACAAATTTTCACAAGATTCGATATTGCACCAGTGGAATATGCAGGTGTGCTCATCTAGTTAACATATCAGAAGACCAAACTTATATATTTAAACAATATTTAAAAATAGACAAAAAGAAATTTATAAATACAATAAAATATATTAAAATAGTTAGTGCTGATTGACAGTATTATGTTATATATATATATATATATATATATATATATATATATCAAATAACTATACATAGTACATTAATTATAAAAAGTGAATCTGGTGCCTCACTTCCTGAGTCCAGCGGCGTCGTCCTGCTCGGGGATAGGAGGTTTCTGTAGATGCTTATAAATGTTCCTCCAGCGATCATCAAGCTGTTTCTTCAGAGGATCCAGCTCAATCCGGTTCAACTACAGTACAGGACACATGCACAAAAAAGTCATGATGGAAGTCCAGTGAGTTTGTGAAGTACTTTTTTTTTTATTAAATAAAATACAAAATGAATTTGTATTTGGGGAACATGCTTAGCTCCACACATACATAAAAAATCGTCGCTATATTCATGGAAAAGTGGGAAATTTCCATAAACGTTTGAAAATATTTTTGCACCATGGAGATTTCCAATGACTTTAAAGAAGGACTGCTTCTGTCTGTCCGTGGTCTCTCACCTTGCAGTCCATCTCAGTGGAGATCTCCTTGATCACCTTGTCCCAGTTCTGCTCCTGAGCGCTGATCTTACTCAGCAGAACCTGTAACATGTTATTGAGCTGCTCTGTCGTGTAGTCGAACTGCTCGCAGCTCACCTTGCTCTCCAGAGCCCGCTTGTCTGCTTTCTGAGGAGCATCGAGATGACATCCACTAACCGAGAGTGACCGAGATGGTCCAATGGGGACCACAAAGACTTGATGACCATGGATTGTTTATGAACTGAATAATGAAACCACTCACGATTTCAATCTCCATTTCCACCACTTGCTTGTCAGCTTTTTTTTCATCCAGTTCCTCCACTGTCTTTAACAGACGCTGGAAAAACCACAAGCTAACTGAACGATAAAAGTAAATGATGTCTTGTTATTTCACAAAACTCTGTTTACTCACGTCGTTGAGTGTTTGTTTCTTGCTGTGTTCCTCCGTCAGGCGGTCGGATGTTATATGGAGTTCCTTACACTCGGCCTGCAGCAGCAGAACGGCTGCCTTCAAGTCGTTCACCAGATCAGTGCTCTGCAGCAGAACAACATCACACACTCTCATAGAAGAGCATTTCAGTGATCTTTTGAAACTCGGAAGACTTTAACATCTCATTTAGGTCCTAGCTTTGTCTCAGATGTTTGGTGAAATGACTCAACCTCATTTCTCTCTGTCATGTACCTTGTTCCTGTCCTCCTGTCCCTGGTATGTGATGTGAGTGGTCTTGCCTTGAGGTTTGCTGTAAGGCTGGGACTGACTGAGATCCTGGTCCAGACCCTGACCTCCTGTCTGCTGCTGACCCTGACCTGTACTCTGAGCCTGATCCTCACCTGAGCTTTGGGCCTGTCCGTCTGCTTCGCTGAAGCTTACTGCCTTTTGCTGTCCACTTGGTGAGAGTAGAGAGGATGAGGAACACCTCATATCCTCCATCATAGCCCTGAGGCTGATTAACAACAGGTGAACCGTAAAAACATGAAAAGAATGTTTATGAAAATTGGTGGTCAGATATATACACGAAAGAAACAACAAATAACCTAAAAGGTCAATCTATCTAGTAATGCCCTTATAAAAGCACAATATTGTATGCTCTTGTATGTCTTCACTGTTTCTCTCTCTCTGATCAGCTCCTGCACTTTCTCATCCAGCTTCAGTACTGCAGCCCTGCATGAGAGTGTGCGTGTGTGTGTGTGACATACAGTAAAAATACTACTACTGTGCCTTATTTTCTGATTCATTAACTGCTTATAACATTCATTTAACACAATGACCAATTCTGACGACTAAATACAAATGTTGCTTTTTCCAATCATGGTATGTGTTGTGTCCCATGTCTCTGAAGAGTGACTGGTAGACTTGAGATGAGTGGTACCTGATGTGAGCCGTCTGCAGGTTGAGCTGCTCTATCTGTGAGGAGTGTGTGTCCTGACCGCTGGCTGAACCTGTGCTCTGTCCAGCAGAGTCTGAACTCTCACACACCTCTACTGTCCTCATGTGCATCAACACACTCTCCACGTCTGACACCTACAGGAGTCACCTAGACTGTAACATGCTGCTTATGCTCCTGCGTATGTGCTCGACTGTGTGTTGGACCTACATAATACTTCCCTGGAAGTCAACTAAATTTGATGAAAAACCTCATTTTGGTAGAAAAGTGGTTTATGCATGGGCTGGGTGCCTTTCAGAACTGAACTGAAAACTGGATTAGATTTAATTTTGGTAGAAAACAACAATTTGTGAATGAACTTGAAGCAGAATTAAAAATGTAAAAGGAAAACTAATAATGCTTTTTGTTTCAAGAAATGCAATAGAGTGAAACAGTTGTGTTCCGGTTGGGAAAGTTTTGAAGTTGTTAATAAATATATAGCCCGGCACTGGTTGCTTAGTCACTGGCATGAGTCAGTTTGACTGACATAATGACACACTTCACTTATAAGAACAATATAAGTGTAGGTAAGCCTCTGTTTAGATAATTACAGATGTTGTAAAGATAAAAGCTTCTCAAGGGATTGTAAAATCGGATACAATATCAAAATGAAAAGACAGTTGGACAGTTTAGGGTGTAGTAGTTATTACACTGAATTTAAAATGTTTCTGTCGTACCTTCTCTTTATCTGCTAGTAGACTGTCCACAAGAGTCCTCAGATGATTCAGCTGCTCTGGCACGTGGCCAGGTATCTGCCTCTCTTCTACAGAAATCAGAGAACATATCAAGCAAAAACACACTTAAACACACACAAGCTTAATAGTAACTACTGTGAATAAAAATTGCATTATAAAAGTACATACAGTAAAAAAAACTTAATGGACTGGAAATAATATGCTTTTAATTTTACATATAACTTTATAATTTAATGTTGAATCACACACTACACTTTACATGCGCTTTAGCATATTAGTCAACACATCAAAATAAGTATTCTTATTTAAAGCATGGCAAAAGATTATTAAAACAATGATTTAAGTGGGCTCTAATAACAGATATAATGCATATAAAGCATGTTGCTGTCTATATGTTGTACCCAGGGCATTGAGAAGACTGTGCAGATGCTGAAGCTGGGTCTGATCAGCCTTGTTGGCCTCCAGCTGCCCCACACGGGCCTCCAGACTCTCGTGTCTGTCTCTCAGTCCGCCCACCTCCATCAAAGCCTCTACGGTCTCCGGGTAGCGCTCAGCCCCACTGCTGACCCGGGACAGCCGGCGGCCCGTTACAGTGCAAAGAGCCCCGTCAGACAGGGACTGCTGAGGAGGAGAAACCCTCCGAGAGAGATCTACACCAGCTGTGCCCCCTGTACCCGCTCGGTCCTCTTTAAACTGGATACCCAGGTTCAAAGGGTGCACAGGTGCAATGTTTTTAGCGGCGGAGAGGGTGTCCTGCAACCCCTGGGAATGCAAAAGGGAATGCCATTTACAAAGAGCATGCCATGAATGAGAATCAGCATGTCCTTCAGTGTATATTGTGCTTTGCATGACACACAGAGACGAGTGTCTTTGTTTTTGGCCCCGGTTTGTGTTTGTAGATGTTGGTTATGCATTTACATTTAGCAAATCATTCATTCTGGTCAATGTTTGCCTCAGCTGCAGCTGCCGCCTGCTCTAACCAAACAATGAGCGTGATAAGAACCTGTGAGATTTAGGGTGGCTGTGAAAGGTTATTGGCTTCTGAAAGCTGCAGGACACACTAAATTGACTCGGTGCTGTGTATTGAGTGATTACAGCTGGACGTGCCTCCTGAATCTTCTGCCTCTCGCTGATCAGCGCAGCCTGCATCACTTCCCATGTGACACACTGCGTGAGCTCCTCTGGGACAGGGTACTGGGCCATCTTGTCCTTCAGCTCTTTCTAAGAGAGAGACAGAAAGGAAAAACATTATACATCTGTGTGTTTTCTAAGTAAACCACACAAGCATTTTCCAATATCAGGTAAGAGCAGCAAAGTCTCTCCATCCACTAAAAGTCCAAAGTGTGAACATAAAGTCCTAATATGAAACATTATGTCACGTTTACTCATCAACGGCATTCAGATCAGTTTGACTTCATTTCTTCTGTGGAACATGAAAAGAATGTTGAAGCTTCTATTTTTCAATAGGAACTGAGGCCGGGTTTATTTAGTTTTGATAAAAATAACACTTCAGTTGACTAGAATGGGGAAAAATGTATCGACATTTTAAAAAAAGGAATATTTTAATTGGGTTGGTGACATTTTTTTATTGAAGGAATTAAAGGAAGAGTGGACCCAAAAAGGAAAATTCTGTCATCATTAAGCTTGATTACAAACTGTCTATCAACTTTCTAACGAGGGGGAGTAAATGACGCCAGAATTGTCATTTTTGGGTCAACTATTTTGGGTCAATATATACAAAATATGAACTAATTTTAATATGACTCTTCACAATCTGGAGTTTCATTAAAGTAGAGATGTAGCTTGATACTATATGCTTACATTGCATGGAAAACATCAGCTCGACCATTCTGCTAAATATCTTATTTTCCGTTTATAAACAAACTTATATTGGTTTAGAACATGAGGTTGAGTAAAAGTAACATTTTTGACTTTACTTTAAAAACAGTTACTCACCGTAGTGTTGTCTAAATCTTCCACTTGGTGGCAATACTGCTCCATAGCCAAGATACGGTCTGCCAAGTCCTTCACGTTCAGCTGAAGATGACAACATGTTATCAAGGCACACAACAAGTCCAA
Organism: Enteromius viviparus; assembly: GCA_032353835.1. NCBI lineage: Eukaryota > Metazoa > Chordata > Actinopteri > Cypriniformes > Cyprinidae > Enteromius > Enteromius viviparus. Next base: position 1,565,410 of record JAUCNO010000710.1, on the reverse strand, counting down.
AATATCAGCAAAACATGATTTTATTACTGATATTGATGTGCATGTGCGGTCACCTGGCTGAGCTGATCACTCAGAGCATCAACTTCCAGTCTCAGATCGTTTTTGGACTCTTTGAGTTCCTGGATTTCCTTCAGCAGGTCTTGGATTAAGGCCATACACTGAGGAAGAAAACAGGATTTGTAATAACTTCAGTCTTTGAAGATTTAGAGTGTTTCATTTCATACTCTTCCTACTTGGCAACAGTAACTGGGAAATCAACACGCTCCTAACAGCCCATAATCCCTTTTGCCTGAACTTTGAGGAGGGCTAAATCTCTAAAAGAGCACAGCTGAATCGGTTAAGCACATCCTCCATGTCTCTTTCATTGAAAGGTATGTAATATACTCTTTGTGAGAGCATAGAGAACTTCTGACCTTTAACCTTGACAGAGGTTACCATGACAAGGCCTGGGAATCACTCCTGAATCAAACAGGATGTAGCATCGCTGTCCACCCGCTTACTGATATGTGTGCGTGACCCCTGATGTCTAACCTCTTGCTCTTAGTGCTGTTTGTCTCCCTGTGAGGCTCCGTTAGATGAACAAATTTGTCTTGGGTTTCCCTTATTAGTCTGAGGGGATGACTAGTGAATGTAAAAAGAGGTGAAGATGACAGGCGCATGAAATAGATGATTACACTGCCTATCAAGACTGTTACTGAATGTCCACACACACAGAGAGACAGTGTTGTGGATACCTGTGGATACATCCATAAAAATGTCTTCCTTGTTAATGAATATACACTATACACTAGTAAAAAACTACCTATACCTGCTTGTTAACTTTTTTTAGACAAAGTACCATACAGTAATATAGTTGTATAGGTTTTTTTAACGTGTATAAGGTAATATCCTGTGTTTAAGGGACACAATACCATGGTAAAACTATGGGTTCGGACACTATTAGGGCTGTGCAATATGGACAAAATAATCATATTGGGATTTTTTTTTAACTAATATTGCGATTGCGATTTTATTTGTGATTTTGGCAAACAAGCTTCATACATAGATTCTAAATGTATTCAGTGCATAAGAAGTGCATAGCAAAACATTTCACAATGAATGAAATAACATTTAATTAATTGCACAGCCCTACATACCATGAAAAATGTCTCTATGCAACATGAAAATGTTTTTTGCAAATGGTAATTATACAACATTTTTCAAGATGCAGTGTTTTTAAAACATTTCTAAGAAATATAGTCTAAAACTCGTAATGCATATGCACAATGTTTTTGCACGATTCACGTTTTTGAAGTTCACATGGAGACCATAACAATATAGTTGCGCTTTGAAGCCCATTTTCCAAAGTTTGCATTTTCAGGTCTTAAAATGTAGAAATTCTAACCATGGACCATGTTTATTTGGTCATGTTTGGATATTTAGGCTATTCGGCTATATATCATTAAGGTCACATTGCAGTGACAAGTGATATAAAAACATTCAAAATGTTACAAAATATACTTGTTTTGAACTTTGTAATGATCAAAGAATCCTGATAAATGTATAATATTTAATGTATAAAGATTGTTTTTTGATCTACCTTAATGCATCTATAGATGTATACCGACGTATAGATGCATCTACCTAAAGATGAAGTGAGTATTAGGGTTGTTTATAAATCTTTCCAAATAAGAAGGTTTTGCGGCTAAATGCAGCTAAAGCAGCCACACAGAAGAGAGGGGCAGAGTGAGCAGAGCTCGTTAGCATTTAAAGTTGCTGTGCTGATTTTTAAGTAAAAAGGGTGTTGTTTACACTACCATTGAGAAATTTTAAGCAACATATATTTTAGACTTTTTATGAAGTCTCTAAAGAATCATATCAACTTGTGGAAAGTACCGAGCCCAACTTTTAAACAATAGTGTATCAAAACACATGTGGTACCATGTTCCCGCCACGGTCCTTTTTGTAAAGGACAGTTTTTCACGATGAACCTGACAGCCTGTTTGTTTATGGTAATTAGGAGCGATATTATTCTAGTCCAGTCGCTTACAGTAAATACAAACAACACACACAAGCTGTTTAACAAGTCAGACATCATTTGTTTTTTAACCACATGATTCATTACTCTTCAGATATTTGTTTTGGCAAAGCTTATCACCACACAGCAAAACGGTCCTGTGTCCCGTGATTCTTGGGTCACTTTGTAATGGTGCCACGGTATCAGGGCACAGCGCCCGTCTCTATCATACACCCTCTGATGGGTTGCTACGAGTAACTGAAAGCCAAAACAACAGAAGTGAAAACAGTAGGAAACACCCTAACTTGATCAGACCTGGGAAAGAGCGTAAAAACTGATTCACCGGATCCATTAGTTTGAGTGGTATGCAACCGAACGACCAGCTTTTAAACTCTTAGTCAATCATTCCCATCCGGACCCCCCTCAGCGTCCCTCGCCGAGCAGGAGTTTCCTGTGCGCTCACCGTGACACACCATGTCTCAACTTTGACGCCAGCATTGTCGTGGACAACCTGCTCAATGTGTAAGGCGAGCACCCCGCAGGCTCCACGTACATCTGGCAGCTGGGCAGCAGGGGTCATCCGAGGGCACTGGCGGATAACCATGGATGACTCCAAACATGTCCAAACAAAACATTAATGATTAAGAAGATGAGCAGGACCTCCCCATGCACCCGCGTCACTGGGCGGTTTGAGAAACAAGTGGCGGCTCTGCGGGAGGTTAATTACTGATGGCCTATCGGAGGATGTAGAAAGAATGGTAGGTGACAGGACCTCAGGACAGACTAAATGTCATGTGAGACGTGTCATTAGTGCCATACTCGCTATTAGTGCTATAATAGTACTGTTGGTTTCCGATTAAGGTACAGTACATGGGCTAAACTGTATGTAGTTGCAGTGTATACACAAAAACATCATTTGGCATACATAATAATTTGGTTACACTTTATTAGTTAGTAGAATAAGCTGACATACTTGCAAAGATTTTCATAGTCAGTATGTTGTGGTCTCATCAAAATAAAGTATTAGAAGATCTACTAACTCTCTAATGACTGCTAGTTGACATGTAGTTGCAAAGTTACTTACTGTTAGTAGGATGTCTTAAGTGGACTATTGAAATAAAGGGTTACAAAAAATTTTCGCTTGATTGTAAATTTCACAAATAAAATACAAATACAAAGAAATGCATATAGACTATGGACTGAACATGTCATTTATATTCACATGAGCACAACCTGATTTTTCTGAGTACATGTTCCTAGGTCAGCATTTTTGTTGCCCCTTGAACAACATTGTGGTTAACCATTCAGATTTATAGTTTTTGTGAAGTTTAAGCTTACAGTCAGTGTTTGGTACTTGTACACCAGTATCATCTATAATTAAATCTGATTTTGGGGATTACACTAGGATATGGTTAGGTTTAGTTGTAGAGATATGGTCAAGACTAAATATTTTGGTTAAAATGTTGTTCCAGGGTCAACAACGCATTTTAAAAAAATCTAATTTTAGTTGAAAATTGGTGTGGAAATGCCCAGTAAAGTTTCCGGGACTTTCGCGACAAGCTACCTTTCTACCCGTCTTCTGGGAGCAACAGCAGAGTCGAACGATTGTTGGTGCTCGGTGCACGCCATGTTTGAAAGCCAGTATGGTTTCCAGTCGCAGAACTGCTGCATCATCACGTTACACCCGCTTCAGTCGTTCCAGGGGGTGGGGGGGAGCACGTTTCTCATTGGTTCCCAATTTTGAACAGAAACGCTCTAAAACGGCAGCTTGGCCAAATTAACTTTGCTTGCGAAATGAATGTACCATCAAAGGAAGTATGGGCGGGCCCAGGCTACAGTAAAGTACTAATATGCACCCTTTAGGAGTAATTGAGGTACTAAGGTGAACTTTTTGAAAAGGCCTCACTATAACAGAAGCCCCTTTCGCACCGCATAGTTCTTGGAAGTTATAGGAACTAGCCGTCTAATGTACCATAATTGGGGGAATGGGTGCTTAAAAAAAAGGGAAAAAAATTATACATAATACCTATGTTAATTAAGAGGCTTAAAGGAGCATTAGGTAAGAAATGGCCAAAACTGGTACTGCAATCACTTTCAAAATACTGCTGAGCGGTGTC
>JAUCNO010000710.1:1501942-1526086 GCA_032353835.1 Enteromius viviparus | reverse complement strand
TGTCAGAGGCGGGGGAAAAACCTCAGACTCCTGAGGTTAGGTAATCGCGGGAGTTAAAACCTCGATATCGATGCGATTAAGGTTAATCGTGCAGCCCTAGTGTGTGTACCACTGATTGATTCTGCTCTTCTTGGTGTGTTTGACTCTGGAATCCAGTAGCAGAGTTTCTTTCAGCAGTTTGTCAGGGGGATTTGAGGGTGACTTCAGTTACTCTCACACACATAAATTGTGGGTGTTTGTGTGTGATGGAATGCTCCAACTGCTGGTGGTCAGCGGATGCCAGCATTCTAGAAGCGATAAAGTTTGGTTTCAGAGAGGGAATAGAGTTGCTATTCTGGTAGCAGCTGTCTTGACACGTGGATAATGAAACGGACAAAAACGCTCAGGAGCCAAGATACATCTACAGTCTTTAAAATCCTTATTTAGCATGGTTTTCTGTTAGCATTGCTGTCATTCTTGTTGACGTTCTCTTTCATCGGATTGTTGTTGGCATTCTGTGTCACCTAATCTAATAATGGCACAAATCTACAGTTAATCCTAAATTTAACCTCTCTGGATAACCTTAATCCATACAGACTCCGGTCCAATCCAGTCTCCACCTTGCTCTTGTATGGTGTAAGGTGGTGCTGCGGTACGATTAAGGCCATGTTACCGAGTGTGATGGTATGAGGAATTAGTATTGGTTTCAAATTCAAATCTATTCTGCTTATTTCCTCTCGGTAAAAAGTGGTGAGGCTGCTACCAAAAGGATTAATAAACTGATATTTCCAGCACTCACTTGGATTGAATCTAAAATCTATGACGCTGTTCTTTTTGCCCACTAGCCTTCGAGAATCACTGGCTTGTGCACCTGTTTCTCGAAGGCTTCTGGGAGCGCATGCAAGCGGCTGAGTAAAGAGCTTTCATGGCTGGCAGAAGTAGTGAAGTGGGTTCGGACAAGGGTTGGTCAGAAGAAGTAGGAGCTTTGTCCTCTTGTAATGGACAGGTGTGTGTTTAAGCAGGAGAGAAAGGACGACAGACTGCAGATGACAGCTGTCACCACCCACATGGGAATGAAGCTCTGCTGAATGTTCTGCTGACTGTTAAAATGAACGTTTGAATTTAGTCCCTAGTTGTGAAGTGTTCGGTATGCAATGTATGAATGGGGTTTTCAGTTTGGCTTCTTTTGAGGTTTAGTTTTGGACATTTGTTTGTTTGTTTTAGGCTTCATTTCGTTCAGTGTGTGTGTGTGTGTGTATATTATATAATATAATATTTATTAATATAATATAAACACAACACCTTTGTTTCTGCTCCGATTTTTCATGAGATGAACTTAAAGATCTAAAATTCATTCCAAGTGTATACAATATATCCATCTTGAGTCACCTTAAAGAAGGCACAATATGTAATTTTTTTTTTTTCCCCTAGAGGTCGCATTTTCAAAACAATAACAGAGGTTCTAAGTTCTATGATACAATGACGGAACATAGAACACTGGGAGATGTTGTTTTCACAAATCATGTTCACGAATGAAAAGATCATTTATGTTTTATCTCCTAATCCCCTGCACATGACTCTTATGTACACAATGAATAATATATATTTGTTTGCCTGTCTGTGCAGTCCGAGGTTTTCGCGAAGCTCTCTCCATTTCGGAAATGCTGCAACGATATTTGTTCTCATTTATTTGTTTCAGTATTTTCTTGCCTCGGTTTGTATACATTTACATTTTTTGGGATTGTGGAGAGTATCATGATCTATCGAAATGCACAGTAAATAACTACCACTTCCGCATTTGTCCTCGTGTGTTGCTGTAGTATTTATTGGTGTTTGTTGTGTATATTGGATGGAGCGTATATTGTGTATAAAGGCGACAAGGAACTGGAACGGTTCATTATTTAAATCTGGAATTCCTTTAAATTTACAAATCCTACAAAAACTTTTCTGATAACATAAGCACGCAACTGCATGAAATGTATAACACCATGCAAAAGGTTTTTGGATATTTTATAACAGTGTTGTTCCTTTTTAAAAGTCCCACACCTAAATTAGCCTGAATTCAACACGCCTATATATTTACAGCCTTGTCAGATGCGTTTAAATCTAAGTTGAAATTACTGTCTCTACAGGCAGCTCCAGAACCTGAGCCTGAACCTGTACCCAAAGAAGTTGTAGCATCTGTGGAAGAGCCTGTCCCTGTGCCAGAACCAGAGCAAACACCCGCCTCATCACCAGAACCAGTGGCCACACCAGTAGAAGAGCCAGTGCCTGAACCAGTGAAGCAGTCTGTCCCAGAACCAGTGAAGCAGTCTGAATCAGTGAAGCAGTCTATCCCAGAACCAGAACCAGTGAAGCAGTCTGAACCAGTGAAGCAGTCTATCCCAGAACCAGTGAAGCAGTCTGTCCCAGAACCAGAACCAGTGAAGCAGTCTGTCCCAGAACCAGTGCCTGAACCCGTCCCAGAGGTGCCCATCCCTGAACCAGCATCTGAACCCACCCCTGAGCCATTGTCAGTGCCCACCCCAGAACCTACTCCTATACCAACCTCTGAACCAGCCCCTACACCCATCGCAGAGCCAGCGTCCACACCAGTCCCTGAACCAGCGCCTGAGCCCGTCCCGGAGACTTCACCAGCAAACGAATCTCTCCCAGAGGTCCTAGAGAATAATGGTATGGAAACATTATTTCTCTGCATGTTGTAGTCAAATGCTGCTGAAATGTCTCGCTGTTTCAGTGTAGGAATTAAGAATAATTTAGTTCATTTGATGACCAATTATTTATTTTTGAATTTACAATTGAATTGAATTGAATTTTACTGATCGACTATTTATTTGAAACAAAAAACACGTAATTTTCTCTACTGTAAATAAAATAATCATCAAATAAAATATGAAAGAAAAAAACTAAAATATAAGCTAATATTTTGCATTGTTGGTAGGTTGCAGTGGTAAAAAATATATTTTTATCATTTTATTTTCATAATTAAAAAATAATAACAATTATGGGCCTTATTATTATTATTATTATTATTAATTGGGGGCTAATCCAATTATTTCTACTTTTCGAATGCACAGAGGTAGTTTGTTTGTATCCTGGCTTCTTTCTTTAATCTTTCGTTTTTTTCTGGTTCATATCTGCCTGTGGCTCTCTGAGCAGCAGGTTTCATTATGCTCCATAAGAGCAGGGCTGTGAGTGCTTCTGGAAATAAAAACTCTCAGTGCGACCCACTCAAGCACACTGGAGCTTTGTGCTCTGTGGCTGTAAACTGACGCCAATGTGTAATTGGGTCCCGGTCACACACTTCCTTTGTTCTCCTAGCGGTACATTGGCCTCTAGGTTACAGATTCTGCTGCGTTTACATCCAAATATCAGTCGGTGTGCTCGGCTATAACCTTCACTGGAGACCTGTGTTTCTAGTGTGAAAACATGTCAGTTTATGAGTTATAACAGATATAAAGTGTGTGAAATAGGTTTCAGCTGCCAACAGCGTGTTCAGAACAGCCTTTATCCTTGATTTAATATAAAGACTTCCTAGCTGCCGGTGCCAATGACTTGACAGGCCTGCAAGTGGATTAGACCTGGTAGGATGATAATCTGGGTTAGGAACAGGGCGCAGTGTCATGGAAGATTTTCTACCCTTCCTGTGTTGTTGTCTGATCCGCCGGGACAATACAGACACCTTCATACTGATCAAACACTTGCTTTTTGTGCCCAGATCAAGTTCCTCTATTCTCTATCCCCTGCAGGCCTCATATGAGGACAATTTGAATTTCTCTGAGACTGTACATGCCACCGTTTTAAGTCTGGATGTCCTGTAAAGAGCTCATTCAGGGCTTTTCAGAAACACCAAAGGATTGGATGTTTCATCATGAACTCTCCCTCTCCTTGGTCTTCAAATATAACTGACGCTAATTTAGTGAAATATGGAAACATAATCATATTTTGTGATTTTTATCAGATTATTATACATCTAATTGTTAGATTGAGTGTCATAAATCAACATCTCAGGATAATATTATGGGGTTTCAAATCAAATATGACTTTCTGTGATAAAACGGGACATTGGTTTTCTACATGTCCTCATATAAGGACACTGGGACTTTTATTATGCACTTTAAAAGACATAACGATTGAATAAGTAAAGAAATTCTATTTCAGTATTTTATGAAATTTTATATATTATGAAAATCGCAGAAGAAAATGGTATATTAAATCATTCCATTACAACATAGTTGAGAATAATCTTTATACAAAGTTTGGTTTAAAAAAAAAAATCTTGGGGGGAAAAAAATTTATTTTAAAAATGAATTGCCTTTGCCTATGCATGATCATTAATGTCTTTTTATTTTATTTATTTGTAGAAACATGTCCTGATGTCCTCAAATGAGTAAATATATTATAATGTAATCTAATCATCAATAATTTATGCTATTATATTATATTTAGGGGTGTAACGATATGCATATTCGTATTGAAGCATTGGGTACGAGGCTTTCGGTTCGGTGCGCATTACAAACCGAATAATTTAGGAAAAAAAATAATAATAATGTTTTCAGTGCTACGCTCAACAAGGCAGCCAAACGACAGGACAGGCTACGTGGTGACCGCCCCTTTCACCCACAAACAGACGAAAACTACAAACATGCACATTACGAACTATGTATTATACTATACAGACATTTAAAATGATGTGATTTAGTAGTCTTTTCTCAAGAATCTGATACCGTGTCTTTCAGATGCTGCAGCTGCTTTACTGACAGAGGAGGTTGAGACCCCTGCAGTCGTGCCTGGTAATAAGAGGACCACCAAGTTTGAGAAGAGAATGACCAAGGAGGAGATGGAAGAGGAGCAGAGGTCAGTATTTCCCTCTCTGTCCATTCACTGAAGCAGTAGCATCTCTTAATAACACGCAGCAGTGAAATCTACACATGTAGAAATGCTCGAATCTAACTGCGTTTTAAGCACGTGAAGTGTGTGTGTGTGTGTGTGTGTGTGTGTGATGCATTTGAAGCCTCCCCTATGCAGAAATACACATTATTTAGTGACTCTGCAGTGCTAACGTTTTCGATGGGGAACTGTTTGTTATAAGTTACCTGTGGTGTAGTTTGCTCATCATTTTGGGCCTTTAGTAGCGCTGTAGCACAGAGCCCTCCTCCACCCCCCCCCAGCGCTCACTGTGGGTGTTTGGATAAGGAGGGTGAGCTGATCATATCTGTAGCAGACTGTCAGGGGTGCTCACGGGGGCTCAAGGTTTGACTGGAGGTTCAGGCACTCTTTGGTGGGGGTGGGTGTGGTTTGTTTGCTTGCTTGATTAAAATGTGTAGATTGAATGGTGAAGGATCTGAACTAAAACTCAAAAGGTTACACTTTATGAAGGTAGCCCACTTTCGATATTTCACACTTTATAACTATATTATAATCTCACAACTGCAAGTTATAAAGACAGAATTGTGACTTTATATCACTCATTTCTGACTTGCACAACTTGCACTTGTGAGTTTATTTCTTAAAATTGCCTTCACAAATTGCGTTTTATGTATTCGGTCTATAGGAAAGTATACTGTGCAGGTGTGTAGTGTTTTTCTCGTGTTGTATACGGTGTGCACATTAGACTGATGGCAGTCACATTTAAATGACGATGTTAACAGCAGTGCAAAAAAATGGATTTGAGTAAAAAATCTGATTTGAGCATTAAAAGGTTAGTTCACCCAAAAATGAAAATTCTGTCATTGCAAACAGCCGCTGGTTACGCACATGTGCGTGCTTTAAAAAAATACGTTAAAGCTTGCGTGTGTGGCGTGTTGAGCTTGTTGGAAGACAGGAGTTAACGGGAGACCAGTAACTTGTTGTTTTAGTTTTATTTGCACAAAAAGGTAATCTGGTAGCATTGCAAAAGTGAAGTTGAACAGATGTTCATCTTCAGGCACAAATTAAGAATTTTTTTGTAATAACTTTGAGAGCTTTCTGACCCTCCATATACTGCAACAGACCCATAAGCCTAGAAAAAACATTTGTAAAAAAAAATCATGTGACATTATTGGTTCATCCCTAATTTTCTAAAGCTACGAGAATACTTTGTGTGGAAATAAAACAAAAATAATCACTTTAGTTTCAAAATGGCGCTATAAGGTGATGTGAAATTTGAAAGCGTATCCACTGAATGCAAACAAGTGTTCTGTGTCAGTTGCACCACGTGGATATGTTTTTTTGCATTTAGATCAAAGCACATGCATGCATCATGAAAGTCTCCAAAAGGGTTACGCAAATTAATATTTCAATCTTCCTGTTTTTTTTTTTTGTTTTGTTTTTTTTTAAATAAATTTTAAAGCAACTTTGGGGAAATATAAGAGGTATTGAAAAATAATAAAACGGATCCCAAGCGTTTGAACAGCAGTGCATATTTCTTGCAAATTTATAATTTCCCTTGTGAAGTGTTAGATAGTGGGTTTACATGTGCAACAACAAAATATAATTAAATAAACTTTGTTATACATCCATAACAACAAATTAAATTTGGATGTTAAAAAATGGCATTTACATGAAAACCAAATGAATGGTCAGATGACTACTGTACACGTTGTCTGATTTCGAACAACTGTGCATGTAAATCCAATCAGTGTTTGAGATGAGTTCCCATTTGCAGAAGTCACTGTGCGTAGCTATCAAGTTGACTCAGTAGTCAGCTTCTGTACATAATGTCCTCTGCTCCTGCCCTTTATCTTTGCAGGATAGAGTTCACAAATGACTTTACAGCTCTTTAAACAACAGCAGGCCGTATGTATGCCTGTGTCAGACCACTGGTAAGGTATAATTTACTTCAGTTTGACCCCTGACACCCCCACAGTCTCACCCCTCGGCCTCCCCCACAGGGGGTAACGTGAATATCTTCCCTTCCACTCACTTTCCTTATTCAGAGATGGTTCTTGTCCCGACATGCTGAGTTACAGCTCACCCAGAAATAAAATTCTGTCATGTACTCGCCATTTGAAACCTAATGCAAATATTTATTTGTCAATTAAATGTTTATTTGTTTATTTAAAATGTGGCTAAAAATACAACAAATAGAATAGAAAATGTAATTAAATATATCCTTTCAATAAAACATATTTGATGATTGTTGTATTTTAAGCCACAATTTAATTTGATTATTTATTAAGTCATTATATATTTATTATCATTTGTAAATCACTATTTATTTGCAAATTCAATATTTAATTGTTTGTTGTAGTCACTATTTAGTAACAATTTAATTATTCTATTTATAAAGTCTGTTTATTCATATTGTTTGTAATTATATAACTATATATATATTATTTGTAAAGTTGTTCATCGTTTGTAAATAAAATCTTTACACATTTTCTATTTTTGTACTTTTTTTTAAGACAATATTTATTTATTTATTTGTTTAGTCACTATGTCAAAATGTAATTTATGAGTTCAATATAAATAAATATATTAAATATAATAAATTTGTAAATTAATTCAAGTCACAATTCATTTTTGTAATGTGACATTTATTTGTACATCACAATTTATTTGTGAAGACAATATTTGTTTATTTGTATCTTTTATATGATTGTTTATTCAGTCCAACTTACTGCTGTTTTGAGGGTTTAAAAAAAAAAAAAAAGTACTGTTCACACACCTTTCTGGAAAAGAGTAGCTTGGTCATTCTACCAAACTTCTATTTCTGTGCTCCGTGGTTAAAAGACCGTAAAATGTGAAACATGAGTGAGTAAATAATGACAGAATGATGATTTTTTGGGTGACCTACCCCGTTAACACACTGATCCAGCTGTTTTAAAACACGGTGTCTTCTGCACATTATGGGTTAAATATCCTGGCAGTCCAGTAGTCTCTTAAACTCTGGATCTAGATCTCATGCTTGGTCATATTATGAGCCGTGTACGCAAAGCCGAGTGGCCACATGTGTTCTGCATCTGTCTAAAAGGCCCCCGAGCTTCATTATAGAGACACATTACTGAAGACAACTAGGGAAAAGCTCACAAATACAGGCCACTGAACACATAAGTGTGCCTTCCAAAGCATTAAAGGTTTAATACATAGAATTCTATTAATATTCATTCTGATGTCTAATTACATTTTCAAGTCAGAAGACTTCCGATGGAGAACACATGATGCTACTTATTTAACAAAATATGATCAAAATAATGCATAGCTTTTATTGTATACAACGGTCTAAAAGGCATGCATTAATAATCATGCATTTGAACATCTCAGCCTATTACAAACTGGACTAACAGAAGGAATTATTTGTATTTGATCTTTTATGATATAAAATGAGATGAAAGCTACTGAAATGTTACTAAAGCTAAATTATAGGGAAGTAGCATGAAATATCAGTTGTCCGTCTTGTTTTCAATTTTAGACTTCCTAGATGCATATCTTTTTATATGTATTATTGTTGCGCTCTACATTGAAAACAAAGGTTTTGGCACGTTCAGAAAATGGAAAAGGATAAAAATATGGTTCCAAAAGCAGTTCACGGAAAGTCTCTTCAACAAACTTTTTTTATGAATTAGTGTGAAAACCATTTTCAAAATCTAAAGAATCTTTTTTTTTGAACTTCCCAGCTTTGTGTGGATATCAGAGGTTCTTCATAAGATCCACATGCAATGTTAGGTCGCATGACCGTTTGTCCAGCCTGTCTCTGATCCTTTGATATATAAAGCAGGCATCATTGATGTGTAAATGTGGCTCGAGTGTTGACACACAGCATACAGTTTTCCATGATCTGCCAAGCACCTTTATCTCAAAAGATCAAAGACTATTAAGTCCTCATGACGTCACACTTTAGTAAGTCACCGTAGCGCATGCTTCAAATCATTTGAAATTGGCGTAGCATCGAACTACGCTGTCGTATGATCTACTAAATATGAATTGCATGGAAACAAAAGGTGGGGCACTTTACTAACCTGACCACAAGCATCTTTCCTGAATGTCTCCATGACTCTGCTGCATGACTAACATGATCTGCCAAGCCTTAACCAGTTACAGCAAAACACCAGAGCTGTTGACGGTGAGTGATGTGCTCCTTTATCCGTTCCTCTAATCAATATGTTTATCTTGCACTAAATGATTGAAAACAAAAAAAAGCCTAATCAACTTGCTTCCAGGCCATCCAAGTAGTAAATGAGTTTTTCTTCATCTGAACAGGTTTGGAGAAATGCATCATTAGATCACTCGCTCCTCGATGGATGCTCTGCAGCGAATGGGTGCCGTCGAGTGTCCAGATAAAAACATCACAGAAATCGTCTAATGAAAAAGTCATCTTGCCTGAATGAGGAGTGAAAAATACACGAATCCTGCACCATTTACAAGCAAAGACAATTTAGTTTTGGGGGGGGGTTTGTCCTGAAGTGTCAGTTTTATGTTAAAATGCCTTAATGGAGTTGTTTCTTAGAAACACAAGACAATAATTGATGCGTGTCGTCATGTGGATTGTTCTGATGTTTTTATCAGCCGTTCTGACGGCACCCATTCGCTGCAGAGGATCCACTGGTGAGCAAATGATGTAATGCAGCATTTCTCTATATCTTTTTTTTAAATGCATGATTTATCTGCTTCTATATTATAACATGCACCTTTAAAGGCAGTTTCCTAAAAAATAGAGGACTTGAACCGGACGTTACAGCTGTATTCCTGTCTATATTCTCAAGCGTTTTACATTTGGATTTGTTCATATATCATTCACCTGATTTTGTTTTATTCCTACAAACATGGCATTATCTTGCTTTTAACAGTTCTATTAGTTAAGAAACAAGCAAACAATAAAACATAAATGTGATTTATACTAAATGTGTGTGAATTTCAGTAATACAAAACAATTGTCTTATGTATTGTGATAATTGGTGAAAGTATGGGATATTTTTTTCTTCTTCCTTAATTACTTCCAGTGCCTTCCTTTTTAATGTAGTGTTGTTAATGAGATAAGTGTTTATTGTATGGTTAATGTTTCTCTGGGGATGTGCTAGTGTGAATTCAAGCATCTGTTTGTACGGTGAGGGACTGTGTGTTGCTGTGGATTTATGATACTGAATAATCTTGTTGTTATTTTTCAGAGATGCTGAGTAAGCAGAAGCTGGAGCAAGTGGGGGGAAAGCTCTCTATAATGAACCTTGAGGACCTTTGAGGAGTGACTTCTTTGTGCTTTTCTTTTTTCTTCTTTGTTTTTGGCCTGTGAATAACTTCTTAAAGCAAAATGCCAAAGAGTACAAGATTGTTTTTTTTATTTTTATTTTTATTTTTTATTACTTTTTAGGTACAGCTATATGCACTGTATAGGTACAGCTATATTCATCTGGCCCTTAGACTATGAAAAGCCTATTAAAACACTGTGATGCTATAGTTTACTTAGTGTGTGTGATTCAGATAGAGACACACTTTTGCAAAGGAAAGGGAGGGAAACTTTCTTAGATATGAACATGGAATTCAGAAATAGTTTTTTGTCATGACATAAAATAATCTTGTGCCTTTGAGCGTCACATGTTTTCGATTCAGCCAATCAGCATTCAGTCTCACCTTTTGCTCACCCTGCTCTTCTGAAACACCATCGCCCTCTTGTGGACCATGCTATGACCATGACAGGCTGATGGGGGGGAAGTGCTTGCACTGCAGAGTCTGACATGTATGTGATGAAATGTAGAAAGCGTGTGGATTTGTGGTGTTGTTATTTGTGGATGTGATGTTAAAAAAAAAAGGTGAATCTCATCGAACAGTGACATTTCATACCAGAATCAGAAGAGAAAGGACAAGAACTTATAATTAGCAGGAAGACAAAATAATTTTTATTTGTTTGTGTTCTAAAAAGAAAAGTTAATACGTTTCATTTTTAGTCATACAACAAATGTAATCACCGCATGCTTTTTCCTGCACTATTGTAAAGAGAGTATCATTTTGGTTTTGCAGTGAAGTGTGACTAGAGTTTTGTGAGATTCACCCTATGGCCTTTGTAATATCAATAAAGAGCAGAATTTGATTAATGGCTGTTGTGGAATTATTTCCAATAACACCAACAGAAGAAGTAATTGGGCATGAATGGAAAGTGTCATCATTTACACATCTTCATGTTGATCCAAACCTTGTTTTTTTTTTTTTTCTTTTTTGGTTAAACACAAAGTTATTTTGAATATTGTTAGTAACCAGACAGTAAAAAGAACTCTTAAGATAAGGTGTTTATTTTAGCTACATTTCAATAAAGAAAAATGTTGAAAGTTAGTTAAATTAAATTAAATGTGGCTAAAACAAATCGATTGCCTTATAAAGTTTAATAAATTTAATGACTTTATTTTTTGACTTTATTTAATGATTTTTTTGGAAGGCATAGTATACAGAAGTCAATGACTCGTTGGTAACCAAAAATTTTCAAAATATCTAAATTTGAAGAAATGATTACAGAATTTAATTATTTTTTGTGAACTATCTCTTTAAGACTTTCTGAACTGTATGATATCTGTTTATGCCGTTGTGTTTGTGCTGTAGGGTACAGCAGGAGCAGCTGGCTGCCATCTTCCAACTGCTCCGAGAGAATCAGGACACGTTTGGGGAGATGACGGAGGGAGACGTGGAGGAACAGCTCAAACTTTACTCGCTTTAATCCGACCCCACACACACAGTTTTATATAGGACAGAACATGGGCTTCTCACACTGCCCTGGACCCGGGTTAACATCTGTAGCACTGTTTAAATTTACTGCACCTACTGTATCATGTTACGCTTGGGGCCACAGACACCCCAGCTCTTCATAGCAGTAATTGTAGGTTTAAGGGCTAATCAGGATTTAATGCTTGTAATCTGAAAAGAGGTTCACATTTAACCCTAAAATAAAATAGTTTGTAAAGCTCAGCTTGATCTGCACGGGTGTAAAACACAAAATACACATAGTGCTCTCGTGACCATATCAGCTGAACTTTTACTCCTTTTCTAGTTTTTTAGTGTGTAAATGGGAATTGTAAATAGTCTGCATTAGTGTTCTTGCATTTTTGGTGTTGATGTGGATGCTTCATAAACTAATTGTAATCTACTATAGAATTCTAATTGCATGTTCAAAATGTTTTACTGCTGCATTTTCTATATAGATTGTTATTACTCTTACTCTTCTTGTTTGTTACTGTTTACTTGAAGGAAAAAAAAATCTATTAAAATAGGATTTGTATTTCCTGTTACATTTTCTTCTGTTTTTGAAACTGACTTCGTCTTTTAGCGTAGGCTACTCAAGCTTAATAAACTAAAACCTTTCTTTGTTTATGTATGTATGCGGTTCTAGAGAGAGACTCATGACGAAACAGGCCCAGACATATAGGCTAGACGAGGATAAATGTGGAATGGGACATTTAGGAGGTGATTATTGTCATCCCTTTGTTTAAGAGCGTGTGTCAGAGGCGTTGTGCTAGAGATGTAAAAAGACGCGGGGAAACTTAGGCAACATGCAGACAATGGTTTATTGTCAGACAGAATAAAAAGTTGGTTTATTAAAGAGAAGAGAAAGGGAAAGTTTCGCATTCAAACAAGACAGAAGCAAAAACCTAAAATTCTAAAAGCTGAAAGACATGTATTTCAGCAGGAAAACGGGTCTGAAGTAATATGTTGTTTCACACATCAGCTGCAGTTTAAACATCATTTTCGCTATTGGCTAGCCTACATGGTATATTAAAATGGCAACATTACATTTTCCTGACAGATATACATAGGGTAGAAAGTGAAGACGAATTAAGGTTGATTCATATTAAATTATGATAATGGTTTAAAGAGAACTTGTGTGTTTTATTGGAACACGCCCCACTTCTCGCGATACTGTTCCGCCCAAACTATTAGCGGACGATTTAAACCTTTGCTGATCCATTACTACCATCGCCCACAGACAGTCTCGTCGTAGCTGTGAAATGGCTGCCAAACCTAACGGTATGTACCTTGTTTTTACACATATGTTACACGTTTTGGCCTATATCTGCCTCGATCTGGAAAACCATGTTGCAAGAATTGTGTCTTGTCGTGGTAAATGTTGTTTTCTCTCTCTCTCTTTGCAGTTGACGGGGAAAACAAAACAACTCCTGGTAAGTTATTCACACATTTTCTCTTGACTGAAAAAAAGTATGCTTAAAACTATTAACTGTCCATCAAGATGAGAAATGTAGGCGCAAAGTAAAATGCAATTAATACGATTTCAAAAAGCATGCATGCTTTTTGAAATGCTTTATCTTTGTGTTTGTCTGCATGCACACAGTTTGCATTATTGCTGATACATGAATCTAAAGACTATCATCTATGTGTGTTAAATGTTGTTAGGCCTTTCACAGAGTGAAGGGGCAGCCCAGACAGAAGCCACACAATGTTGAATTAAATGCCAGAGACTGTTTGTTGTAACTAAGATACCAGTATTAACAATAGCTCAATGCATATTGCAGAACCTTAAGGCTTAAACAGGTCTAAAGTAGACTACAGAGTCTCGCACTAATTAAAAATGTAGACTTTCTTTAAGAATAGTGCCAAAGAAAGTAAACTGTAAGATTCTTCGTTAATCAAGGTCTAAAACCTCTTGGCTCTAAATCACAGATGAGCAATAAGTCAAATGGGACACCAGACACACACAGCATTGTTTTACGACACATGGGACCGACGCATGCTGTGCTGGAAAACTCAACGGTGGGGTGTCTGATAGAATCAGTGCAATGGCTCTTTGTACTCTGCGACACTTCACACCTAGAGATTTTATGCCCCATTCCTGGAATTTGGTTCGTCTGGTAGGGTGAAGAGTTCAGTATGTTAAATAGATTAAATGTATTGTCTTCTAGAATATATAAGAAGATACTGTCACGACTGGCTGGTGTTAAAGCAGCAGGTCCAGGTTAATTCTAAAGCAGATTTAGGTTGCGTTGTAAATAAAGATCATTATGATTAGTTCATTAAATGATTCACTTTTATGGTAAGAAGAAAGAGGCATAAAATATTTATCTTCTCTTTCAGATAGAACAAGATGGTACTATAGTAGCCTGAAATGTAGAACTTCAATTAATGTAGGAAGTTAAAAAGAAAAAAGTTACAACAGATAGTTAATTTTACTCGGAGTAATGAGTGTTTCAAGTGTTTCTGTTGGATGTTCCCCTTCTGTAATTCCTTACAGAAGAACTTCTCACACCACATGCCTTCAGCCTTTCAAATTGTTGGCAGTTTAACACGGAAATGTTTGGCGAACTTTTTTTTCAACAAGTTTTTTGTGTTGGCAGTACGTGTACTTGAACGACGTGTACTCTTCCTCCACCCAGTTTTTTTAGCTTAAATGATCTGCTATCTGATGTAAAACGAGCTTTTCTTTTTTTCATCGGACTTGAACACATTCAGGGGTTTTGTTTGTTTTTCAAAATCGTAGCTTTTTATACTAGCATGACCTTCACTAAAAGAGCAGCCAACTTTAATTTGGTTGTTCAGTGCTTTGCTACAATCTGTATTGTTAAAAGCGCTATATAAAAAAAAAAAAAGTGACTTGTATCTATATTTTAGACATATTGATATATAAAAGGAGTATTATAGTCACAAGTTCAACTTCTGTGTTTGAAACACAGCACTGCGGTAATTCTATTCTTTTCATTTACAATTGGGTCTATTTTGACACAAAAGAGAGACATTAATGTGATGTAAGTACAACGGCTACTAATAAGTAATTACTAGATAATTACTCTTTATCATAGATACCCTTAAACAAAAGTTTGACCTAATAACTGAATTTTCGAATAAGCTCTCTCATAGTTTTTTCGGTGTGGTACACATTTTGAATGCGTTGGTGTTTTTTAGAGCCAAAACAAGCCTTTTTCTGTTTTCAGTTGACGAGGCCCGTCTTCTAACAAATGGTGAAGAGAATACAAAGCTTGTCACACCATCGTCATGCACACCTGAGAAAACAACAGTCCTGGGTAACTTCATAATGCAGGTGGTGGTACCTATGAGTGCCAGTAACCGTGGATCTGAGCCCTGCAAACGAGGTGTAGCAGAGACACAGGGTCTTGAGCCCAAGCCTGACACATGCAACACATCCACTTTGAGATGTGGCCAAAAGCGGAAGAGGGAATCAGAAGACCCCTGTGAACCGGCGGAGGAGAGCAGGAAAGAGCGTATGTAATAATCTTAATTGTGTATTTAAAGTGCCCCTATTATGGGTTATGAAAGAGTCATATTCAGGTCAAAAACCCTTTAATTTTCTTATAACAACTGCTCCAGTGATTGGTCGATTTAATTTAAAGCAGTGAGCTTTTAACGCTCCTAAAGCAGCACCTCACAGCAAAAACATGAATTTGCATTTTCATTCAGACCAACACAAAAGCACCAAGCGCGCGATCGCGTCCATGCTTTCTTTCGAGCAACAGTAACTTTATACAACGATTTAAAACTTTGCAGGACGTTTTCATTCACACACTGCAGGTAAGGTTTTATTTCAACATTTTTGCATGCTGCTAATGCAACCAATCTTTTCACAGTTGTACTGGATTACGACGCGAGATGTGCCGAGCTGTGGATCAACGGGGAAATGGCTGCTTGTGAAGCTTACGAGTTATCAAAGTCCACCAGCAACGCCCAACGCCAGCACACTGTTCGACAACAAGCCAATCGGCCTCTCACCCAGAGCGACTTGTTACGTTTCATCCGGAACGAATTGCAAGCCTGTTACCAACCCATGACAAAGATGCTTCGTTCGAGCGTAGAGCGGAGCAGAGCGGAGTTCATCGAGCTGATAAATAGACTGAACGCAATGCACAGGGATACCAGAGCGATGTTTGATAAAGTCTGTAGTATGCAAGAGGACGGAAGACTGGCGTCAGACGCCATCTCTCTTTTGAGTGAAAGAATGAACGTCATTCAGAGGTTTATGTGCGACATTCATCAAGGGTTGACTACTGGAAAATGAGGGATCTGTTTATAGAGCATAACACAGATTTGTGTTTAAAATGGTTTATTGATGAGGCATTGATGAGTGATGTGTGCATGCTTCTTTTTTTTATTGTACCGTTTTCATAGGTTTTAAATAAATGGTTTCAAAATGGCCCTTAAAGGATGTCACAGTGATTTATGCTTTACTCCTGATCTTGTGTTGCACTGGCATTTCTAAAACATAAATGGTGCATCAAATATAATAAACATAAATGGCCACACAGTTGACCTTCCATGTTTATTAAGTATTAGTAGAGAGTTATATATGGGGCCATGTGACAAAAAGATTAATGGCCTTCACCTTTGACCTCATAATAAATAATGATTGATGTTTATTGGTCCCTTCTGACCTCATAAATAATAAATAATACCCATGTGTGCTCTTTTGTTCTCAAATTAAAATCCGGAAGCATGAATAGCCACGAAAGAAGGAATAACCTAAACTTTATTGACTAAATTAATATTTAATAAATATTTATTTAGGATCAAACGATTGAGCTTTTCTTATTTATCTTATATCGAATTTCTAGTTATCTATTTATCTTATTTCACAACAAACAGCATCTTTAAACACTTTGTCATATAAAGTTTCACAAAACAGAGACGAGTAAACAGTTTTTTCTGTATGTTTTAAATATAAAAATGACTAACATCCCTGTCTTTTAGAAAGTGTTCGATTACTCTGCGGTGTGAATAGTCATAACGTGAATGTTTTGGCTACAAAATGCTTTTAACTAAAATTCACATCTAATCTAAATATTAATCTATTTTAAATAATAATGCCTATAGGCATTTATTTTGAAGCATTTTATGTACTTTGTTTTACTTCATCTCAGCTGGACTTATTCTAGTTTTTAGGAAAATGCATTGTCTGTGATCATCCTTGTATAATGTGCTACATATTTAACCACATCACGCATGAAGACATACCCAGAAAGATTCATGGCCTCCCTGCTCCTAACAATCGTAACATTACTCTTTTCAACATTATATTTAATAACAGAGGGGGGTGGGCATATCCTTAGTAACTGTTGGCCAGCGCTGTATGGTCATCAAATCATCTTCATACATCATATGGATTATAGCAGTACTACACCCATTTAACTGTTTTAATAAATCATCCATATATACATTAAACGAAACATACTTCCCAGTCTGCCTCCATTACTCGCAAACTGAGTTAGCAGACATACAATTAGTTCATTTTACATATAACTTAATGAACATACCTAAAATACAACATTTATCTCTAGCTACTGAGAAACCCCTTTACTGCCTAACTTAAAAAATCATTTTTCACCATCAAAGGTTTTAGACACATCAAAGAAACACTTACAAATTGTCAAATTATTGTATCTATTATATATCTTATAATAAATCAAACAATTCTCTTCTTTTACAGAATATGGTGATAAACAAAATGTGATTATATGTAACATGCTGTATAAAATAAAACGATTACTACAGTTTTAGATGACATTGTAAAATCACCTTACTTTTTTTTGGTGAACAATGATGGCCATTTAGCGATTGGAATTTCCCTAGTAAAAAAAAAAAACATCTCTCTCTCTCTCTATATATATATATATATATAACATGTTTGAGTTGAAAACCAAAACACAGATCTTCCCAGGGCCAAACACCGTAGAGAAATGGGGTTTATTACACCCAACCCTCTGAGGTCCATAAAAGTGCATATGTCAAAGTTAGGTTGCATCCCCTTTTCCACAGCTCTTCATCTTAAATAAATATATTATTAAAGCATAATATTATTATCTTTCAAAATGAAGTAAGTTCTTTCAAAATTAAAAGATGGTTTACTCATCTGTGCAGATTTAACCTAAGCTAGGATTTGTATTCAACAGCGACTGTACAAAGCTTAGTTTATCATTTTAAAGGAAACTTGTACTTGGTTGTTTATTTTATTTTAAAATATTTTCCCTCTTTAAAAGGCTAAATTAAAAGTGTCCATATTTTAGATTACTCCTAGGGTGAACCTGTGTTAATATCTATCATCCTGTTACTAAGAGTTATGTGATCTAGCACTTATTGTTCTATAGGCTATCAAACTTGTCTGAACACGCTTTAACAACAGAGTGATACCCTTACAAGAAAATATACTCCGTCCGAGAGTTCTGGACTTGTAGCAAGCCATTAAATTTTGGTTCATTTAAAATGTTTGTTTGAACAACAATTCTTTGTTGCGAACTAGAAGAGACTCCCGGCAGGGAGAGCCGACTCTTCTGCCGTGAGGGGGGCGGGGCTTTATTTGGGAACATCATACGGCTGATCACATGAGAGGACACACTAGAATCGTACCATTTTTTTTTTTTTTATTGCAATAACAGACAAATTACAGAACACATAAAGAGAACAAGATGAAGGATGTCAACAACAACAAAATAAGTATTCTCCAATAACACCTATTAAGTAAAAGATAATGTAAATAAGAGAGAGAGAGAGAGAGAAACAAGTTATGTATTAAGGAAAAATCTTAAACATCGCACAAATTCTAGACGTTTTTATAGCTTTTTTGTCAACAGAGATAGATATTGTACTTAAATACAAATGCAATTCTTGTTTGAAGATGTTAAAGTGGGGTTTACAATTAGTACATTTATGGATATTAAACTTTCCAATAAATAACTAGAGGTCTATACTTGCATTAAGCAGATTCTTAACTTTAACAAAAAAACAAACAGAATGTATTTATAACATAAAGAAAAGTTAAAAAACATATTCTGGACAATCAGGTCATTAAACTTTTTCCAGAAAGACTGGACATAAGAGCATTTGCAAAAGAAATGAGTCACTGTTTCAGAAGAACAATGACAAAATGAACAAGATGCATCAACGTCACTCTTGAATTTTTGCAAAAACTGCTTAACAGGATAAAGCAGTTATCAAAAGGAAGTTATTTCCTTAACTTTATTTGTTTAAAAAAATGAATCGTACCATTATATGAAAGAAGGAAATGGAGCGCATGTTTTAAAGATAGCGAGTGTGTAGTGGTACAGGCCAGGTACACAGATACACAGTCTTCTCAATAAACAGAACAAAGAGAGGAGAAAACACATCAGCCCATCCAAGCAGAGGCTCATATTTCTCAATGCCAACCTGCACTAAAGACATAAGTGTTTTTTTAAATATGTTTGTTATATATATTACGACTTTTCCCTTTATGTAGGTTATTTGATTTGTTTGCTGTGGTTCTGTTCAATTGTTCAATTAAAGTTTTAATTAAAATGTTAAATAAGAGTAACGGTGTACTTTTTAAACAAATAAACAAGCATTTCACGGTACTGTTTTAAGTATCGTCTCACTCTATTAGAAACACCAAACTTCGTTCTGTCGTTAATCAGGAAGTTGTTTTGTATGCACAAGGAATCTGACATAAGAATGATCTGACGCACTGAAGTGCCATAAATCTCCCACCTATTTAATCACAGTACAGTTTCTTTTCATACAGGGTGAATGTTATATATTGGATTTTTAACGCTCCATATAAAACAGAAAGTGCTGTCAACACTGGGAACTAGCACATAAAATAATCCTGTGTTCAGAACAGCACAGCGTTTCAAACCTGCCTGTCGCTACCGCTTACCATACAATGCACAAGTATGTATATTTTTACTGTAATAATAGAACCACATCATCAGAACTATCAAATGTCATTGTAGGGTGTTGCCTTAAGATTTCTTTGACTGCATTTACAGGAATAGGAAAAACCATTAATCAGGGCGGCATATTGTCATACATTTTGACACATACTGTAGGCCCAGTTTATAGGCCACCAGAGTTCAATTAGGACATTTAAGTTATTTTTATAAACATGCCTTAAAAAAAAAATCAATACTGATGTGCATCTTGACATGAGCAGTGAACAGAGAATCAAAACTCACCCTCAAGTTTTTTGAAGGACGATTGTAACCAGGCTGTTTTGAGTCACCATTGACTTCAATAGTATTTTTTTTAACCTACTATGGAAGCCAGTGGTGACCAAAACAGCCTGGTTGCAAACTTTCTTCCAGTTGTTTTGTTTTGGAGCTACTTCAGAGTACATAAGTGATGACAGAATTTCCATTTTTGGGTGAACGATTTCTTTAATCGTAATTACATTTAAGCATGATAGTGAGGAGCAATATATGATTTTACCTGCTGTTCAACTTCAGAATCTGGGTTAGAAAAATGCATTTTACTACGGTACTATATTGTGTTACTCCAAGCCTTATGCAAAACTTTTGCTTTACTCTTTTTCACCCGAGCTGTGTTTGCTTACTTGTCTAATAACTCAAAAATCATATTTTTGACCATTGTAAAGACCTTTAACCTGAAATGAATAAGCCCCAGGCCGAAGCCTCTGCACTTAACCTTTTTTTTTTGTCTAAACACAAAGAGAGGAGAGGTGTCAGTGAATAAATGGGTAATATTTTGTTGTAAATTTAAAAGGAAGTGTTACTAGTTACTAATAAGTTATCTGATTACACAACACGTTACATACTGCATCACCCCAAAACTGGTCAGAATACTTTGATTTAAGCTAAATGTTGACTTTTTTGTGCATGCCTTTTACTGTTGTTGATTTCAGTCATTTTACTGCTCAGTATTTAATTGCTCATTTTATATTGTTGCATGACATTTACTTTTATATTTACTTCCCATAATTTCCTTATTTTACCCAGTTCCAATTACAGATTCCTTTTGTTGAAGTCACACACTGAACTGCCAAATCTGATGTCAACTGTGAAGTTTCCTGTTGGTTGTCTAAAAAAACCCATCTCTGAATATGTTGTAAAACTGGTTGTACAACTGTTTAGATATCAGTGGTGCGTTGATAAATACAACCGCTCACTCTCAACTTAGAAGCACTCTGTGATTGTTATTGATTATGAAGTCAACCAATTACTCAGAGACATGTATTGTCTTTCCACGCTCTTGTCGCTCACAGCGCAGTCGAAACATAAAACTATGGCTGTGTAGATATATTCTGGCGGCATGTGCTTGCTTTATTTGCTGGAATGTACTGGGTTTGATGTCATCAGATGAGTGGAGGACAACACTTTACAGGTAGGTTCAGACAGGCTTTCACACAGGTGCGCATTATTTAGATCGGTGTTGATTTCATACTTTGAAAACGAGTGCTTTGAAAAGTTTGTCACAGGTAATTCTCAGAGTAGACTGTTAGGGTAGGTTTAGAGTTAGTAGAATACGTTTAGGCAAATGAACATTAAGAACATTGTGACATTTCCTTTACTGACACAGGCGTTTGGTTCTCTGTATCTTTTGCATAATAATAAACAAAAGGCTCATTTGTATCTTGTTACTATCAATTTTTTAAATACAGAGGTGACTTACCAAAACATTTAGTCTTTACCTCAAGGCTAGGTGTTGACACAGAAATACATTACTGCTCTTGCCATCTCTTCCCTGTATCCTCTAAACAAAGATTAACATTTGCATGATTTGCTCTGATGCAAAGCAGATTTTTTCGCTGTATTTAAATGCATTTGGCATTTTGTTATAGGACTGAAAATAAAAGTGATGTTTTCACACAATCCTGTTAAACATTGCCTATATAATGTGGTATGCTAAGTATAGTGTGACCTTAACCAGACTTTAGATGCAACTTTCGGGAAGGCTAATTTTGTATGATAGTTTTCAGATAAGCAAATGTCAATAATCGACAATGTAGATTTGAATCATAATTTAATCAGTGGCATATGAGCATGAGTTACATTTGAGTTAGTGCAATTGGTACTGTTACCATATATCAAGCTCTGTGAGGGGACACAGAAAAATTGAATTACAATACCCTTAAACATTAGATCTCCTACACTTTCAGAAATAAACGCTGTCACTGGGGCGGTATCTTTTTAAAAGATACACCTTTGTGCTTATTAGGTAAAAAATGTACACTTTATGTACTAATATGTACCATTTAGGTGCCAAAATGGACCCTTAAGGTACAAACGTCGCTTTTAAAAAAGGTAACGCCCCAGTGATGGCTTTAATTTGTACCTATGTCCTATGCCTCAGAGGTATCTATGTACCTGTACTATTGTCATACAATAATGTCAGATAAGTGCAAAACAATATTATATCCTGTTACTGTCATTAAAAACAAAAACAAAAATTATAATGATGCAGCCTATATTGTTCCATTGCAACTTTAGCTTTATTTTATTTTGGTCAAAGTCTTTTTTTTTTTTATATACCTTTTGTAAAAACGATAATTTCTTGATTGACGTGGTCACTCTCAAAAATTAGGTTAAAACATATTTTTTAAATCATCAAAAAGTTCAATTAACCCAGTGAAAAGAAGGACTAAAATGCTGCTCATGTAAGGGTTAATTCAGTTGGTTATGGTACGGTAAGGGTTTATTGGGTCTGGTATAATACACAAGGCTTTATGGGTGAATGTATAACCTATTTAGTTTTCTGGTATACACAAAAAAATATGTATGATATGGTATCTACCAAAGTGAATTGCTTTTTACTGTACTACTGTTTTATTATACTTTTATTTTGAGTAGCCTGAAGAGGAATAAAACAAGTGTTTCAGTTTTTTTAAATTTCAATATTTCCTATATATCACATATGGGATTGATTCATTGATTTTGGTTTAAAATGTTTGGAAAAACGTTACATATTTTTTATGTTTTTAGCCTTCAAATTAGTGCCATGTTTAAATATATAGAATACATACTGGCCAAGCTCAGCCTTCTATTAGAATTTCCATCCTATTAGTTATTATCACATTCCACAGTGTATAAAAAACCTAACAGGGTGGAACATTTTGAGTTAAATGCTGTCGTTTTTTCAGTGATTAACATTTAGTTCTCTAACTTTCTACATATCAACACAATGTTTATAACTATGTCAGATATGTTTGTTTTTTTTGATCGTACAAACTCCATAATATAGCCTAACAGGGTGGAACGGTGGAGTGAGCGGTGACATTTACCTGCATTTGTACAGTTAAATGAAAATATAAATAATATCACTTTTTGATATTGATCTCAGTGAAATTGTAGTCTATTTTGGAAGCCGAGAAAGAACGCCATAACAGGGTGGAAAATTAGTAAATTAAGACAATTGTACAAAAATAAACATATGTACTTTCACATTATTTATACGTATGAGTGGAGGAAGTTTAGCCTAGTTTATAACATAATTTAAAAACATTTAGAGGTTTGTATCATTTCATGGTTTTTATTTCTAGTTGATTAATTTGCACTGAGGACATGATACAAAAAAGTCACTGTATAACAGGAATGACCCATATACTCCTTCACGTCCTTTTCTGCTCCTGCTGCAGCACTGACTTCACTTATGTTTTCATCTTCTTTGCTCTGCAGGGCTGCATTAGAGGCTGAAGTAAGCTGGATTGTAAACGATCCAGCTGAAGAGGAGGTAAGCCGAATATATATAGCCTTATAAGACATGCTCTAAAGCTAACAAAGCGCATAATTATAACCTAAGTAAGACAATCGAAATCAATTCTTTCTTTAGGCAGTGTCAACCTGCTCCTTGAGACATACCATAAAGAAAGAAGAAGATTTGAAGAGAAAGTTTAGCTTCTTAGTGCCTGTTCTACAGTGGCATGAATCTTTTATTGACACACATTGGGAAAAGCTCCAAAATGAGCCATTGCCGTATGGTTGGAAGAACCAGTCTTTCCATGGTAAAGTTACTGTAAAGTTACTTTAATCATGGAAAAAAATCAGCTTTCTAATTTTGTTTTATTTCCTTATTGTAACACAGATATAGGCAAGACCCTTGCTCTGCTTTCACATCCTGCCAACAATCACCTGTTTGAGCGGAAAACATCAGATACCTGTGTGCGTTGTGCTGTGGTGGGTAACGGAGGTATTCTGAAAGGATCCGGGCAGGGGAAAAGTATAGACAGTCACAATTTTGTTTTCAGGTTGGTAAATTGTATAAGAAAAATCCAATATACTCATTTTTCAAACCCATGCATATTATATACGATATATATAGGGGCAGTCGTGGCCAAATGGATAGGGAGTCGGATTGTCCAGCAGGGATTGTCGGTGGAGGGAGTGAATAACCAGCACTCTCTCCACCTTCAATACCACCACTGAGGTGAGACCCTTGCAAGGCACCGTTCCCCCCACTGCTCCAGGTGTGTGTGTGTGTGTGTGGTTGTTCACTTCTCACTGCTGTGTGTGTGCACTTGGATGGGTTAAATGCAGAGCACAA
>JAUCNO010000710.1:1489985-1501842 GCA_032353835.1 Enteromius viviparus | reverse complement strand
GTACATACAAATATATTATATAAAGAAAAACTTTTATTTTGATGTGATTAATCATGATTAATCTGTTGACAGCCCTAATGGTTTGTAAACACGAGGGCCAGTTACTGGGCTTGTCTAACCGCTATTCCTGTTTGTGACTTATTATCATCAGTCAAAGCAGTTCAATCCACCTTCTTCGCATTCACCTGTCCTGTTCCTCCTCTTTTCTTTTTCCAACTGCGGATTTCCTCACAATAAAGAGCATCTGTAAGCACGCTCGTAAAGTTAAATCAAAACGCCATAAACCCATCATAACAGCGCTCCACCCTGGCTCAAAAAACGCACACGCTGGTTTGGCAGACTATTGGCCCTGAGGGAAACGAAAGAGGACGTGATTACAGCTATTGAGAGCGACAGCTTTGCTTACTCCCTTAGCCTTTTGGGTGTGTAGAAAAGGCAAGACCGTGCAGTGTTATATAATGGAGGAGTGATTATGAGACGGCCGTGCGGTGCTCATTTAATGCTCTCGCTGTGACCGAGACACCGGGCAGCCTGACCGCTTAATGTGGAGTTGCCATGTGCTGCGCTGCACGTGGTTATTGTTGTTTTTTTCTTTTCTTTGCCCTTACTGAGCACTCTAACTGTTAAGCCTGTGATTTCTTCTTTTTGCTTTGAGAGCATGTATGTTCTATCAAGAATGTTTTAGTTAGCATGTTTCTTTTTGCTTGTTTAAATGTTATTTGAGACTTGAATATTAGCATCAGCAGTTTTTTAATAGTGATGTTAAGGCAATTATGATTATGGGTGGCTCAATGATAACGAAATTTTCTATTGTGGGCAAACTATCCCTTTAAGCACGAGTAATCCACCTGTAACCTTTCCTTGAGAAGGTATTGTTTGAAAGGTGAAAAGAGTCTTTATTTGATCACAAAAGACTTGCTGTCAGAGCTTTATAGTGGGCTTCTGTTCCCAGCATTACTTTCTCCCTCTTGTGTCTTTGCTCATGCACTGTAGTTGGCTGATGTATTAACAGTACTATTTTTCTTGCCCCCTCCTTTTCCAGGTTTTGGTCTGCTTGTGCCACTCTGGTCTTCTCAGCTTTCTAAACCACAGCATCAGCAAGGCCTCTGCGTTCCCAGAAACTGAGCTCCACGCGACCAAAACCGACTTTGTTACCCTGAAAAGACTCTGGAAACTTAAGAACGAAAAACCGGAAGGCAATAAATAAGGCGAAATAGATTTTCCAGTTCTCCGGCCTTCCGTGTCCATAACCAAACGGAGAGCTAAAGTCTGTTGATTTTGATGACGTGATCATTGGAGAAGTACAGATATCTGGTTGCTTGTGGTTCCCTCAGACGTCTGGCTGTCACTTACCCCGACTGTAGCACTGCCGAACGAGAGGATTCTGGGATAGGTTCATGCCGCGGTTGCGCCGCTGTATGGAGGTGTAAGGGAGGAACTTGTGGGACGCTGGTGGAGTTCTGGCTGGTGGATATCATGGGAAAAGAGCAAGATCTTCTGCAAGCGGTCAAGAATGGAGATCTTAATACTACACAGAAACTGCTGGCCAAGGTCAAAGCCAGCAAAAGCAGTGAGTAACAGTGCATCCTAAAATTTCCTTTGACATCATGTGTATCGGTGAAGTTCTTTGCTTTTGCAGACCATCACTGGGAATTGTCCTACAACCAAGGTGCTGAAAGGTGTACTGTGTAGAACTGTTTTGGTGATTCTGTTATTTATATACCCATGACTAGAGCTGGGCTGGTGTATCTAAAACAATTCTCAGTATGCATGTATTTCTCTGAAATGATTTAGATTTCCTCAATGAATTGTGTGGGACATTCTGCAAGATGGATTTTAGGGGCACATAAATCTGAAATTTGTCATGATTGATTCACCTTTAAGTCATTCTAAACCTGTATGACTTTCTTTCTTTCATAAACACATATGTGGATATTAAGTAGAATGTTCATGCTGCTATAAACTATGAAAGTAAATGATGATCATTAACGCTGTATTTTTAAGCTCCACAAATGACCAAAAAAGGTTGTGTAGTAGGGTTGTGCAATATGGACAAAATAATCATATTGCGATTTTTTTTGAACTAATATTGCGATTTTATTTGCGATTTGGGCAACTGTTTTTGCTTTTCAAACAAGCTTCATACATACATTCTAAATGTATTCAGTGCATAAGAAGTGCATAACAAAACATTTCACATTTCACTGTGCACATATGATAGGTAATTACATTGGTAATTTCTTTGTGCCGTTTCTGAATAAAAATCGAAATAAATTAGATAAAATTGCATCCTTATGCGATTTAGAAATTGCATGTGCTTAAATTGCAATTTTTTTTTTTTTGCGATTGCGATTAATTGCACAGCCCTATTGTGTAGGTTTGGAATAATGGTAAGGCCATAGTTTTAAATTTGGGTTAACTAACCCTTTAAATATGGGTAAGCATGGCTTGATGGTTGAAAGCCTGACCAAATTATAAAAGTAACAAACATGCAGTGGGTGGCGATATGAAGAATTCTCTGGAAGCCTGTGGAACTTTCTGGAGAATTGTTGCAGAATTCCTGCAGGGATATTCTTGACAAGTCATTAGAAACAGGGATCAACCACATTTCCCCTTATTTACTTACTCAGAGCCAATTTACTTTTCATTGCATTGGTTGATGATAAGAGCTTATTTTAGCGGGTCAAAGTTCAGGACTGCTTGTCTGCTCAACAGTGATCAATGGTGTCCGTTGTTTTGGTTAAGCGTATGTCTGTGCACTTTAGCTTTCTAATGACCTGCATGAATGAACTGCTTGGAGAACCCCACTGATGCTTCTCGTCCCGGGCCCAATAGGTTAGTCTTTGCTGGAAGTGTATTGTTTCTACAAGTTTGTGGTTTCTGTAAGAGCAGCGTGCTCGGCCTTTGGAACACCTTGCCTTCTGAGTCCTGATAACATCAACAGACTCTGTTTACGTTGTACTTTTATCTCTTTATAGCAGTACACTGAGAGCGGACGGTAGGCACTCAACTCCAGCATGAAGACCCCATGTTTTCTGTGATGTGGTGCAGTGGGAGTCTGTAAAGGCGAAGAGGTGCTCCACCCCAATAAGACCTCCCAAACTGCCAGGCGTCAGAAGAGAAATGGGGTCTGTTGTGGTAACATATAAAAACAGTTGTAAAAGCAATATGCCACTAAAAGCTGTATATTACAGTGGTTTTTATTAAAGGTTAAGAAGTGGTGCGAAGCATATTGTTAAAAAAAGTTCAGCAATAGTTACAATACAATTGAATAATATACCTTTCCACCAAAAAGATTTTTTTTTAAAGCAATTAATTATTTAATTCAGCAAGAACATAATCAAACATATCAAAATATGTCTAGTTCAGTTAAATGCTGTTTTTATCTATTTATCAAAGAATCCTAAAGAAATCTATCAGGGTTTCCTTTAGAAATATTAAGCAGATCAACTGTTTTCAACTACTTGATAAGAAGAAATGTTTCTTGAGCAGTAAATCAGCATATTAGTATGATTTCTGAAGAATCTGGAGTAATGATGCTGAAAATGCAGCTTTGATCACAGGAATAAATTGCATTTTAAATATATTAAAATAGAAAATAGTTATTTTAAAGTGTAATTATATTTTGCAACATTAACGTTTTTACTATTTTTTTAACATATGAATCTTTAGTGAGCATAAAGACCCTAAACATTTGAATGTAGTGTGTAGAATTATAATCACAATCTAATATCAACAAAACAACAGTAATAATAACAATTTACATGATAAATGTTAAATAAATTAATAATAATCTGAAAGTATATTTAGCTTCGTAATTACACTTCCCTTTTTATCTTACAAAATAAAAGTGCTTAAATGTTCTTCAGAGTGATGCCATAGAAGAACCATCTTTGGTTCCACAAAGAACCATTTAGCCAAAGTTTCTTTACAGAAGCATCTCTGTCTTACCTTTTTATAATCTTGAGAAAAGTATCTTTATATAAGTATATTGATGGAACCATTGAGAAAAAAGGTTCTTTGATATCATAATAAAACACCTTTGTTTTTAAGAGTGTATACACCGTGAGACAGTTGTGTTGGCACAAAAAACTCTCAGGCTAAATGTACACCTTCACACCTGGAACAAACTTAGTCCTAAATATACTTTGCACCTCGCAGGTGACCTTTTCACATGTTTGGGAAGGCGCTTGTAATTATCCATTAGAACACAGGGGACTTTGTCTTTTGAAGTTTATGTCTTTGGTTGGGCAGGTGTCTGTAGTTATCTCAGGTTGGCCTGTGCCTCATGGGAAAGAGTAATGAAGCCAGTCTTGCATCTTGAATTAAGTTTTTTTTTGTTTTCTGATTTTCTGCTTTCTCATTTCTTATTGTTATCAGTGTTAAAAACAGCTAAGTTGCTAAGGATTTATTTGATTAATAGGAAGTTCAAAAGGACACAGTTTATTAGAATTCTTTTGTAACATTGTAAATATCTTTAAAGGAACAGTTCACCCAAAAACTAAAATCACCCCATATTTTACTCACCCCAAGCCATCCTAGGTGTATATGACTTTCTTCTTTCAGACGAAAACAGTCTGAGTTAATGTTATTCTCAGTTATTCTGGCTCTTCCAAGCTTGGTCATGCTGGTGGATAGTGGCCATTATTGTGAAGCTCTATAAAATGTATATATCTGTTGTAAAACTAACCAATACGCCTTCGTGGAGTAAACACGAAGTCAAAGCAGTCATTTAAATTTTTTTAATTTTTTTAAAATTTTCATGAAAAAAAAATGTCAGCAAAAAAACACACTGACAGAGGAAATGCTGCATATACACCTGGATTTTGGGTGGAGACACTCAGTTGAAGCAGCAATAACAGAAACCAAAAAACAAAATATGCCTGTCAGTCACAGCGGGCTCTCACAAAAAAAAAAGATTGTTTGCCATCATGTTGCATCTAGTTGAATAACATGTATGCCAAAAAACATCCCAGCACTAAAAACAACAGGAATTAAAGGATCAAATGTCTGGGATAAAAATCTGAAATAATAAAGGATTACACCACAGATTTAACACACACAAACAAATTACTGTACAATCCCCTCCAACCTCAAACCTCCATCTGTTTTAGGGACAGTGGATAGAAAAAAGGTCAGGGAGCAAAACAAATCCAACTAGCAAGTCAGCAGTAGGCATATATCAGACGTGCTCCTGACTCACCATGAGATCTTTCCACAGCCTTAAACACGGAGATCTAAAATAGGTCATGATAAGAACAGCACATGATAAGAAGAGCCCCATGTGCTGGGGTCTCTCTATACCCAATAATCTGTATGACCACCATCTGGGTCTTCATCGTGATTTATGAGAGTCTGAAGTGGTGTGAAAGCAAACCTGCGCTGGCAGATGTCAAGCAACGGATGCGATAGAGGGTGTTGTTTTTGTTGCTCAGCCTTGATGAGCACGTGTACGAAGCACAAGGTGATGAATTAGTAAAGCTGCAAGTGCGAACAAAGGATGGTGGGTAATCTGACAGGCTGCGGCGCAGCCCCTCAGGGACTGAGACAAAGCGACAGGGACGTGGGGCGGAGGCATGCTGGGAAGGCTAGTCAGCTGGCCGGGTCTTCTACAGCCTGTAGGATGAGGGCCACAAAAGCCTGCCGCGTGTTAATGACTGTATGAAAGCGTTTATGACCCTTAGCGCACTAAAGATGACATTATGGCGCAATTACTCAGCCTGCGTGCCACTCAGACAATGGGCCAGGCGTTGATTCTGGCCTGAAAAGACAAAAGATGAGGTTATAGATGAGATTGAGTCAGTCTCTTGAAGTGGCTGCGCTATCTGTGCGTGTTTGCACACACTTGGGTAAAGAATAGCTGAGGTGGTGCTGGGTTATCAAACTGACCTCTCGTCGGCCTTGGAAATCAAACCCTGAAGCTTCAAGTCCAAACAAAAGCCCAAGGGAGAAGCCTTTGTGACCAGGTGTTCAAACGGCAAATTCAGGATGTGTGCTAGAATGATTTCTGGTGGATTATGTGACGAATGGAGTAACGAGGCTACAAATTCAGCTTTGCATCATGGGAATAAATTACATTTCACAATATTTTCTCACAGAAAACAGTTTAAGCTGTAAAAATATGTATGGGTAGTTCACAAAAAAACATTGGATTGTGTCCTATGGTGTGACATAGCAAAAATTATAAACATAAAATAAAAATTTTTCCAGAATTTTTTTCGTTTTTTTTTCTGTGTTCATCATCATTCCTATCAAAATGCATGCGATAGATGCGAAAACACAGACAATCGAACCTGATCTGAACATTTTTATGACGGACATCATAAAAGTGATTGATGAGCTGTGAACAACGACTCGTGTAGTAAATGCTATAGCAGTGCTATCCTAATGAACCGTAATTATAATCAAAAACTGTGTAAATGCATAAACAATAGCTGAAGTATCATTTAGAGTCTTTATTGTTTGAGATTTGAGTTGCTGAATGTTTGAACTTCTTAGGTTTCATGCTTTTGGCCCTCAGTTATTCTCCACACAAAGCACATTGTGGTCGACACAAAGCATGTTTATCCTCGTTCCAGAGAATGAACTGAGATATAGTGCCATTGTGATGCATTTAGTTCACTGCATAATCCAAAAATAGCCATTACCTCATGGTTGTTTAATATATAAACTCATTGTCTTTTTAATTTCCTGATACTTTTTTTAATACAAAATAAGATCTTGGTTAACCACCCACTGCTGCTAACCTCCAGTACTAACCTCCTGCTAAACAAGCTTGTTTTTGCACAGGCCTCTCTTAAGGGTTAATGGTGCCACCTGGTAAACAACTGTAAAAATGACAAATTTTACCTCTTCCTAACAGGGAAAACCACCAACAATCAAGATTTCTTGATTATATGATGTTGTGGCTTTGCAATCAAACATTTTTTTTATAATAGAAGTCAATGGGGCAAAAACAGCCACGAACAGTAAATGAGGGAGAAAAAATACAAATCTGATGCTGCGCAAAAACTAACAATAACTCAAAGCCAATGTTGTTACTAATCTTTTACATGTCCAAGACTGTGATAAAAGATAAAAAATATTCAGTCCACAATTTCCTTTTATATTGAAAATAAGTCATTTTGTGTGCTTTTCCCCCTAAATCAATGACATCATTTATAAACTTGGCAATTAAAAAGTCAAAATCCTGGGTTTTT
This sequence comes from Enteromius viviparus, assembly GCA_032353835.1. Taxonomy (NCBI): domain Eukaryota; kingdom Metazoa; phylum Chordata; class Actinopteri; order Cypriniformes; family Cyprinidae; genus Enteromius; species Enteromius viviparus. The sequence continues at coordinate 1,494,643 of JAUCNO010000710.1, read as the reverse complement.
AAAAAACATTAGTAGTTTTGATCAGGACTGAAGTTGATTAACAGATTTATGCAAAAAAAAAAAAAAAGTTATCTGATACATTTTTACAGCAGTTTAATTTGGTGGATGTTTTCATCCCGCACATAACGAAAGGGTAGTATGCCCACAGTGAATTATTGAGCTTTTGAAAATTTTCAAAGCATTTTCCCAAAACGTGTGTCAAAATAAGATTTGTCACCAAAAATCATTCCATTTGTTGAAACACAGAGAAAGTTGTGGCCAAATGAAGACTCAAAATCAGCCCGTAGTGGATGAAAACATCCCCAACAGTATAACGGTTCAGTCAATGTGGTTTTGATCATTCCCCGCCAGATGGGGCGCACGTTTGTATGGGTCTCAAAGAGCCGGTGGTGGTTTCTCAGATTGTAATGACGGCGCTGTACATCAGAATCACAGATGAGTAGTTTGATCCTATGAAAGCGCCACTGTAGTGGTTTTCATTCATTAGTTAGTGGTTTAACTGCATGTTTATGGGATGCTCCTTAATATCGAGCATCCCCCACCATGACTGATGGCAGCAGGGGAAACTAATGAGATTTTCTCGTTTTGGTAGGGGGCCACATATTGAAGGGGACGTGTAAAAACCTCTTTTGACAGACTGTGAAATTCTGTCTCTGTACGGCGGTTGTCTGTCGAGTCTGCCACTTGCCTGCTAAATGTTTAATTGGCTCGCTAAAGAGAAACATCTTGAGAGCATGTCAGGTGCTGTTCAGAAGATGAGAAATACCCCTATATGATGCGTCTATTATCGCCTGAATTATCTATCTGTGGACATTTTAACCAAACAGCCATTTAGATGCATGCCCAATATGGACACATCTATCTATACCATTCAAAAGTTAAAGTCAAGATTTTTTTTCCCTTTCTTCTTGGAAGAAGTCCCTTGTGCTCACCTACAAAAATACTGCAAAAACAGTAATATTATGAAATGTTCAGTTTACAAATAACTGTTCTCTATAAAAACATACATCTGTTTTAATAATTAACTTGTTCCTGTGATGCAAAGCTTAATTATCAGCATCATTATATCCTATCCTGTATCCAAATCCTAACAAACTATACATAATTAGAGATTAAAGAGATTAAAATATAAATCTCATTTTAATATCAATTGATCCTGGTTTTGTCATAAGATATCTGATTATTATTAATGTTGAAATTTTTTTTTAATATATATATATATATATATATATATATATGCACAGTATATACATTTCAAAACATTTATTTGAAATGGAAACGTTTGTAATAATTAATAATTGTCTTTTCTATCACTTTTGATAAATTTAATATGTCCTTGCTGTTAATATCTTAACAAAATGTTGAATTTTCTTTTATATAGGTTACATTTAAAAAATGTTACCTCCACATGTGTCAATGTCCTGAAACATTATCATATCATATTGTGAGAACAGTAAATCAGCATTCAAGCTGAACATTTGAATGGCATCCTGTTTCTGTGTATTTGACCCACACACTGTTTATTTTCTGCCGGGTCTTATCTCCTTATCCTGCATTTGTTGTGTCCATCAGACATGCAGATGCAGTCTTTGGTGGGTCACAGATAAGCTTTGAGATTACTGCAATTATTCTCTGCCTCTGAATGGGTATACAAACTTATCTTCCTGACACAGATGACTTGTACTCATAAGAGTACTACAGTCTTGCCTGAGGCCAGAATAATGCTGAATAAACCAGAGAACGGTGTGTGCCTCAAGCTTTGCTTTGCTGTAGTTTAGCTTTCATGCACAAACAGCATGTCTGTTTTTTAGCTGCATTTAGGAATGGAATGTTATTATAAGTATGCACAGCTCTTAAGTAAGACCCCAGCAGAGCTCTATTACACTGCAGTCAATTAAGGCCTGAGCCCTGCCGCATTCGAGCATGGCTGTGCGTGACTACGCCACGTTTCTTTTCCACACAGGAATGCAGGAGCAGAATCTGGTAGAACATGTGGAAAAAGGGTCAATGTTACCTCAGAACACTGTATGCGGTGACTTATGAGCTGCAGCTCCCTTGAACTGGAGACTAATAGTATTTCACAGATATTTCTCTGGCATTCCTCCTTCTCTGAGCGTGCCAACTATTGTCCAGGCTGCGACATAACACTCTGAACTTTGAATGAGAGGGAAAAAGTGCACAAGAATAGGAGAGATGATGTCAGCTAGAGGGAATGTACGCCCCACAGCGCTCTCTGTGTCCTCTAATGGAGTTTGAATGAATGCGTTCAACAGGTATTGCAAGACGTTCTGTGTTGAGACAGCCATGGAGCTGCGGAGGATGGGGCTGTGAACTTTACAACACAATACTAGTGCACTGTACAGTATTTTCTAGTGGAGACCAGCATTTTTTATCATTGACAGATGGCGGTATAATTAGCTGTAATATTCGATAATGGCAATTTCATGACTGTAGAGTAACTACAAAAATCTACAAATACTAACTGAGCTATATTTTCTGTTATTCTGGGCCATAAATTTGATTGGTTGAGACTGAGCATTACGATGGTGTGAAGGCAGCTTAAGTTCTTCAGCTGTAGTACAGTCATTAGTCCCGCCCCTTCTTCAATGTGATTGGTTAGCTGTTTGAAAAGTGATAGCGTTGAGCTGAGCGTTTTATCTAATTTTTAATATTCTGCAACTCTCAGCACCGAGAAAAAGGCATGAATGCTCATTGTGAAAAAGACTTCTGGTGTTTTAAAAAAAACGTGGCACTCCCATTTAGAACAAAATTAGAATTTAGAAATATGCCAACCTCTGGAAAAATTGCTTTGATGTACACATGGCCTTATTCTGTGTCGCTGTGTCGTAAATAGTATTTGAAAATTAGAACTAGTATGTCCCAAATCATATTATGTTGAAAAGATATTGGCAAAAATTCCTGGATGGTCTACTACTTGAGATAAAATTTTCGAAAAGTGCAGATCAATTCACGCTCTAATTGCACACAACACACTGCAAATCTGTTTAAAACATACAAAGATGATGGATATGCAAGGCAGAGAAAGGGGTTTAAGTGATCAATAACATGCCTAACCTGGCTAAAAAATATGTGCGTTCTTTTTTTTTTACTGCAGCAACATTGTAAACTTTTATAAAAATACATTTAGTCAACTTTTAAATGCATAATTCAAACATTTTGCTTACAAAAATACTTCTGGGAATAGTATAAGTAGGCAAATTGGGATGTAGCATGAGACTTTTGGTGGCAACCAGTGACTTTGATGACACCTACCGGTCTTTATGAGAGAGTCATTGAATCATTTACTCAACCTATTCATTCAATGTTTAAGCCATGCTAATAATCAAACTACATCTCTCTTGTGATATTGGTTAATTACTTTAACAGTAGCTGTTTTCAAAGACTTTTCCCATTGAATAGTGTTCTTGCATGACACTATATAACAAATCTTTTTGTAAAATTGTACTTACTTGTACTCATGTTTACAGATGAGTGAAATTAAATGATGAACTGAATTACTAATTAAGTATCAGAAATTATTTAGTGAATGACATTTTTTGTCTAGTTTTTTAACAGTCTCATAATTTAAGTTATAGTTTTTAATGCTGTTTAATTCCTCTCATTCTAATGTAGTATATTTTTTTTCAGCAAAAAGATATGTAAACCCCTTCAGACAAGCTTTGTACGTTTGGCCTGATTACCTAAAAGAGTTATTTGAACTTCAAAAATCCCTCCTGACCTCAAAGCTAATAGATGTGGACTTAAAGCCACAAAACACTAATTTTGTTTTAATGGGCTCTTTAAAGTGTCTTAACGGAAGAAATGGAAATGCTCCAGGTCTTTTCAAATGATGATGTACAGACGGAAGCCAAAGCACAGATGCGGCAGGAGAACAGCTCTCGGCATCGCTGGTGCTGTTATTCTGTCACCTTATCTCCTGCAGCGCCTGCGTATCTCAGACGAATACGGTCAATCACATGCCAGCAGCACGTGATCTCAACGAAATAGAGTGGGAGTGGATTCTGGGGAAACCGATGAAGGTTTAGGATAGGAGAAAAAAGGCTTTACTGAACAAAGCATGGGGTGTGAATTTCCTTTTTGGTCCTGGGAGCAAAACACACAGCGTGTGTGTGTGTGGTGTTGAATAACAGCTGATGTGTGCTTAAAAAAAAAAACTCAAAAACTTGGCCAAGAAAGTTTTGCAAAAGTATTTTAAGCCAAAGAAGCTCAGAAGTAAATAAAAAAAGGAATTTATTTAGTTTAAATGTACAGAAGTATTTTAAAGCACTAATGTTTGCCTACAAAGCCAACACATTCTCGCTCCCAAGTGGTCACATTTTGGCACTTGGTCAAGACCCTTTTGTGTCGCTTCTTGATGATCAAGATGCCCCTTTTTAGTCACTTTTTGACGCGAAGGGTCCTCAGTTGTTTTAAATACTAAACCCTTAGGGTCAATATGCCGACGAGACTAGTCATAGTGCTTTCATGTTGCTCTTTTGTTGGTTTTGTTTGCTTCTATTGTCTTCATTTTTAGTCCCTTTGGATAAAAGGGCGCTTTTCCACTACACAGTACCAGCTCGCCTCGGCTCGGCTCGACTCGGCTCTGTTTGGTTTTCCACTGTGTAAAAGTTGTACCTGTACCGGCTTCCAGGTACTTT
>JAUCNO010000710.1:1470819-1487145 GCA_032353835.1 Enteromius viviparus | reverse complement strand
ACCTGTCGGAGAGTCAAAATCGGTGCAGACGTGAGCCTGACCGGCCGGTCACCGATCTGGGCCGGTCATACAAAAAAACGGCCGGTCAATCGGTGCATCTCTAGTCTTACTAGTTTGGAACAACATGAAAGGGATTAATTAATGACAGAATTTTTTTTTTTGGGTGAACTATGCTTTTAAAAATGGTCACAGGTCATACTGATTTGATACTGTGTTAGTCCATAGTATTAAGCCAAAAAATGACAGAAAAGCAAGTCATCGGTCTTATTCTCCATTCAGCAATCTCCATTCTGTCATGTTGTTTTATACCCATAATTCTTGATTCTTGTCACGTTCAAAACACACAAGGATATTCTTAATTTCATCCAAAAATCTGATTCCACTAAACTTTTTCTCAAAAAGTTCATTAAGACTTTGTGAAACTAATCTATATGAATAAACTATTTAATCCAAAGCTGCTGAAAAGACACAATCACTTCATAATACTGGACAGATTAAGATATGTCTATTATTCACATATAAACATAAGTGTACATTCATAGAGCACATCAAATACGGTAAACATAAGTTTCAGCGTGCTTGTTTGACATGCAAGAACCAATATGGTTGGTTTTCACATGCTATGTGAATATGTTTGAGTTTCCACAAGAGCCAATGAGGTTTTTTCCGCACGTCAAGTAAGTACAGTTAAGCTGCTGTTGACCATATTCAATATAGTTGGGGTTTGGAATGACAGGAGGGTGAGCAATTGATGACAGATATTTAATTTAAGGGTAAATTATCCCTTTAATTGATTAAATATATACTGTAGTCTGCATGTCCTCCATGCCGGTCTGTTCTTGACTAGGCACTTAACTATGTACTTAATGATTTGGTACAATGCACTTAACATGTCGTTACGCTGTATTTATATATTTTAAAATACATATATGTAATTATATCTGTAATTAATTTCTGTAATTACATTTATAATTACACTGTTGACACATTCCTTACACCAGAGCACCAAACCTGTCTCTAACCTTACCCATTTCCCACCTTAATTGCACCAGAAGTTTTTTGCAATACAATATGACCACAGTAAGTACATTGTAATTCATTTTTAACATAAGTACATAGTAGTTAAGGCCACCTAATATAAAGTGTGACCAACACATTTAATGCAAACTCAAGGGGCAGGGAATGTGTAGAACTTTGTGAATGACAGCCATTCTAGTTCTTTGGAAATGAAAGCATGCACATATTCTCAGAGGACCTGCCCATCAGTGAATTTATAGTTGTTTAACCAGAATAAAAGTGTTTTGCTCTCTTGTGAGTCTCGGGGGCTTCCTCTCTGCTCTCCCAGGCGGCCGGCTCTACAGCTGCCGGACCCCGTCATTTGGCACGGAGATGAAAGCATGTCTCGCGCTCCGCTCTGTCCTCGGTGACACAGCCTGACCGCAGCGCAGTCACAGACGTGTCCATTAACTGCACCGCTGGCCCTGTGACGGCACGACTCCGCTGACACGACAGACACCCGGAGCTGGGAAATCTGTCATCCGGACAGTTCGCACACCAGCGGACTTCCATTACTGATTTATTAGCACATGATTGGCTTCCTCCGTCTCCAGAGATCTTTTTTTTTTAATCCGACTTTAAAGGGAAACCAGGATTGGTTTCTTCAGGACATAAAAACATGGAATGTGTTTGGTTTGGATATGCATAGCCTTCAAGAGGCCTCAGATCCAGGCCTTGGCAGCTACAGCCAGCCACAATCTCTCTATAGAATGGCAGCACTCTTTGAAACGTTTTGTGACTTGCTGCCATTTAAAAAATGCAGCCTTGTGTTTAAAGTTGAAGGCGTGCCCCAATGTGAATTCTGTTACTTTCCTTTCTGCATTCAGCTTTTGGTGAAATTGGATGCTGCAGCTGTCCATTTTATCTAACACAGAATGGCCTGAGCTTGAAAACAAATTGAATCATTTAGTGCATTTGCACTAAAGAAGTTTGTAATAATGTGAGAGGCTTCACTGAGAAGTCAATGAGTCTCAGTTAATGATCAGAAGTTAAAGTTTTACGTTGTGTTGAAAAAGACCAACGGTTTGTTTGTTTTAGCATTGGTTTGCTAGAATGGAATGAGTTTGAACGCTCTCCCCAAAAAAGCCATTGGAAGTCGTTGTTTCCTGAGCTTAGGGCTTTGGTGTTAAATCTAATCTTGTGCTCAACCTTTGCCCTCTGACCACTGAGATCAACTCCATCTTAAATTTACTGACCCTTTTTGAGGTGTCACAGCCCTGTACTGATCTACTCTTCTGACCCTAATCCTTCAAGACTTATGAAAGAAAGTTTGCTCTTGTCCCCAATAATCTAGTGAATGGATTAACTTTGCATAATTTAAATTATTTCGTAATTTTTAACTCTTAAATGCAGACCTCAGGTTTAGAGCGAAAACTCTCCCTTTTTTCATTTTTAATTGTTTTTAACTTTCTTAGTATTCTTAGAATTAATATTTATTACAAACAATATAACTAGAAAAATGCAAAATGTTGTGGTCCAAGGCAGCAAGAACCCCCTCAACATCTGGCAACATGCAGGCCCTCGATGACAGAGGTGAAGTTATTTATCTAGTTACTTATCTGTTGTGGTAATTTGCAGGTTGTGTCAAAAAGTTGTTGGTCTAGATTAATAGATGTGTTCTGTATGTTTAACTATTTTTCCAAATATGCACAATACTTGGACATTTCCAATCTGGCAACACTGCTCCACCCATAATTACCCCCAGGCATAAAACAAAAGAATATCATCATCAATAAATTGAAACGAATGGGCTGTATGTCTTTACTGCAGATCAATTACTGTACACAATGAAATTTAAGTGTAACTTTAATTTGATGGTGGATGTGGTGAATCAGCTGCCAGTGATCATAATATTGATTTTGAAGTCATTGAAAACAATGGTTTTGAGAATATGGTTGAGATTGTGAATATGAGCCAGATGCTGAATGTACGATGTAAGTCTGACGTGATGAAGACAGCGATGGTGAAATCATCTACTCAAATAAAACCCTAATGAAACATGTTGTAGTTTATTCTTCTGCAATTGTTGCAGCAATTAGAGATGCACCCCTGACCTGAATATATAATGGTGAAATGTTTGTGAATTAATGGTCAACTCTTTTAAGACTCTTTGGGCAGAAGTGGACAAAATTAGTTTTAAGTTTTTCTTAAACATCATATTAAGTAGCTATACACGTTATTCATGGAGGCAAGTGAATCAATGCCTCCCTCTGTAAGTTTAACCTCTGTTTGACTGTGATTTTAGAAAAAGCAAGGGATTGAAGTTTTTTAATGTCCAAATCAGTAATATTTGTGTTGTTTTATTTTTGTGCTGTGAATTATTTTCCCATCCGTTTTTAGAGAAGGCACTCCCTCCCTTGCCTCCTCTTTAAGGAAACACCCCTTAAACTAACCAATGGTAAGTAGTAGCCCCTAGCGTGAACTTTCTGTACCGGCTTTAATAAGAACTTTAGCCTTTTTTGACTTTTTTCAGAGGACTCTGATGCGTGTACTCTGTGCCGTGTTTGAGTTGGCTGCACGTGTGACCACACGCTCCTCTGGGCCCATCTGCAACGATTATTTATTTACACACTGTGATGCTTAACCCCGAGCAGGCTAGGGCATCCCAAACCTCAGCAGCGGGGCAGGATGAACTCTGTGCGTATCCTGCCTCTCTTTAAACTCAGTTTTAATCTATCTTCTGTACCTCCCTCAATCATATGCTGGAGCCCTCTTGATTCTTCCCAGACGTCACTGTTGACATTCCCAAGGCTCCAGATTCAAGAAAAACTTGCTCTTACCTCATAAAATGAACCATTTTAGTCTCCAAATTTGTCAACAACAAATAAGTTACAGAATAGTGCTAAATAGATGGCGGTTTAGAAAGTGAAAGTGACATCTAGAGGTGACCAAAACACTGTGTTTAGGGTTACATTAGTGAAACACTGGAACTAACAAACAAGAAGCTCCTCATCATATCTGACAAAACAAAGTGTAGGCACAAATTTTTCCAAATGTCACCTTTAGCGACTATGTTTTAAATTATGGTCACACTGATTTGTTGTTTTTTTGTATTTGCAACTATTTTTGTTGAAGTCTGTAGGTTTGATCGTAAAATGTAATGTTTATGACCTACGATACTGGAAAGACAGATATTACACAGATAAAGACCAGCTTTATCTCTCACGGAGAACCTGACGTCCCTGTTATCAGGGCTTCATCAGGGGTCTTGAGAACAAGCCTACGTGAGTCTCTGCATTCCTGTGTGGAGAGCTTTAAGTGTGTGAAAGGTCTGCCATCTCCCTTAGACAACTATCACTGTGAGCTGGGCCAGTTGTTCACCTTTATCTCTGTTCACAGGCGTCATTTTGCCTGTTTTGGTTCAGTAATCATCTCATGGGAACTGCTGGGGTTAGTGTGTAGCAAAATTACAGGGGTTTTTTTTGTACGTATTTGTACGTTTTCAGACTTATGTGTTTCATATGTTTCCCTCTTTCTTGGGTGCATATAAGAGGAATCTTCTTTTTTTTAGTAAAAGCCATTGTTGCAAAGTTAATTGTTAAGTTCGAAAAAAGAAAAGATATGGTTATAAATGATGTTGTTTACATGCCTTGTCACTAAATAATCATGTTTATTTATTTACCTAAAATTTAAAGCATAAAACCCATTCACAAATGATGAAACATGCTGTTTTACAGAATCAGATCAAACTTTCCTAAGTTTGTCACAGGGATGACCCCGGCATTCACAGTGACCAATCGAAGCCTTGATAAAGTACCACAGTACATGTACTATAGGAGCAAAAGTGTTTTTTTAAAATGACCTCACCAGGAGTTCTTCTCACCCACTGCTTGGAGACCTGGAAGTGTTTTACTGGGAAGGACCGAACAAACACAATAGTCTAAGTGATCCTACTTTTTGGAACAATGGTCTAGGGAAGGAAGTGCAATAGGGGCCTATCCTAAGTCCTTGAAAGCCTGGCTGCTTTCGATGGGGCCTGTGTCAACAGACCCCCCACCTAATCTTGCCAAGGGTCACACTTGCTTTTGCACCCTCCGTCCCCACCCGAACAATCCCTCCATCTGTGTGGAGTCCCAACCCCCCCTCGCCTCTGGTTTGGGATGGCACAAACCGGAAAATGGCTCACAAAGGGAAGTGCATTCTTCCATGCAGAAAACAACGTGTAAACAAAGAAGACCACCAAAGACATGGTAGGTGAACTGAGATGGGTTTGTCTTTGCCTGCTGGAGCATAAGTGCACTGCGCCACCCTGTCTCTCACTGTGGACACTATGTGTGCTTTACAAATCCATGCGAAGAGCCAGAGAGATGAGCAAAACGATGAAGATGGGTTGGAATTTTGTGTCATTACGTAACCTGAAACTGGTTACAAGAAAGAGTATGAAAGGGACTGTGCATCTGCTCTGATCGGAGTCTAAGATTCTGCCTGTAGATGTGGACAAGAGCCCAGATGTTCAATGAAGTGCTGGCGGAAGTCTTGATGACAGGATATAGATGTTACCTAAAGCACAGTCTAGGACTTTTTATCGAAACCCTAATTCCTGCTTCCTGTGATCTCATGCTTCCTATGACATAATCCAGCCAGTGCTAAGGAAACCGCCAACATATCTACAAGTGTGCACCTGAACTCCACATTTATGTTCTTGTCGAGCCTATTGTAGCTACAATTTTACAATTCACATATTTTTACCCAAGTAGTGTAATTGTTTTTTGAGATTTAGTGCATTTACTTACTGGAGTGTATTAGCACAGCAGGTCTCTGAAAGACTCTCAGCTCTGATATTGTACAGAATCCAGAGTGGTAGCTGTCGCCAGCTTCATTTACACAGCCGATAAGAGGACCAGGGGAAGTGTGTTTGGCCATACACATAATCTCCCTGCACTGCAGGCGTTCCATTGTCAGGTCAAGAGGACTGGAATGGAGCTGTGAACTTCCTGGAATCTTCCACCTCTGGCTTTCTTTGGGACTGCTACAGATGCTAAGCAGTCTACCCGTGCCTTCCTTCTGTTTAATCAAGAACTTTCTTGAGTAGCCATTAGCGAAGAGGAAGGTTGTCCGTCATTAAGCCATTGTTTTAGTGGTCATGACTTCTCGGGGTTGTTTGGTGTACAGGAAGGAGCCGATGTATAGAAATCAAACTTCAAACATTCAGCTTGAGGATCAAAGTCACACTTGATGACAGTCTGTTGGGTACAGTTGCTGTGAATGCAAGCACAGCTTCTTAAATAGGGAAATATAGGATTCTCCGAAATGGTTTTCCAAATCTATTGCACTTGCTTTTTCTGGAATTGGCTCTTGAAAGGTGAGATTGCCTTTCCTTGCCATAATGTTTTGTTAAGATTTCGAGATTTCATACCTTAAATTACAAGAACTTGTCAGCACCCCATAGGGCCATTGTGCTACGGGTGTCCCAAGTTTGTGGATGTCCCCTCACTATCTCCCACTTTGCTTTCTTACTTGTTTTCCTATTCAAATAAAAAGGCAAAAACTACAAGTCAACTTTGTTTCATTTTGCACAAAAAGGTGATTGCTGTGTTTTATAAGGTGTGCAATGCTAGCACGGCTGTACATTAGTTTCCAAAAATGTATGCATAGCCAAGCATGGATGCCAATTTTATCATAAACAGTGGTTTATTACAATATCTATCAATACACATGCAGCCAAACCAAGACCACTTTTTTTCAAATAAATAGGCCAATTTGACATAAATCAGACCCTTAGGTTACCAATTTATATATTTAACCACTATGTTGCCAGCTCAGCTCATCAGTCAAAAGGTTATCATTCATAATCCTGTCTGCATGTTTCAGATTATATACAGCTCAGTGTCGAGAGTCCAGAGCAGTTTTGGTTCGACTACCTGTGCAACAAAGCTTTTTGGAAGTGTCATTTTATTTTGCCGTGCTTATGGTTCGTTTTAGATGGAGCACAATCTGTGTGACTCAACCACCAGAGGCAGGGTAAAATCATGAGCTTTGCTTTTCCTTTGGGTGTGTATGTTTACAGCTTGGCTCCAACGCATTGTCAGTTATAGTAGTGAAAGGCGTTGGCTGCTCTTTTGTAGTTAAACATATAATTGTGTACTTTTGATATAAACAGTGGTTGCCTAAATTTAGTGTTTTCTTTCTTTCTTTTTTTTAACTCTCAAGTTTACAAGCTTCACTCCACAGAAATGAGCAGCAACCTGAAGTCGGCTTTTCAGTTCAACGAAATCCTTGATTGTCGAACAGAAACGGCCAAATGCATTCTTGTGGTGGAAAACCCGTTATGCTTTATGCCTGCCAGTTTTAGCATAAAAAATCACTGGTTATTTTTTACCAGTGTGGTAACCACAAAGAAGGTGCTTTTTCTTTCTTTAAAAATTAAAATTAAAAATTGGTTCTTTGTAATTAAGTGGTTAATGGATTGTCACAATCCTAACCAACATAATTTATTTCACTAGTCTTTCCATCTTTACTTCAAAGCTTCTCGTTATGTATGGCAGGTTGACTAGGTTCTATTGAGTTCCTTGTCAATTAACTGCTCCTGTGGATTGAGGTTATAGAGCTTCACTTCAAAGGATTTTTTTTGTGTTTTGGTCACTCATTGCTGACAGCTTCATAATAAGGACGGGCAATGGATCGTCACTGTGACTCCACATCGTGGGCGTATCCAGTGTCTGCGTTCTAGGCCCCATTCTATCCCAATGCCCCCACTGTCTTGAACTCTGACCTCTCTGAACTAGGAACACAAATGCTGATTCACCTTTAGGCGGACACTGTGGGTTTCTCAGGCGTTCCTGTGGTCTGGTTAAATGGTTTTTTCATACTGGGAAAGATTCTGGTAATACAAAATGGAAGCTGTGTGAAACAGAACATCTAGATTAAACAATGAAACATGATGTTTTTAGATGTTGATGGATGAAGCAAACAATTTATTGTATCGCGGGTTTGAAGTGTTGGCTAATGGTCTTGAGACACTGTCCATTTTTGCAGTGACAGGTCCTTGAGGGCCACAATTGCTGAAGATCAAAGACCCAAAGAATACTATTGAGTGGTCTATTATTTTCCATCCTCCTGCCAGTTTAAGGTCCCTTGAGCTGGCTAGTGAGGTCAGGCAGAAGTCAGAGGTTAATGAAGTGTCATTTGTTGTTCATAGGAAGAGACAGTGTTATTTTGTCCAGTATATCCTAGTAAGCTAACAGGAATCTCCATAGCTACTTATCAGTCTGGGTCTCAGACTACCTCAGGGGCTGTCATGGGAAAGACCAATGTAAACTGCCTAGCAGCGACTCACAAACTTTAACCTAAAAGTTAAAGTGAGCACTTCGTCATTTCTGCACTGCTGGTGGCATTTTCTATAGCAACCACCCAACGCTTCCAGTCAATGGCTACATAAACCTCAAACTCCTCTCTTCAAACTGTCCAGTTTTTTAGTTACAGGTTGTTGTGCAATTCAAACGAATACGCCAGTGTTTCTGAATATGGGACCTGGTTTATACATGCTGATGAGAGTTTATTCCAGAGCGCTCCAAACTCTCCTCACATTCCACAGCGTCCAGTGAATGAACAAACAGCCCTCTCATTTCTTTCATGTGACACATCAGCCATGAGCCTTTACTGTAAGAGAGAAGCTCTGAATCCGTTTAGGTTAACAGCCATGCTGCTATGATATAAATATTAGCTAGGAAATTGAATGAAAGGTCTTTATTACAGAGCATTGGACACCGTTGGACAGTCATTACTTTGACATTAGATCTAAACCACTATGTATTAATATACTTGAAGAAATCTAAAATATATATAAAGATGTCTTGATTATCTTCACATGAAGCTTACACTTGTCTTCTGTGTTCGTAGAGTTACTGGGCTCCACAAAGAGGCTGAACATCAACTATCAGGATCCAGACGGGTGAGTCATTGTGGTGCTTTTTGTGAATCTCATAAGAAATCAGGTCAATAACATAATAATAAGGTCAAAACAAAGACATTGTGAAGTGTGCAAGCCAGTCAACCTTTCCCGTAAGGTCACAAAAACTCAGAAGTGATCTCACTAGAAAAACTCCCAGAGAACTCTGTTTTTTTATGACAGCTCAGTGTACCATTAGTATTGCTAGCATATCAAGGCTTAATGACCATTAGGGTCAAAAGACAGTGCCAACATGACAGATGTCTTGGAATGTATTTATAACATGCACCTGCTCACCAATGGAAGAGTTGTTCCTCATAAAATAATCTGAAAATACATCCTTTTGCATGCAGAGGTAGTGTTCAATAAGTCCTTAATGGTTAATGGTTAAAGGTCAAAATGAACAAAATCTGATTTTATATAACACTTTAGTATATGGACCAATTCTCACTGTTAACTAGTTGCTTATTAGCATGTCTATTAATATATTGGATGTTTATTAGTACTTATTCTGCATGACCAAATTCTACATCCCTAATCCCAACAGCTAGACTTGACATTGACCTTACTAACAAGTAATAAACAGCAAATTAGGAGTTTGAGGCAAAAGTCATAGTGATTGATTTGTAAATAGCAAGAATTATACCTTATAATAGCATGTATTTATTTTGAAATAGCCTTACTCCAGCCTTCAGTGTCACATGATCTCTCAGAAATCAGTCTAGTATGCTAATTTGCTGCTCAAGAAATGTTTATTACTGTTATTATTATTATTTATGTTTTAAATAACTTTAAGTTGTGCAGCTCATTATTCAAAGAATCCTGAAAAAGTGCAATGTTTCCCAAAAAAAAGCAACCTACAAAAGAACAGCATTTACTTGGAACATAACTTCATAAAAGCATTCCTTTTATTTAGAACAATTAATAGAGACATGTGAGATGAGCTCCTTATGTTCTCTTCACTGACAGCATCACATCCTGGTCCCGTCACTTGAGAGTGTCAGTATGATCATGTGCAAGCATGTTGACTTCCTGTGTGATTTATTATCCCACTTTGATTCCTTTTGAAATTGACAGGACAGCTTTTGCAAGTTGTTGAATCACGCAGACATCTGAGTCAGCACACCTCTTAATTACTGAATTACTTTTCACAATAAGGTTTTATGTCTGTGATTTATATTTTTCACTTGGCTTTATTATATTGAATTGTATGTCCATTCTATAACTAATCATATTTACTGATAACTGGTAAGTTGTGTACTTTCATGTAAGCTTTTTACAATTTTTAATGTCCAGATTTCCCCATGCTTTGAAATAACTCATCCCTCTTTGCTGAAATGATCATGTTTGGCAAACTTCATGTACACACTAAGTGCGCGACAATCTATTCTTGTTTAAAGACTGAAGGCTTTGAGCCAGATGCTTTACCTGTGTCTCGTCTTAAACTGACCACTATCGTTGTTCACACAGTCCATTAAAACATGCTATGTCAACAGTGTCTTTGAGATAAGATGGGCCTCTCACAGGGCTGTAAAACGCTACATTGACCTCATATATTAAAGCTGAGACTATGGTGACATTTAGGTGCTTGTTTTTGGGTCGCCCCCCACCTCTCTTGTCATAAAGAAGAGAAAGAGGGGTGGGCCAGTCGAGGGGTCAGAGATGGCCATTCGTGGATAAGAGCTGTAACGAATTAGATAGGAGTGTTTACAAAGCACCGAACAGCCATTACTGAGGCCGGATGGGAAAGCCAAGAGGAAAACAGGGAATGATGGATGAAGATTTATGAGAGTTGTTGTGTGCTGATTTCTGCTTTCATATACCACCGGTGTGAACAAATCTGCCACTATATGGCATTAAGGCACTATAAATAGATAGCAGCGTTAGATTAGCTGACGTCTCAGGTCTTTAAAGCGGTCTACTCTTAGTTTGAACAAAATGCATCATTCACATTGTTTTTTTTTGTTTTGTTAAGTTGCCATGGCATCTACTGACCCGGGTTTTGTTATATAACATCTCTATTTAATGGAAATTTACTGACAAAAGAGGAAAACAGGAAAAGGGGTGAAAGGATGTAGTCGAGCACAATCATGCAGGGACCTGTATCACTTATTAATGCGAATGAAGTACATAGTGTGTAGGCAGAGGCTTCAGGCTGTCTGGGATCTGAATCTGAATCTTACAAAATATGCAACATGCTTGGGTCATACGGTACTTTCCAAAATCAAAAGAAAGATATTTTATATATATGTTATACATAAAAATTTATTTATACTAGAATATCTTGGTGCAAGTAACAAGTTTCGTGACTGTAATACAAAAATAAGTAATTTTTTAAAATACATTTTTTTTTTTATTTGCTAGTATTTTTTTATAATATGTTTATTTACGCTGATAAAACAGATACTCCTTACTAAACAGATATTTAAAAAAAATAACATTCTGTTTTTATGTTGTTTGTATTTGTATTGCATGTTAAGTTATTGTTAAAATTTAAAAATGCATGGTGTTTTAAATTCTAAAAAACATATTTTTTAAATTAATATATATAAATTATTTTTTTTTTATTTTTTCATAAGATACACCCATCTAAACGTGCATATTTGTTAGGAAAGCCTTGTTTCTGCATGCCACTCAATGATGACCTAAGCATGCATCATAAACTTTTGATTGTGAAAGTTTTTTAATGTTTTTGCATGCCCAGGTCTGTTAGTAAAGCAGAAAAAATTAAATGTGGGGTTTGGGGATGGGGGGGCAAATAATAATAGTGGTGTAGCGTCAAAGGTTTTGCTTGTCTGTGAGACAAATTAGTATTTGAGCCGCCTTTGACTTTCTGGGGAACTGTTGGGATTTGTATGGGGGGCGTTTCCATGGCAAACATCCTGGAATGTGTGTGAATGAATGGCAAGGCCGGTGTGAGAGGGACTCTGTGGAGCCCTGTCCTTTGTCCACCCAGGGCAGCGCTGCCAGGACGCATCAAATCCGTCCTGACATCCCGAGAAATTAAGGCAAAAATGGACAGGGCTTGTAACACAAGACCCTCGCTGAGTTCTGGGAACTTTTCCGAATTGTGTGTTTGTGGGTAAATCAACAACTGCTCAATATCGCTGCGGGCAGCCACTGGACTGTCTGACCCACTCTTGATATTTCCTGGGGTGCAAAACTGTGTTTTTGTCTGGTATTATGGCCAAATGCAGCCAAGTTGTGTAGCTGATGAAGAACATGATAATATTCCAATTAACTGAACAAGTTTCATTGTAAGAGTAAACACTTCTAAATATTAAGGCGGGTAATTAAGGCTTAATGACACTTAATTATTGCTGAGTATGTTTACAGTGTTTATAAAACAGCCTTTGGGTGTACCTGTACATGCATATTGCCTAAAATCATTATTGTAGGCAAGGTTCAACAATAAGAATGGCCCAAGGCTGGATGGCGGTACTCCTGTTAGACCAGTGCTGCTTGACACAAAATGCTGTGTTTGATGTTGTGTTATGAGATTAAGTTTTCTGAAACGTGTGCAAAATTATTGCTAAAATTCTGCAGTTAAATGTTATTTAATTTAATTTAGATTTAATTACATTTTAGTTAAAAAGCCGTGCCAACCTTTGAGGAATTGGCTGAAATGTAAATTATATTCAAAATACAGAAAATAAATATTTATAAAAAGCTTTTCGAATTTTATCTACTCAATCTAACATAAAAGTTAGTATAATTTTTTTAATGATTAATAAGTTCTGTAGCAAACGTAGCTTTTGTTCAATAATAATGGTAATGCATTAACTAAAGTTAACTAATGATATCTTACTGTAAAGTGATGCCTATTGGTCTTTTAATGCTTTTTCACTTTAATCTAAGGTGTGCCACCTACCCAAAACCAGACCCACATGGAATATGCAAACTTTTCACGCACTCTTATTGGGATGTTTGGGGCGTTATCAAATAAATGCTTGTTATCCAATAACCCCCATGATGGGGGTTTAAATTCTGCAGAAAATTGAGTTGTGTGGGCACGGGTCCTGTGCGGGCCTGCTCATAACACAGAGGGCATGAACTGAGTTTTTTCCCCTCCTATGTCCCAGTTGTGAGGCTGATGTTGCCGCCTTATATTATATTATGCATATTGCTTTGTGCCATGGAGCCTCTGGCATTCTCAATTTCTTGCCTTAACCTGTTGTAGTGCCATGGAATGTTCTCAGACTTTGGAGATTTTTGTGCAGTAATTGAGTATAATTAATTGTACTTTAATAGGATCTTTTTACTGGCAGCTACTAATCCAGTGGAATTTATTTCTGGAACTTTAATGCAAATTCCTGATATAGAACTCTCCACAGAGATTGTCTCTTTGGAGCAAGGACCCTGCAAGGATTGAATCGACCAACTTCTGTTTTTGTAGTCCTAAAATTTTACCTCTATACCACACTACCCACTTTAATCCTCTACTTACACCCTGGAATGAATTATTTATTTCCAGACCTTCACAGCTGTCGTCCCATTTCTCATGAGTGTCGAGAACGTCCACTGTGAAGACACTTACACGTCAAGCTGATTTACATCAGAGCGTTTCTGCCAAGCATGGATTTGTGTCCTGTGTGATTCAACACAATGTGAAATTTTGACACCAGCTCGTGATCTTGCAGAGTTTGAAGTCTTTGCAGAGTTCCAGGTCTTCAAAAGCTCAGTCGGCAAAGTGTTTGCCCTCAGCTGGAGTCTGAGTGTGTTCATGAAAATAATCAACTTGAGCCGTTATATTTATCTAGTCTGATCTATTTCCTTTCGACTTGTCTATGTCGTCCCATTTCATATCTAATAGACACAGCAGTCGGTTCTGAGAAGCCAGTCTGAGGCAATGGGTTCAGGAAATGAACAGCTCCTACCCCATATGGATTGAGTAAAAAGCCTCTGACTCTCTGCTTTTTGTTTGATAGCCAAAATACCTGCACTGCAAAGCAAACAAAAAAAGATGTTCCTCTCGATAAGATGAGTCAGGCATGTTGTGGGTTAAAGTCCACAAATAGGCAAAGCTTCCAGACTGATGCTGCAGACATCTAGAAATGTAAGATTTGATTGTGAGCTGCCAAGGTAGGCAGCTATTTGAGGCATTGTAGCTACTCCGGACAAAATGTCTTTTCACAAAAACTGGCAGCTTGACTTCTTTGCCTTTTAAGATGCCGCCTTTTGGCCAGTTTCTAAAGCAACATTGCATATAATCTTTGCAAAGAAGGCAAAGTAAAATGAACATCCATCCCAAATGGCAAACTAAAGTTGAAACTTCCAAAGGGTTCCAAAACGGTCCTTTACAAGGTTCTGGTAGAATATTGAAAGCCTGGCTGAAAATATTAAGTTTCTCTGACTGCATTGAATCATAGTCTGAAGCTAAAATAAAATCTGAGACTTTTGAGAAGTTTGTCAACTCTGACTCTGTCTGAAATTTGCATATGCTCTGATTTTTGTCAAATAACATTGACTTGTCCAGACTGCAGATCAGACCCAAAATCTGGGCAATAGTGGTGTAGTGTATGGAGGATTGCAAAGAGGTGGAACATCTCTGTAATAATTTGAAAAGTTTCCATGAATTTACTAGAAATGTTTTATTCCTTTGCATCCCTAACTGATAGCAAGGCTTTACAGCAGAGTTAACCTCTCATACATAGTAGCAAAGAGTTTTTTTTCTTAGTTTCACAGTATGCTTTCATGCACCCTAATGAAGTAATAGCTGCCAAGCTGGGACATTTAAAGATACTAAGGGGGAAATGTAAGCTACTCAGTCGCTGGTGCATGGTTTGTTCCAAAAGCCCCGCAGTACAACTTGGCTCATTCTTTATTAGGCCACTTTTAAGTGACAGCTTCCCCTTCTAAAGTGATATGTTTGTGCTAATGGTCGACAGTGAGGACTTCACTAAGACAAGATTCTGGAAAAAGATTTCCATCTGGGACGTCTGAAGCATTTGAGTGGGCTTGAAGACAGGTCTTGCTTTGATTTCGGCATGTCCTAACAAAATACATCCGCCCCACACAAGTAGCATTTTCATTTGTCATACTTCTGTAAACATCAGATCATACGAGAATGCCTGTGCCCAGAGGACACTGTTTTTTGTTGCCTGAGCTTGTACTGAAATAAATATATATCCCCCTTATCACCCTCTTTCTTTCTTTTTTATTCGAACATGAAGCCTTGTAAATTTCAGACTTCAGTCTCTAATTGTGCCACAGCTTGAGCAACACGAGGCACTTTTACAAGACATAGGTTTGTTGGCAATCTCACATGTACTGGATTTTTTTATTTTTCCATTCTCTTTATGACCACACATGGCCTCAAGCGGGGAATAATGAAAATGTAGCTGTGCTCTGGTATCGAAATAAGCTGATAAAAGTTATTGAGTGGCTTCTTTATTATTTGGCTGTAGCCTACATCTTTTCTGAAAGTATTGTTCTTTAAATGTCAATTGCTCTTTCTACTATTCTCTCCATCTGTTTAAAGTTTTCAGTTTTTTTTCCCTATCTCAGGTTTTCAGCGTTGCATCATGCTGCTCTCACAGGCACTACAGAGTTGCTCTCTCTGCTGTTGGAAGCTCAGGCTGTTGTGGACATCAAGGATAGCAATGGTTAGAACTGCCTCCTCATTACCTGCAGCAACACATTAAGTAAAACTATACATTTACTTGCATATTAATCCATATTATTGATAGAAGCCTTTTATTCTGTTGACCTTTATACCCCAGGGCCATTCAGAAATCAGTTAATTCACCCAAAATTCTCTCATTATTTCTTTTATCTGCTGAACACAAAAGATGACATTTTTGAACATTGGTAACCAAACAGTCCGGCTACAGAATAATATCAATTTAAACATTTGAAATACCCAACATATAGTGTTTCTTCAAACGCATTCTAGGTCATGTATTGAAATGTAGCCAATTCCTAAATGTTGTCCAGTCTTGTACAGAGCTTGCATAACTGTGTGTCAGAGATTTAATTCAGTATGATTTGCTCTTCAGGCATGCGGCCGCTGCATTACGCAGCATGGCAGGGTAAAGCTGACTCAGTGCTCATGCTGCTGAGATCTGGAGCCGCCGTTAACAATGCGTCTCACGACGGGCAGATTCCACTGCACCTGGCTGCTCAGTACGGACACTATGAAGTGGTGCGTAACCATAAACCAACTGTTCCCAAACATTTCCCCCCAAACACTGCACATTTTGCATGTCCCCTTAATTAAACACACTCCAGAGAGACTCCAAGAGCTGGCATGGGTGTGTCAGACAAAAGAGACATGCAAAATACGAACCACTGCATTAGACCATACCTACACTATATTACCAAAAGTATTCGCTCACCTGCCTTTACTCATTCTATGAACTGAAGTGCCATCCCATTCCTAA
>JAUCNO010000710.1:1450689-1468973 GCA_032353835.1 Enteromius viviparus | reverse complement strand
AGGCCAAGTGATTAGCACACCTGATTCTGATCATTTGAATGGGTGAGCGAAAACTTTTGGTAATATAGTGTAGATGCTTCAAAACAGTTTGCTGTGAACAAACATGTCACACAGAGCATAGCTGTTTACCACTAGAGTTTAAATTAAAATGTTGTCATTTGTTACTTAACCACATTTTGTTCCAACCCTGCAAAAGCTTAGTTCGTCTTCGGAACACAATTTAAGATATTTTTGGTTTTGATCGTTTTTTTACCTTTCTGAGCTTTGACAGTGTTATTTACTTGACAGTCAACTGGACAGTCACAAGCTTCCCAGGGTTTATCCAAAATTTCTTAAATTGTAATCCAAGGATATACAAAGCTTTTATAGGGTTGGAACAAAATGGGGGTGATTAATGAAAAAATTGTGATTTTGGCATGGAGAAAGTTCTTAAATGGACTGGCCTGACAATATTTTTTTACTATTAAATTATTTCAAATGTCCCTGTTTAAGAAACAGAGTTGTTGGATACAGCACCTGTGAATCAACTGACATCACCTCACTGAAATGCAAAGAAATACGATATCTGCAACAAGTGACCCCAGCTGGGTTTTTCTGTGTATTAGTAATGGATCAGAGATATTCTGCCTGGTTTTATCATCGTTTTCTGTCTCATGTGACATGTGAACAAACAAAAGTTTTCATTCTTTAATTCCTTTCCCTTTCTGTTTATCAGTCTGAGATGTTGTTGCAGCACCAGTCGAACCCGTGCATTCTAAACAAAGCTAAGAAGACTCCTCTGGATCTGGCCTGTGAGTTTGGCCGAGCCAAGGTCAGTGAGCTCATCTCTATAGGGACTTATCAGTGTCTCAGTAGTGTGTTTGTGCTCATTCTTCATGCAAGATGTCATTCGTTACATCACTGTCACTATGGTTACAGTGATCTCATAAATTACATGAGTAGTACCTAGTCTTGCTTCTGCCAATACATCCACAACAGACAGCTGGGAATATGAAAGGAATATTGCTGCTGTACATATAACAAACATGAAATAACCCCAATATAGCAGACACGAATCACCCTGTTGCAAATCTATACAGGTGGAGCTGGGGAAGGTGGAGGGTTTTTTACAGCAATATTGAACGCTGAGCAGCGAGCTGATTGGCTACACGCAGCAATCCTTGTCCCTCCTGCTGCCCTGACTGTGATTTGTCTGATTTCCTGTCTGCTTTTGTTGTCATTCATGTACCGGGTGAATAAGAGCTCAGATTTCAGTAACAGGCTTTTTTTTACATGTTCTCGTGCAAACATGCCCAGTGGTGTGTGATTTCACTTCAGCTGTGTATTTAGGCCTTTCTCGAGGTGCTACTTTATTGGTAGTGTGTATGCGTGGTATTTAATCAGCTGCTCTATTGAGGTATCAGGGTGAGGCATAATGTCTTTCTCGCCCTACGTGTGTGCAGACGCGCAAGAAATCCTCCCGGTACTGCCTGCTTTGGGTGTGCCTTTGAAATGCACAGCAGTGGCCACACTTCCTTCAGTGTGATCTATTATCGGTCAATAGAGTCATCGCGTATGATTATACATTATAAAATGTTAACTCATAATTACTGTTTCCCACATTTTTGAGCAAAAGTAAAGTCATACATTATTTTGCTTGAGGAACGTCATAATATTTTTTTCCATAAATGCTGGCTATTAAAAGGATTTTCATACACCTTATTCATTTTCATTCACATTAGAAATGGTGGCAGACATCACAACCTTGGCTCGTCTTTCAACGTTTGGCTGCCGTGCGACATTTTTCCTTTTTGCATACAGTTGATCACTTTGCTGCTCTTGCTGTTTGCTCTACTGTACTCCACACTATCCCACAACTCCCTGTCTGACGCTCAGCTGAATCCAAACGGTTGAAAATGAAATGACTCGTCTACTCAGCTCCACTGACTCTGCTTCAGTGGACATACACCATTAGTCTTTGTGGCCCAGATGTTATTTGGTGTTAACGGTCGCTTGGACACATTAGCATGACCTCTTCCTCACCTGTGAGGCCTACGAGCCAACACTTACCTTCCCAAGAGCCCTCTGAGTGTTTTCATAACACTCTCTTCTTCTCATCTTTTTCTTTTGTGACAACATTTTGTAATTTTAGTCATATATTGGATTAGCCTTTATTATAAGTTTAAGTGTTAGTATTTTATATGCTTTCTTTTTGCTTGTTAATTTTTACTTAAATCAATTCATTTGTATATCAGTCACTTTAGTATTGCATATCAACTATTTCAGTTAGTTGGCAGTTCAATATTTTAACCTAATAGGTTCGATTTGATTTAAATGACTGAAATACAGATTTTTCTGAGTTTTAGTTAACCGTAAAACACTGGTGCAAAATATCGCAATGATCTTTTTCTCTTTTGTAGGTGGCTCAGCTGTTGTTGAGCAGTAATATGGTTGCTTCTCTGTTAGAGGGAGATCGGAAAGACGGGTCCGACTCAAACTGTAACACTCCTCTGCACCTCGCCGCACGCAACGGACACAAGGACGTCATCCGGTGAGCCTTTGGAAACCTCTTGTGTGTGTAGCACATCTGTAGGCATCAGTCTCAGCTGTGTCGGGCTGTCCTCTTTCTCTGGAGAGATGTATGCGTCTCAGCTCTGCTGCGTTTACACTTCAATTGATTCTCCTGCAAAGGTGTTTTCCACAGCTGTTAGTACAGAAACACTGCTGCTATAGTGTACAAGTTACATTGTGATTGGCTGACACACATTCAAAATTAATGTGCACACTTGAGAACTCACATGGATTGAATTCTGTGTTGATGCACCAAGTTTCAGCATTGCTGGTTAGCAGCTCATACCGCCCCTGATGTATATGACCGTTTTTTCAGAAGAACACTAATTCATCTCCTAATACGAGTCCATATAATGAGGGTGAATGAGTGGCCAAATGTTTAACACCTTAAAAGCACATATGGGCATCATGACAATAATCCATTAGATTAAATAATCCTCTCCTCCAGTGTCTAATATAACTGAATATCAATCAGTTCTTCATTTATTGGCTTGCACAAAAATGCATCATGAAAATGTTCCTCTCAAGCTGGAAATTTTCGCTGCGATTGAGGTGTATATTGTGTGTTTACAGTAAAAGCACCACCTGCTGTGAATTCACATCTTGTCACCGATTTGCATTGACTTTGTGTTCATGTGCTCATGCCATGCTTGACGACACACTTATATTGATCTTCATAACATGCTCGCATGACACTCAACACTTCGTAAAGTTTACAATGTGCATAATACTCTTATGTGACACTTTGCTACGTGCTTACTATGCACTTCTGTTTATGTCAAACATAATCTGTAACCTCTCTGAAACGCTCGCTTGGAAGTAGGCCGGATACACTGGTTTTATATATTTTATAAAAAGCTAGTCAGATAACACCTTACACAGCTGTAATACTCTCTGAATGATATGACATATACTTAGAATATAGTGAGTAGGTTTTCTGTTTTGACATAAAACACACCCGCTGTGTCATCCCAGCAGCACAGCAGACAGACACTGTACCCGCACAGCAGTGGGCAAGACTGGGAACGTTCTGGTGCCAAACAGACAGTTAGTGTTCTCTCTGACTCATGTTCCCCCACATGTTCATCCTGAGGGAGAGGAGCGTCCCAGACTCCCTAAATATGTGAGGATGTCTGGGAAGAGTGCATTTCTGACTAAACACTGCTGTTACTCATCACTCTCATTTACAAGGACACGTGACACTTCCTGTATCAGACCATAACGATCTCTTCAAGCCCGGTTCTGCCACTTAAGAAAGAAAAATATTTGATAAATCGTAATGATGAAATAAAAAGTCATAATTATGACATTTAAATTCAAACTTCTGTGTTGTATGTATGACTTTTTATGTCATAGCAAATCATGCTATGGTAAAACATAATGGTAACACTTTATTTTATGGTTCATATTGGTGCATATTGCAAGAAGTGTTACCATCATAATTTTTTGGTTTATGAATGTTTAAAGTTTAGAAGGCAACATGTGCGTAATTATCAGGAATTATCATGGCACAATCTCAGAGTCAAATAGAATCTGGAGATAATTTGCACATTTGACATTCGTGCAATCTGATTCATTTTCAGTTTGCAGTGTAATGACATGTCTGTGTGTGTGTGTGTGTGTCTGTGTGAGTGTGTGTGTCCTACGGCTGTCACACTAACAGATCCCATCCTAATGCCTTGCATTCCCAGTGCAGCACTGAAATTCCATCCTGCATTTCGACAGATGAGCGTCTCTGATTCTCCCTGATGTGTGTGTGTGTAAATTCCACAAGTCTGTGTGCCCTTCAGTATGTAAATATAACACCGAATGCTAAAGAGGATGTCGTCTCCTCTCTATGGTGTAGTAGTAGACTATTGCCGCCAGTCCATTCATTGACTTTCAATCTCTCTGTCTTCAGACTTCTTCTGAAAGCAGGTATTGACATCAACAGAACCACTAAAGCTGGCACAGCGCTCCATGAGGCCGCCCTCTATGGGAAGATAGAGGTAGTGCGACAACTCCTAGACGTAAGTTCATCTGTTTTTTGGAGACATCTCTACCACAGGGGTCACTGACCTTTTTGACATTGAATTTTCAGTTCATTGTAACATCCTATCAAATGCTTCTTTTTGAGAATTTTGTTTCACAAGCAGCACAAGTTATATGTCTATGTCCTCCTTATTTCTGTGGATCGATTCCAAAATTATTTGGGGAATAATCAAGATGCAGTAGTGATTTGATTTTTACACGCTGTATGTGCTTCTGCTATTCGACAGACAACATTTAGCCGTCTTAATATTTGTTTCTCGTGTTGGCAGAATGGAATTGATGTCAATATCCGCAACACCTACAATCAAACAGCCCTAGACATCGTTAACCAATTCACTGCATGCCACGCCAGCAAAGACATCAAGCAGCTCTTACGAGGTGAGATGCAATCTGACATTTATTTTAAGTCTTTACTGACTGTGTGAGTGTGTTTGTGTTCATATTGCATATACACTATATGAGATTGTGTACTTGGTGAAGTTTGTGTGTTTGGGAATGGCCCTTCTTTGGTTTGTAAATGGTTATGGGAGACATTAAGCTTTTAGTATGCAGCTGTTTAAACTCAGGATTATATAACCTGCTGCTTTCTCTGGCTAGTGCATGAAAGAGACAAAAGACATCTCCTGTGTGTGTTTGTGTGCAGATGCATACCACAAATCTGTGGGGCCCTACTATGAAACATAAGACAGGGCCCCACCCACAAGTGCTGACGTCATATGCGAACGTGTATCAGGATAAAGTTCTAATAGTGGCAGCCATATTATTTTAGTAAACAGTTTACTAATTCCCTTTATAAAGGTGGCCTTTGAAACTGCACTATTTTAGCAGCATATTGCATGATTCTTGCAGACAAAATTTTTGAATGCAACTTGTGTAATCAACTTTACTCTGAACAGGCTCAGCCCACACTAAAAGCTCTGTAAACACACTGTACTATATATATATATCGCAGTGTGGCGTCCTAATAAGTGGGAATGCAAACCATTTCACACGTGATCTTCATGCATTCTGTAACATCTGCAGTATTTATTGCTGTTTTGTACGGGTGGATATAATAAATATTTGAAGTGATTGTTGATATGAGACACTCATTCTGTTTGTGTCGTCTTTGAGTTAACAGACAGCCCTTATCATAATGAGCACAGACGGGCTCTTCTGTGTGTGTATGTGGGCCACAACTCTTCCCTGAACCTCTGACATACTCGGAGAGAGTTAATTATTGATTCGGGGAGCCTGCTGTGTGTCTGTGTGTCAGCACATTCCTTCCACTGGAATAAAATCACAGAAATGACACGCTGAGAGCTTCAGATGGTGGGACCTCATGCAACTATTTTAGGAACACTAATCAAATACATTATTTGCATTTGCGGTTTTGTAATATTTCTCCAACTAAAACTCCTAATTAAAAATAAAATGGGCAAATGTATTCAAATAATCAAGCACTGTATAAATTACAGTGTAGTAATTTAATATTTTAACTGTCAATTTTAGCATTTAATTTTTTTGCATGTTTAATGTAGAGAAAATGTGATTAAATAAATACTTTTTGTATTGTGGAAACATCTTGTAGATCTATACGTTTTTTTTAACAAATGAAAATAAATTTTACTTGTAGCCTTTTCCGTCATAAGGGATAGAAAATGCAGTTTGTACAGTATAAAAACCAATCCACCCATAGAGAGTCCTATAAAACTTGACAATTTCACAATATTTAGCAATATTTTGATTCAACAGAGATGTGTGTGTGTGTGTGTTTTCAGAAGCTACAGGAGTTCTTCAGGTCAGAGCTCTGAAAGACTTCTGGAATCTTCACGACCCCACGGCCCTCACCATACGGGCCGGTGACGTCATCACGGTACAGCTTACACACCTTCATTAAACCTCTTGTGTGTGTGTGTGTGTGTGTGTGTGTGTGTGCACTTCTTTTAAATACTATACCAAACCCCTGTGCACCCAGCCAGTCTATTCAGAAGCAGTTTCACTTGAACCGAGGCCAGATTTTTCTCTCTTTCCCCTTCCACGAGTTCTTTCTGTTCATCGCTTTGGTTTTTCGGTGACGCTAAAGATAAACTTGCAAGTGTTTATGTGTGAACTCAAACCAACATATATGTTTACACAGCATTGTTTCACAGGAAGTTGTGGGCAGAATAATACAGTATAACTGGAGGGTTCGAGATGTATTTCATGAGCTGAATTATCTTGCTGTTGTTTTGTTTTCTTGCCTGCAGCTAGTATATGCTTTGTGTTTGTTTGCTTAGGGTGGGCGGCTGGGGTTATGCTATCTAACTTTCAAAAGCTTTCGGATCATTCATTGTCTCTGAACTCCCAACCTCCTCCTCTGTTTTGACTGCTTGTCAAGTATGAGAAACGGCTGGATTAAAAAAGCGAGCGGTTTGCGTTTGCAGCAGTACGGATAAGATCACAGTGACATCACTGTGTTCTGCTGTTGTGATTGGCAGGTGATTGAGCAACACGTGGACGGACGCTGGAAGGGCCACATTCATGACATCCAGAGGGGGACAGACCGAATTGGCTACTTCCCTCCCTCCATAGTCGAGGTCATCAGCCGACGCTCAGGTACAATAATAACTTCAATTGTAGGGTGACCAAAGCTTCACAGCCCATGGTGGCTTTATTATACCCATTAACCCTGCAAATAACATCGTTGCCTTTACTGAATCAGTAACAAGCTGACTGATGTAACCTAGACGTGTCTCTTTCTTCCATCCCGCTGCTTCCCATGTAATAAATGTTAATCTCTAACCTCCATCCGCTTGCATTAACCCTCTGCTCCTGTCATGTGTGTGTTGTCCTGTAGGGGGCACCCTGTCACGACACGCCTCTCTGCCCACCCATAGGCAGCAGCTGCTCTCCAGGTCCGCCCTCAGTCCCAGCTTGAGTCTGAGCGGGGGCGGGACCCCTCACACTGATGACTCCTACACTTTGTACACCACTAACCCACACCTGGTCCTCCCACACGCCAACGGCCTGAGCGCCAACCCAGGTATACCCACTCGGTCTCGTCTCTAAGGGTTTTTGAGGTATTTTTCAGTGATCCAATTACAAATGGTTAGGTAAGACCCATGCTGTGTCCCCCTGCCATTAAAATGGCTTTTAAATGCATTGACCATGGATCAACAGATATGTCCGTGATTGGCTACATTGCTCAGTGCTGCAGAAACACATTGAAATAGAAATCGATCTCCAAAACACAAACCATTATACACAGGAAAGTTGCGAATTCTGCAATAAAATGCCATTAATACAGCTTTTATCGGAGGGTGCTATTGATTTCGTTTGAGGGTGCTTGCCCCCTAGAACCTACATCACTTTTGCGGGAGTGCTAAATGTTGTTACGTGGGTAAGTTATTGGGGAAGGATGCAAATAAAAAGGATCTAGAGAGCACCGCTTTGTTTTGGTACAACACAGTCAATTTTGAATCATTTGTTTTGGTGTGTTTTCTTCCAAAACGACCCAGGTTGTTAGGTTTTTACCGATTTCCTTGCTATGTTTCTGGACCTGTGAACATTACAGTTGCATTGCATTGTCAGAAAGCTCTCAGATTTTGTCAAGAATATCTAATTATCTAAGACATCTAATTTGTGTTCCGAAGATGTCATTATATCCTTAAGAAGAGTTCCATTGCTTTTAATACGGGTTGGCAGTTGGACCAAAATCTTACATTGAGAAGTGAAATTACAAGATCGCAAAATATTTGTATTTGCTTATATAAATGGTATGTGTATTAAATAACCATGTAGTATTGCAGTTTTACATTTTAAATTATCTAAGCCAAAAGATTATTAGTCATTGGGCAGTTGATATTATGGATCCTTGGTGGGTTCATAGTTCTTCTGTGCGACAGATATAACAGCAACACCCTCTTTACATATAAACACCACGCAATGGCACACATCTGAAGCCCCTGATTTGGGATGCACACACCCTTATATTATCCCCCCACAAGACTGAGGCCAGTGGCCCAAAAAGTGTTTGTGTCTGCTAGGTGGGTTTCCAAGCAGTCTGTCCCAGCACATGACCCCCAGCATGGAGGACGTGTGGGTTTTGCGGAACTCCTGCGCTGGTAAGAACCGCTGCACTCCTCTCCTCTGAAACGCTCCTCCCCTGCGCCCTCTACTGGCTGCCACCCCCTCCCTGCTGCAGACAGACCCTCTGATTGGCTGGCCCGTCAGACGCCACACAGACCCAAGCTGGTGTGTCCATCTCCAGATGTCAGCGTACCCTCTCGCTCCCGTAGCAGAACGTACTGTAGGTTGTGTGCTGTCATCTGTAAACCCCATCACCACGTGCCTGTGGCTTTTCCCTGCTACCCCCACCCCATCCTGCCTGCTGCTTGTCTAAAAACCCAGCCCCTTGGCACAGTGGGTACAGTGTCCTCACAGCTGTGGGGTGGCACACTGGCATGGCAGTGCAGATGGCTGCTGTGATGACATAATCGCAGACGTGTTATGATTGCATTGACCCACTGGACCAACGCCTCTGTCTCTCTCGCAGCTGGGGACAGGAACAGTGTGGGCAGCACTGGCAGCGTGGGCAGCACCCGCAGTGCAGGCAGTGGCCAGAGCACAGAAAGCAACAGCGCCCCCAATGGACCACAGCAACACACCACCACCCCTGACACCAGCAAGGTAACCATCTGCTGTGTTCAGTCACTGACATGATGCTTCTTTAGATAAACCAGGAAAAAGATGCTTTAGAGGTAGTGAGTGTTAATGTGTCCTAATTAGGATAAATAGAAATTAGAGTGAAATGGTACATTTGGGTTAAGAACATTCTGGTGATCTTCTTGAAGTGCTATTGTTGCTATTTTAGCATGTAGAATGTTTTGTTCCATGTATAAAGAACTTGTGTTTTGTGTCATTGTAGACATTTGTATAGTAGCTACTAGCTATAATAAGTAAAATCCAAGGATTCATACCTGTCATGTGGAAGAAAATTCAGCACAACACAGCTCCACAACACAGCTCAACAACAACAGTGCCTTAAATTCCCACTTTGCAATGTTATTTTAGTTAATCTATTTCTGGCAAACATTTGTTGTTCCTACAGTATGTGAACTAAAGTTTAGACCTTTGTTTTAAACAGGCAACACCCTCTGTCTTGGATTTACTACAGCCAGATCATAACAAACTTCCAGACACATCCACAGGTAAAGAGTTACCTGTGCCATATGTACTGTTTGTATCTGAATACAGCTTACGGTGACACTATCTGGACACATAACGTGTGAACGTTACTCCACTAGATATCAAAATGTGAATAGGACACCTG
Organism: Enteromius viviparus; assembly: GCA_032353835.1. Lineage (NCBI taxonomy): Eukaryota > Metazoa > Chordata > Actinopteri > Cypriniformes > Cyprinidae > Enteromius > Enteromius viviparus. The sequence goes on along the minus strand of JAUCNO010000710.1, from coordinate 1,459,099 downwards.
TGAGAACTTGAGTTATAACAGACTTCATACATCAAGTTAAAAACTAGAAAACTAGCTATTTCAAAGACATTTAAAATGCTTTTAGGTGAATCTTGGTGCATGCATTAACATGAGTATGTGTGGTGTTGTTTTGAAGGAGTCCCTCGCAGACCTGTGCTGCCCACACAGAGGCCAGGAGAGCAGGGTTTCTCTCAACAGTTTGTGCGTCCTCAACAACTGCTGGAGGGCAAGGTCAGAAAACTCTTATTATAGTAAAGACTTAGACCTGATCATATTTCGATGTGGCAAATTAATTTTGTTTTGTTGTTGTATGTTGTATTACAACTTTATGAAAATACTGACATCAAAATGTTGATTATATAATTATACCACACCATTATACCATTAGTATACAAGTATACTACTAATAAATGAGAACATACAACTGTTAATTAAGCTCAAAAATAAGATTATATAAAATATATAATATGATAATAAACAAAAAGAAAACATACTACAAATAGTAAAGCCAAATTTGATAAAAAGTGTAATACTACAGCAGTCCTGCTTTCTGTTTGACCTGTCATGTCTTATGTCTTTATATGTTTTATCATTGTCAGGATGCTGAGGCCATCTATCAGTGGCTTAGTGAGTTTCAGTTGGAGCAGTACACTGCTAATTTCCTCAACGCTGGCTATGATGTACCTACCATCAGCAGAATGACCCCAGAGGTACGTTCAGAGCGTCAGTGTTTGGTTGCTTTAAGAAGTGCCACTCATTCTTGTTGCTGCAGATAGAGTTAATGCTGATGAAGCATTATACCACTTTTCAGGATCTCACAGCTATTGGTGTGACCAAACCAGGCCACCGTAAGAAGATTTCTCTTGAGATCTGCAACCTCAGCATTCCTGAGTGGCTCCCGGAATACATACCAGTAAGTCACTACACGGTATAGTATCCACATACGTGTGTTGTGTTCAGTTCACTCACAATTAAAAACTCATCTCCTAGCAGGATCTTGGGGAGTGGCTGAGCGCCATAGGTCTGCCACAGTATCATAAGAAACTCTCAGAGAATGGCTATGACTCGATAAACATTGTCCGAGATCTCACATGGGAGGACTTGCAGGAGATTGGCATCACCAAACTAGGTGAGTTTAAATAAAACACTGAAGTAAAGTACACTGTGGTGGTTGTAGTTATAGGGTTACCCTAACCAAAGAAACCCTACGAAGAATTGGAAATGTAAAAAGTTTTGTGTTCTTGTTATTGTGAGGCCAGATACTACGTTTTTATTCTTGGGTAGTCTTGCCCACAGATAATGAACATGTACATTTTCTGTATGTCTTGTGAGGTATATCCCGTTTTGTTAAATTATTGTGTGACATGTACAGAAAGTGTTAAGTCAGTGTATGTGTGTGTCTCCGACAGGCCACCAGAAGAAAATGATGCTTGCGGTGAAGAAGTTATGCGATATTCATAAGGCTCTTCTGCAGGCAGAATCAGGGCAGGGCACACTGCGGCGCAAAACCCCCGCGGCCCTCGATCTAGTCACTATCGAGCCACCTCCTGAGAGTGGCGACATCCCCTCACCCCACACGCCCAAGATGATGACTTTCCAGGACAGTGAGCTGAGTACTGAGCTACAGAGTGCCATGTCCTCCCACTACAGTGGTTGTCAAGACGGACTGGCCATCAAAAATGCAGTAGGTATGTCCTCCAGTCAGGAGAGCATTGATACACGCTCTCGAGGCTCTGGACGCTCTCAGGAGCCCCCCAGCACCCCCTCCTCCACTTCGGCTGCGACCCCTTATAGCCGCTCCCGAGAGAGCTTAACGAGCCCGGACAGCAGTCCTGCTAAAGAGCGCAACATTCCCGAAGGCCGTGACCAGGTCCTACGTCCTCAGCTACCGCAGCAGCTGCCGTTCAGTGCATCTGCAGGCTTTAAATACCCCGTGGTGCCTGCCAAACCCAAACTGAGCTCTGCTCCTTCTCCACAAGGCTCTCCTGTTCATAAAACCCTCAATTATCCACGTTCACAATACAACAGTGCCACGCTTGACCGGCACTCTCCGAGTGTGACCAAGAAGCGCACACAGAGCCTGTCCCGGTATGCTTTGTCAGACGGTGAACCAGATGAAGATGATGATGAGGAAGCAGCTCAGCTGGCCAGAATGGCCATGCCTTCCTATGCCACACTGAGCCGCAAGCCTACTCGTGGCCAGCTGGCACGTCTTCAGTCCGCAACTGAGCAGTCTGTTGGCCGAAGCCACTCTTTCGCCATCAGGGCTCGACGTAAAGGGCCTCCTCCTCCACCTCCTAAACGCCTTAGCTCCGTCAGCAGCAGCAGCACTAGTGTTGAAACTGTCTCTGACACTCCAGCATCACCTTCTGGAGGAGTTGAGAATGGCACGCCTGGGACTGTAAAGAGCATCGCAGCTGCGTTAGACACAGTCCTACCTGCACCTCCGGTGGAGCCTCTACAGGAAATCCCTACTGCTGTTTCCAGTACCAACGAAGGGTGCAGGCGCAGACCGCTGAGTCAGACAGAGTCCACCCCGGTATCCGCCAAAGCAGATACTGATAGAGCGACGAAGTCCGATTCGGAGGAGGAGGATGGGACGAAGGATTCAGGCCTGGAGAGCTCATCCTCGCCTCAGAACAGCTCCAGTGAGTGCATACCCTTTGCGGAGGAAGGCAACCTCACTATCAAACAGAGGCCCAAAGTTGGCGGGCCTCTCAAGGCGGAGACTACTCCTGAGTCGCCAGAGAAGGCCAAACCGGCCAAAACCCCTGAAGTTCCAGAGTTCAACCTCAAAGAGTCAGACACAGTAAAGAGACGGCAGAAGCCCAAAGAGAAAGAGCAGTCAAACACAGCGTCTGAAGGCAGCCCAGATGGCACATCGGTTTTAGAGACTCAGGACATGGTGAAACTCCGCATCAGTGAAACAGATATGAGCCTGCCCTGTGTGGAGCTTACTGCCAAACCAGTGAAAGCACCTCCGCCTCTTGCTCCCAAACCTCCCAGTCCTCTGAATTCAACACGCCACGCCTCCAAACCAGATCCTGCTTTTGTAACAGGTACAGCCTATAAATACACAGCCTATTAATAAAGTTAGTTTGCTTTTTATTCAGGCTTGATGCAATGTATTTCAGTGCCCAGCTGAATAAACGCCCTTATGCTAAATCCCTTATTTATAAGGTTAAGGGAACCTTTGGGGCGCTTTCACAGTAGCACGTTTGGTGCATACCTAGGTTCACATATTTTTGGGTAGTGTGAATGCTGGGATGAGAACACAGGTGCATACCTGGATCCCGAACCCAAGACGACCGAAGGAGGTGGGCTGAGTAATTATTGTTTCTTAAGCGTTCCTACAAAGTCCTTAGTAAGCATTTTACCTTAATAAATGAAAGGGCCCAAACAGGTCACTTAATTCATCTTAAATTCAAACATGTTTGATATGACCGGGGTGGCCTTGATTTGTACATTACCAGATAATTGTACATTGGGACCGAAAATTGGGGCTAAATCAGGCTGAAAATCCTGTAGTGTGAGCCAGGCTTAAGAGTGACAGTCGAGACTTTTGTTGCAATTCTCATTAAGAAATGCCTTGCCTCAGGGATACTCCCAGGTCAAAATTACTTAAGGACTTTCATGCATCCAGGCGCTGATCTAAATTTTTTGGTCTCAGACAAATCTGATGAACACATTCTATGCTTTTGTAGATTGCATGCATTGCAGTAAAGCAATTGGTAGCAATATTTTGCTATTATGTTACAGTGAATTTATTCCAATTTTTTTTTATCCTTTTGCATTCATCTAAGATTCTTGTTCTGTCTGCAGCTGTCAGCTCCAGCGTGACATTGAGCGTTGTACAGAGTGTTGCCTTTGCAGCACCTCAGTCTCCTGTCCCATACTCCCCCTCACCAGAGATCACGGGTCAGGGTGTGATATCAGGAAGCCTCCAGGCCCTGATGGAAGGGGATCAAGGGTCAACACTGAAGCATCAGAGGCTGGAGAAGACCAGCTCAACCCTGGAGGAAGCACTGAAGGCTGTGGAGAGAAAGCTAACTCTGGAAAACAACAATGTGGGGTGAGAGACACATTCCACCAGCTTTCAAAGAAATCTACAAAATATTTTATCTGTTTTTTTTTTGAGAACTTTGCCTTTAAATGCCATGTTTTTTAATTGTCACTAATTTACCACTCCTAATTAAACCTGTTGTGTCTCTTTTAGTGTTTCTCACGTAGTCAAGTCTGCAGGAAACATTCTGGACGACATTGGGAACATGTTTGATGACCTGGCCGATCAGCTAGATGCTATGCTGGATTAAAGATTCTCATGAATGAGGCTGTTTATTTTTTGAGCCCAAAAACAGGAGGGTGGAGATCTACATATAGGCAGCATGGTTTCTTCTGCCTTATAATTCTTGAACACAAAAGTGGGAACCTCCATTGATCTTTATTTACATGGACCACAAAGACATTTATGGACCACATTCTTCTGACTAAAGTCAGTCTATATGTCATCTGTATTTGTTTGTTTGTTTGTTTATTCTTATTCCAGTGTCTAATCAACCAGCATGTATGTTTTCCTGTCAATGGATTTTGGGGATGAACTGTGGACTTGACCCAAACAAACTTTACATGATGGACCCAGATAAAAGACATGCACTTAGGAGAATTGTTCCTAAAGCAATATACATTTCAAAGCGCAACACTGATTCAACACTGATTCAAAACATTTCTAGAAAAATTCAATTTGGATAGTTCACCCAAAAAGCGACAATTCTGTCATCATTTGCACGCTCTTATGCTAAAGCGAGAGATTGTAAATAAACTATACCCAGCTCTTTTTAATAATCCATGAACAGAATTTTCTTTTTTTGAGTGAACGCTTTCTTCAAGATACTGTAACTACTCTTCAAAGCATTTTGAAAGAAGTAGTTTGTGACTTCATTTCAGCAGGTAATCAGCCTTGAGGAGGTTTGGTGCCTGTACCATATTTTTTCTTAATGATGTTGCAGATTTGCAGGTTAAAATACATGACTGACATTTTTTATATGAAAGTGTGGTTTTAAAGGGAACATGTTGAAATGAAAACCGATGTACAGCAAGCGATTCAGGTTTAAGTTACCACAAACTATTTTTGAAGTCTTTAAACTTTTATTAGTCCAAATAGTATTTAAACTTTATCGAAATATGTATATAGTACACTAAAGGTATATTTGATTGGGAAGCAAACCTGTTTGTTGTACCAAAGCATATGTATATTTTTATTCAAATGATGGGTAACATTAACACTAACCGACTTGCAGCTAAACTAATGAAATATAACCCAGTGGCATTTTCCCATTGCACATGGTTTGATAATGTATCTGATGTGGAATATATCCACACTGTTCTTGTGTGCCATACGTTTAAATAGATGTCTCTTTCAGGTTCTGTATCCCAGTGAATCTATGGCATTTGTTTAACCAAGGCTGTTTTAACATTTAACATTAGAACAGCAGTTAAGGCCTATTCACACCGAGGACAATAACTAGCTATAAAGTTTTAATAATAACTAATTGTTCTCTTCAGTGCGCACTTATAGTAAACAGAACATTATCATCCACTAGTATGGATGTCAATATAGTCATTATACTGTAGTTATCGTTCTTGGTATGAACAGGCCTTTGCTTACGTGAATGCAATATATTAGTGATGTTTTAAATTAGGTAATATAACACACTGATATGATTGTTCAGTATCAAGCCCCTTTTTGTTTTAATTTGTTAACATTTTCTATTAAATGAATTTAGCTCTTTTGTCTTTTTTATGTGACTGTGACTTATTTCAGCACTTGCAGTGCAAGAGGAAAACCTCTTCTGTCTGATTTTTCCAGATTTTCCAGACTTGCACCAATTGTTAGTAAGTACTTAAATTGTAACACACTGGAGCTAAGTCCACACTGGAGCGAAGTACTTGTAACAAATGCAAATAATGTGTTACTTTTCATCTGTTGTTCCATTATAAAATCTAATAATGTGTATGGACCCTTTTTAGGATACAAGGTAAAAGAGGAAAAATTTCCCCTTTCCCAACAAGTAAGCAAAGAGTTCCAAGTCTCACCCTTTTTTCGAAATAGTTTTAAAAAGTAAACAGTCACCAGTTGGTAGGAAACATCTCAGTAAAACCAGAAGGGAAGGAGGATGCAGCCTTTACAGCCAGGGTTGTCATACTGCATACAAGTACAAGATTATTTGTGAGTCATAGATTTCACATCTGGAAGAGAGGAGTATGTGTTTTCTGTTCGTATGTTCATTCTATTCAATTAAACGTACGCATATTTAAGCGAGAAGGACGTTTAGGATTTTATAAATGCTGCCCCAGATTTAGCGAACCTGTGACTTTTCATAAAACTAAAATGACTTTGGAAAGGGAAATAATTTCAGACCATAGATGAGATTCAGGGAAATTTGTCCAGGTATGGTAAGAGGTTCATTACCAGGGCCAGGCAGAACAGCAGAGTCGTCTTAATCCCATTCTATGCAGGAAGTAATCACTCCATTCCCCACAAGATGGAGTGCTCCCAACGAAATTTATGAATATTGGTCACTGAGACATTCACATGAATTTCAGCAGTTTGCTCAAAAATTAATGGACTTAACCCAGCGGGGGATAATGACATCCTACACACTACCGCAAAGCCTCAAACAAGATGCTATTGTAGCTTTTTTAGGTAAAAACTCATACACTCCAAGGGTACTCCCAGGTAGCCCAATCACAGCCTTTAAATAACAGGTTCCAGGTTCTGATAGGCTGTCATTCTTACAAAACGGGTAGAACTTACCCACTCTGCCACATTTGCATACAATAAGTATTCTCATTGCTTGAATACATTGATACAGCTTGAAGCACTGATGCCAGATGGACTAACCCTAAATTATAATTTTGGGGTGAAGTGGGGTAACACTTAGTATCCAGCATCTTTGTATCTTACTTTCATAAATTTCAGTTTCAAAAACAGCTTGAACCAGCATGACATTAAACAGCCATTTAAATATTCTTTAATTTTGCCTATTTATTAAACGCACCAAAATATTCTCTTAATGCCAAATCAAGGCCTTTCTATTTGATGTTCTGAGCCATGAAAATATTTGAGTCGACAACTGGCATGTTTGTCAGTGTCACATTTTCTGAAAACATGTTACAAGATTGTTAACATTATCAGAAGATTCCCTGTAACACAAGGTACATTTGAATAATTATGATTGTGATGATGTTTTTAAATCTGACTACGGGCTTCAGGAAGTCTTGAGGCTCTAACACAGCCTGTCTTTATCCGTCTGTCATCATTCAGTCAGTATGGAGCTCAGTCAACTTCCTAGTATTATTTTTCTCAGTATCTTTCAGTGAAAGATAATTGCTTTTTAAAGATGGGTTTGGTCTTGAAGAGGTAGATGTTAACTGCGTTTGTGTGTGTTTCAGTGCTGATTTCAAACATTCACTTTGGATACACTGAAGGAACAATAGTTATTAAACGATGATATGAGCATTTACTAATGCTTAACTAATGATTCATGGTGTGCAGTTAGTATAAAGCGTTAAATAATACGGTAATATTTTACTGTATTTAAGTGGGGGGAGTGAATGTCCTGCTCTCCCTCCATCCTAAAAAGAACAGCAGAAAAGTCATCAGCTTCTCTTCATACTGAACTAGTTAAGCTCCCTCTGTTGGTGAAAATAGTCACTACACGATTCACAGTCATCTTGTTAATGCACTGCAAGTCTGTGTCTGTATTTATTCATTTTACATATAGTTTGCATTAATTGTTTTAACCAGGTTGATTAAAACGAAAAAGGAAACTTAAAGGGGTTATGAACTGAGCAACTAAAACTCCTCTGCAGAAGATCGACACCACTATTCGATCCATGCATGTGTTTACAAAAGAGGTGAGCACGCAGGTCTTCACAGAAACCAAATGATAAAAAAGCTCTGAAGAAAACAAGACCCTGCTGTGATAAGCTGTGGGGAAAAAAACAGTATTTGCTTCTTTTTGATCCCAACATTGGGAAAGAGTGAATTAAGTTTATTTTTATTGAAGATACGGACCCCAGTAAGTAAGAACTGCTGTCTGTTGTTCACTTTATTTTAACACAGATTTATTTACAAACCATGCACAATACAATGCATGTAACCTAAAGACAATGTTTTAAAAGAGGCCGACTTTATTGGATCCAACAGTGATGTCGGAACACATAAGTGTGCGGTCACTGTTGCTTTGTCTTAAAATAGATAATTTAATATGTACTGAATATTTATGCATTTTTAACCTAAAACACAGCAGCATCCATTTGTGAAGGACCTATGCTGCGTCCGAAATCGCATACTGCTTCAGTAGGTACTACATTTAAAATTGAACATACTACTCGACCGTTAAAACAG
>JAUCNO010000710.1:1422006-1440815 GCA_032353835.1 Enteromius viviparus | reverse complement strand
GATATTTTCATTTTGAGACAGCTCAAACATGCAGTTTAGTCTGGGACTAGCTTAAGCCTTGTCTGTGAAACTGGGGGGTAGTGTCTAATTGATTAACTTAGTACCAGTCCTGCATCTCTGAAAACACTCAAAATTCAGTAGTAATACATTTTTTTTTTTAAGTTTTTTTCTTTTCAGTAAAATTTCAGTGAAAGCTTTGATTTTAGCCCTGAAAATTTTTGAGGTTTATGTGGGATCCGCATCAGACCTATCGCTTGTATATACAGATCATAATCCACTAGTTTATTTACACATTGGCCCATATCACTGATTGACTCGCTGGTGCCTCTTTCTGCAATAATATGCCCTTGATATCCGACTGACAGTGTAGTGGCTTACTGTCTTAGACTCATTATCTAGAGCTCCACACTTCTCTTAGCTGATGATTTGTCCATGTTTTGTTTTACTCCTTTGATTCTCTTGAATTGTTTCTACATGGCTTGTTGCTGTTGAGGGCATTGGGAGTTTGACAAAGTGAAGTGTTCTCTACAGTATGTGGGAGTTATCTGGTAAGGGTTAGGTTGGTTTCAGGGGTTTCAGGAGGGTGTTATGAACCCAGTATGGGTCATATTTGTTTGTTTTGCAGGATGAGTGATGTCATTATGCTTGAGGACTTACGTGACCGATTTAAACCGCTCCCATCAGTTGCAATGTGCTTACTAGTCCTCCTTCCTTGTGCTGTTGTAGTCTTGTTTTTTTCTAATTTAACCTTACTAAATGTTATTCCCTTCTTTGTCATGGCTTGTGAGCCAGCTGTGACAGTGTTTAATGGATTTTCACCTGACTGATTGACAGAATGTGTTGTCAGTGAGTGAAATCCAGTTGAATCGTCTTGTAGTGGTCTTTGTGGGAAGTGGGACGTTTCCACACACTAAAAACCTTGGGAAACAGTAAAGATGAAAAACCAAGCTGTGATGACTGGAGAATAGAAAACCAAAACCAAAACCAGCCAGAAGCGCCAGTCCCAGAGAGCCAGAAACTTGGTAAGAGACTGAATACAGAAGTGTAAACCATCACTTTACCTGTATCCTGCTGATGTAGAAGACTGGAGCAGCTTAAAGCAAACAGAGCAACATTCTCAACTTTCCCAGCTTGCCAACAGTCTTGCTAGGATGCGCACAATACTGTCTGAAGAGGAGCTCAGAAAAAGTTAGAGTTAGGGTTAAGAAGCTGATGATGATGGAAAAATGGAAGTTAATGATATACGGCAGCTTAAGTTAAGCCAGTGGCAATTAAGAGGCCTTTGACTTTATATGTATAAAGCATTGCAGAAATATTAGTGATTTTGGAACAACTGCTAAAGCTAAGGAATCTGTCAACAAATATTATTTTTTTTTCTAAAACAAAATGTATTTTTTACATATATAAGTAACATTGACTTGTGCACACATATAAGACAAGACACTGCATTGATCAGAAGTGCTGATTATGTAACTGTACTACACAGAGGAAAACAGGTGTCTAACAACCTGACAGGGTTACACTAACAGGAATTCACAGCGGGCTCAAAGCATTTATTCAAATCTTGTATTTCATATCAAATGCTTTATTGCAGATTAGATTTCAGTGTGAAAATCTCTGACTTTTGGGCACCACTCTATCTGTTGATAACACAAAGTGAGATTGCTACACGTTCAGGCATTCAAAATCATCAAACACACTCGTTGGCTGACAGGCGGGAGTTCAGGTGTCCACTCTTCATTTGGTCCTTCATTATAAAACAACGAAAGGAGAGCTGCTTCAAAAAATCAGCTCCTTGAACCCACGAACACCGCAGAATCAAATGCTGTTTTAGTTACAGTGGCTCTGTTCAGAATAGAATACTAACATAATATGACAATTTCTGTAATGTGTTTAATCAAACTGCTGAACTTTAAAATACGCATTTACACAAAACTGCATTCTTACAAAACAAGCTTTATTTTCAAGATGATAACTGGACTCCTTAAATTAAACATGTAGTGGTTGTGTGCTAACAGTCTAGCATGGCGCTGTATGCTTAGCACTCCTACTGTTTCAGTCTGTTCTAAAACAGTATGCAGTATACAGTGAGCGGTAATATTACAATAAGTTAGTACACCATTCTGAACACAGCCAATGACTGTGCCCCATAGCAGACGTAATCCAATATATTCTGTTAGTAATTCATATACATAATTCTGAATACATAATATAAATCTGTGTGCGCATATACACACACTGTACATACATCATATTGAGCCTACTTCACTGATGACTTTAACTTCATTATAAGATCTGCTCTGCTTTATCAAGTCTTGAACAGAGCTGATGGATGGATGAACGGGTGGATGGATGACTGGAGGTCTATAGGTTACTGAAGAGTTCATTTTTCTTGCTCCAGTCCATGGGTGGAGCTCTCTTATTGGAGCGTTTCTGGTGAGCGCGCTCTTTCACCTGCTGCAGGGACAGACTGAGCTCTGGGATGGCATCTCTGATGGACGGCTCCAAAGCCTGAGAAGACAACAAACAAATAGGAGCTCATATAAATTAAATCAATTAAAATGGAGATTTTATAGTCTATTACAAGCGTTTGCTCAATTGACAGTGGAGTACTTGGACTTGAATACTACGTTTTCTCAATCAAAACACTTACGAAGCCAGAAATGTTATACCATATTCATAATGGTTGAAGGTTGCTTCAACCTGATAGCATGTAAATGAACAATACCTAGTTGTACAGGACACAATATAGTTCCACAACAAAAGAAACACTTGTGCATGTAAAGTTTACTTTGAAAAATATGGTAAAGTATACTTTTATAAACTAAACAGTAGGTCAGTTTAGAAATATTGAAATAGTACACTTACAAGAATACTTCCAGTACATACTACACAAAGTATAGTTAAACTTAAATTAACTTGTTTATGTTTTATATGTTTGATTTTAAAATAACAATGTTTATTTTTAATGTTTTAATGTTTTTTTTATATATATATATTTTGGTGTAAAAATGTCATTTGGTCCAAATACCTCAATAAAAAATCATGGTCGTACCTGCAAAAATTAACTAAAAAAGTTAATGTTGAACGCACTGCATGATGGGATTGAGTACTCAGTATGTAGTGTGATCTGTAGTATACTAAATATTTTAGCGCCTGTAGGTCACACATATTCTAAACATCACCGGCCAGTCTCACCTCAGGGGGCGGAGTCCCAGTGGGCGGAGTCGTGAGGGAGGCGTTGGAGGATGCGTTGGAAGGGGACGGACTGATTGATATCTTAGAGTCCTTCAGCACCACCTCTTTGGCCACATTTCCGTTAACCTGAATAGCAAGCAGAGTAAAACGTCAGCTCTCCCGAGGTGCAGTGCTTGGCTGTGTGCACTAGGGGTCAGACTTGAGCCGGTGAAGTGCTGGGTGTCAGCTGCAGTGTGTGGGCCTCAGGCTGCCGGAGACAGAGCTTCATTAACTGTACGAGTGGGCAGCATTAGCCCGGCTCAATGCTGCTCCTCTGACAGGTGACAGCGCCCCCTTATTCCCTCTTGCCAGCTACATCTGCCACGTCAACCATTAGCCAGCGCCTCTTACTTTCCCCCACAATCCTCTTTAGAAAAACCGTCCCCGCAGTCTCTAAACGTACGAACTCAAGCAGCGAGTGGGTGACCCGGAGAAGATGCCTGACACCTGATCCGTCCATGTCAACAAAATAATATGGTGAATTCAGGTAGTAGCCGTAAATAAGTCTTACCGGCCATGAAATTGGCCTCATATTTATTTATAATAAATACATTTTTTTGTTTACATGCCAGAGTGTCTTGCATATTAGTGTCAAACTGTGCAGGTCATTGTGTCTCTATACGAGCCAATCTCTGTCTCACTGTAAAACTGCACCTGCCACAAGAATGTACGCATATATCGTGATTGCGTTTCATAGTGGTGATGTGAGAAATAATACACATGATATCTCCAGGTGACAAAACAAAAACAACTTTAGGCAGGGTGCGATTTGATTTTTATGTAAACAATGTGAACTCTTTAGTTTGGGGAACAGTTCTCATGATTATGTATTTGCCTGTTAGCATATTACTAGCATAGTGGCTGTTTATTAGTACTTATAAAGCACATATTCATTTTATATTCTGCATGAATATAAACACACTTTTAAACACACCTAAACTTAACAAATACTTTAATAACTATTAATGTGACTGTAAAAATAACCAAAAATGAACAGTAAAAATGCAGAAAACAATTGCTTAAACTGAATTAATTAAATTTAATTAATTTAACAATTATCTGATTGACTATAAGTTTATTTCTACAATTTCATAAATTACAATTAATATACTGTAATGAATACATCTTGCAAAATCAATTGAAGTTGATGGTCACCCAATAGATAAAACTATTTAAGTTAATGGTCACCCGTTCAACTCTTCTTTTGTGTTCAGCGAAAGAAAAGGAGTAGTTCAGGAATTCATTGAAGGTGAACAAATGATAAAATATTATGGTCACACTTTCATGACTTTTAACAAACCATTAACTTTGACTAAATTTTCTGATTATTAATAGTTAGTAGGTAGTTGTTATGTTTAGGCATTAGGGATGTAGGATATGGTCATGCAGAATATGTACTTCATAAATACTAATAAACAGCCAATATATGATTATGCTAATAAGCAACTAGTTAATAATCACAAATGCAACTTTTTTATCTCACGATTTTGAGAAAGAAATCACAATTATTGTAATTTATTATATGCAGTGGCAGAAAAAGGAGTCCATAACCATCCCTAATGATTGTGGTCAATAAAACACATTCTTGCTCTTCAATGGCACTGTATGAAGTCAAGAAATCTGTAGCGTATGCCACTAACTGACATATATCAGAGCAAAGTAATACAAATAGGAGGCATTTTTGAATAAGCTGGACTGAAAATATAATGATTATTCCAGTCAAATTCTGAATAGGGATTGATCTTCAGCCTCTAGTGGGCTTCAGTCATGCAGTGATGTCTTATCACTGGCATAGTCAGAAATAATTGCATATAATATAGCCACAGACCTCGCTTCATCTTTGACTTCACTAAACATAACAATATGCTAAAATATCATTAATAGGCATCAAAACATGCAAAGGTTTCCAGTGACCTCTGAGGAACTTGCTGTAATGTTTGTGAGAACCTAGGTTCAGACACAGGTCAGCATAAACAACTCAAGCTGCTGTATGTATTTAGGAAAGAGCACATGGGAAAATGAATGAAGGGCGCATGACTGAAAGCCGAATGAGATCTCAGTATCCTTGTGGATCTGCTTGCTCTGAAACGGCTTGAAATTGTGATTTTTGTTTTGTTTGATGTTTCATTCAAAGTCAGTTTTATTCAAAATATCTAATTCTAGAATTTCTTTCCTAATTAAATGTACACTAAGGATATTTAATAGCTACAAATAAACCAGCTTTTCAATATGATGTTCAGTATTATTAAAGCAACAATCCTCGAGACGCCATGATTAACAATATTTGCAGAATCTTCTGCATTTATCTTTCAACAGCCACTTTACAACTGCAAAAAGGTTTCGTTTTATTTTATTCCAATGCCTAGAACCTCGACGTACCTTGAACTTTACTTTACTTAAACGAGTATTTCACATGTGCATCAGCTGCACCAGTAATATACTAAAAGACACCACTGTTCGATAAATAATCGCATTCAATGATATTAATCATTAGAAGCCCTTCTTCCAGTTAATTATGCTGTTGTCACATTTTGTCAGAATTACCACAATTATAAGAAGACAAAACAGAAACTGTGAGCTTTTCACGTCCTCTGACTCACTTCAGGGGCAATTACAGGTGGCTTTGTTGGTAATGACAGCAACATGCTTCATCACTTCCTCTATATTAGCAGTTTCATACTTTATTATATTTGAGCTTGGTTTTCTTTATATCATGCACAATTGTTACTTGAAATGAATTAAATTTGGAAGCCCGTTTCTGCCACTGAATGAAAAATACACAAAAAGGTAATTGCAACTTTTTATATTACATTTCTGACTTTTTTTCAGGATTGCCTGATACAACCTCACAACAACCAGTTATAAAGTCAGAACTGTGAGATATATATTTTGCAATTCCAAGTTATAAAGTCACTTTATATGTTGCAATTGTGCCTTTATAACTTACAATTGTCTCATTTATAGACACAATTCTGTCAGAATTTATTTCACCCAATTCTGAGTTTATATCACACAAATCACACAAATCATCTCATTCATCTTACCTTGTCCTCCATGTCTCCGTTGGCCACAGGTTCAGGCAGCGGTCCTGTGGAGAGAAGCAGAGCAGGTCAGTCACAGATCGAGTCTAATACATCTGCATCTTTCAGACGGGACACATTCCTCATCAGAGACGGAGGGGGAGCAAAGATTAAACAAGACACTTCCAGACCCCTAGAGAATAGCTAGTATGACATTCACTCCTTCTCGGGTTGCAGATAGCAGATGTCGACTCTGTCACATACTGTACCACAGGAATGCACTTCATTTATTATTCAGATGAGCATCATCACCGTGGTGAGAGCGATGGTACCTGGAAACCCGCCGATCCCCGCTATACCGTAGGGAACAAAATCTAGAGGCCTTCATAGCGGACTGCACATTAACAAATGAACTGACATGAGAGACGGAGGATGTATGTGGAGATCTGACGAGACCTTGCTTGTCAAAAAGAAGCACACATACTTACGTACTTTAAGTATTTGTCACACAAATAATGTCATAAAATTTACCAATACATACTTAAGTGTGAGCTAAATACAGTATTTCATCATTTCATGTTAATTGGAATATAATTTAATTTCTAAATTAGTTTTTATTTATATTAAATATGATTAGTTCCACTTTAAAGTGATTTTCCATGCATTTAAGTAGGACATGCAATTTCATAATTGCTTATTGTCAATTGAAATAGTGTCTACTGACAAGCATGATTAACTAAAATATGCTTTAATGTTACCTACAGTAACTTGTGTGTAAATATATTTGTAATCACACATTTGAAATTGTGAAGTTGCAATTTTTGCATGTGAATGTATTACATAAAAACGTCAAATTACACTACAGTAATCATAATCAAGTACTTTATATGCGCTTTAGTGTGGTAGTCAAAATAAGTGTTCTTTAAAGCACATGATTATTAAAACTTAAAAACTGATTTTAATGCACAAGTTAAACGAGTTAACTACAAGTTAAAGTTTAATTGTGCATTATTACAAAGTGCACTCAAATGTAATTACTGAGTGTTGAGACACTTTCTTAAAGTACACTGAAGTAGCCTTTTATTTCAGTATCTCTCTCTACACACACACACACACACACACACACACACACATACAGTATATATATATATATATATATATAGCCTATACTGTTAGGTTTTAAAATACAAGTGCACATTCAATACAATTAAGCATACTTATAAGGGTTGTCATGATAGTGTACATGTATACTGCTCAGAGAGAGCAATCACACAATGTCTTATGACAAGCACAATGAAATAAATCCAAGCTATAATCATTAAAACATAATTAGCACCAACATATACAAATATGAATAATAAAAGTAAAATACACTATTTTGTCCAATATTTGTGTGTTACTAGAGAGTCAAAGCATTAGCTTAGCAACATGCTAATTTCAGAGTGTACTGAAATGTGAACTAAATTGTCCATTAAGCTTCTGTGTGTTGAAGTCAGAAGTGATATTTGTATGACAGAGTTGCTCTCTCTCAATATGGTTTTAAATTAGTCCCTTACAAGCTTCTATTTCAATTAGGATGCTGCCTTAGAAAAAGATGCTTACACAGGCATTAGCTTGAAAGGTTTTGGGCCAGAGCTGACACACACGTTTTGAGTCGAGACTGTTATTCAAGGCGGGGGAACTAGTTATGCGTTACAGACATTCAGACGGTTCGCTGAATGTAAAATGGGTTTTGTGGATAGTTATATCCTTCTTGTGTCCTTGCACACACACAGCTTGTGTGGGGATAGGCTTAAGTCAAAGTACAGTAGTACCATACTCATTGTTGACAGGAATGAAAATGAACAGGTGGTCATTTTCCTCCATGTTAAAATATACAGTGTTATATTCAATACAATTATTAGCTGATCGTGACATAAACTGAGATATACAAAGCATATAATAGTAGGCCGGCGATGCTGCTAACACATACAAAGGGTTATGGTTATACTTTCCAAACAGTGTGACAGTTGTGTGTTGTAAACATCTATTTGTGGAGCTGCACAGCTGCATTCTGGGATACAACTGTAAGCCATACTATAAATATATTTGCATTTGTTTACACACTGGAGGACAAGTCCAAATTACCGACACTGTTTAGTTTTGAAGTGTCACAACACACCACAAAAGACCAGAGTAGACGCAGTGTAACTTTAGGTTAATATACTTTACCAAGAAACAATAAAAACCGTGCTTCTTTATCACAGAATTCAATGTACTGTAATAGGCTTCACTGTAATAAAGGCTTTGAATTTGAAATACAGTACTTTGAATTCTGTGATAATAAAGCGATTTTTTTATGTTTCTTGGTAAAATATGCATTCATTCTTACTTATGTTACAGTAAAGAACTATACTAACATCAACCTGCAGAGTTTTCAATATGAAAAGCAAACTGGCAAGGCAGATAGCAGATCGAAAAAAATAAGCCCAGCACCCTTACCGTCTTCTTGTGTCTGAATTGCTATCTTTCTACGGCCGTCAGAGCACTACATGAGTGACAGAAAACTGCAGGGAAGATACGATAATGCTCAGCCCTGCACAGATCCATCTGGCCCCTCATCGGCACAAAACACACACATCACTGAGTGTTTGGACACTTCAGACGGCCTTCAATCCCAATACGGCAATTTGAGAGCCACTCCAGACCGGCACCTTGGAAACCACACAAATGCTGCTTCCAAATTTGGATGACAGGCAGCAGAAAAGAGAAGAGTGTGTGTGTGTGTGTAAGAGAGAGAAGAGAAAACAGCTGAACGTACGGCTGTGTAGAAAACAGTATCCTAGCTTACTACTGAATACTGCATAGTATACATACAGTACAGATCACACATGCTGCCTACATTTGTAAAAATAGGCATAATAAGCTAAATTGTTGGCATCCAACTGACATCCACAATTACATTTCGAAGCACTTTTAGGCTTTCCGTTCAAATAGATGGCTGGCATTTATTCTGCTTCTTTGTCTCACTGGAAGATCATTTGGAGCGCCTTGCAAATGATGTCAAATACTGCAGAGAGAGTATAGGAGTAGTATCTTATTATGCTATATTTAACATGGCCAAGCTGACTGAAGTGATCTGGAATAATCTGACAGCAACAGTTTAATTGGCTGAAAGAGATCCAGGCCCAGTCTGTGTCTGCAGAAACTCCTCAGAAATGCCTTGAGGTTTATGAAGAACTGGAATATTACTGAAGCTGTGCACATCTCCTGCTGCGCGAGGGTTTGTTTGCTTAGTGTTTATGAATTGTTCCTTCCGCTACCAATAACAGTACAGCGTTTACGGTTTCCTTTTACACAATTCAAATTCATTAGAATTCAAATGCTCTACATAATCAGCACAATTGCTACTATTCAAATGTCCGGGGTCAGTAAGATTTGTATTTTTGATTAATACTTTAATTTATCAAAAATGATCAAAAATGACAGTAGATACATTAGATTTACAACTTTCCATTCATAAAGGAGTTATGAAATATTAATTTTTATTTATTTATTTATTTATTTATTTATCTATAAAATTTGAAGCAGCGCAACTGTTTTCGACATTTATAACAATAATACATGTGTCTTGAGCAGCAAATCAGCATATTACAATGATTTCTGAAAGATCATGTGACAATGAAGACTGGGGTAATGATACTGAAAATGTTATTTTAAAGTGTATTTTTACCATTTTGCTGTATTTTAATCAAACAAATGCAGATTTGGTGAGCATTAAAGACACATTACAAAACCTTACTGACTCCAAACCCTTGAATGGCAACGGGAAAAGTTATTAAGGTACAGTAAGTCAATGTGATGTTTACTAACTTATGCAGGTATGTCATTATTACTAAAGATAGCTTTTCCCAGGGATCATATTTGGTATGACACTGGTTCCTGCAAGCAGCTCTCAGTAGAGATCAGTAACCTGGGCGATGAATGAATATTCCAACCTGATCTCACAGCAACTGGTACATATTTACGAGGTGGAAAATTCAATGGAATTTATAGGTATGACCATCCCTAAATCTACCTCTCACAGAAATCCTACAAAATTGCGTAAGTGAGGTTGTGAGAATTCCAATCATCCACCTCATAAAATACATACGAATAAGTCATAAGTCATCGTTGTCTCCTCCACTTTCCTCTAACATTACTTCCAGTCAGCTGGTCCCACGGCCTGACTGTGAACTGAAAAGAACTACTCACATCGAAACTCAGATAAAGAGAGCGATTCTGGCAGAAAACAGACTCGTCAAGAGGATAAAATGACTCTGAGCGAGAAGAGCAACACCTGAGACGTCTCAAAGCATTCGTCCGATCGGTCCTGGAGTCTGTACACGATAGCACTGAACAAATGTGACATCAGCGATAGCAGCTAAGGAAAGTTTCCACCAGTGCTGACGCCAAAACAAACGCTCGGTAAATAACATGAGTAAACATTGCATCTCCACTCACTCGTGACTTATCTTGCTGTGTCAAACACACACACACACACACACACACACACACACACTCTTGGTTGGTTTCCATGGCTGCTGTTGGCACTGTGCTTTCGCTGGAGATCCTTGGCACTGAGTGACACAACGATACGGACAAACTAAATTGCTTAATAGGAAACCCAAAACCAGCGCAGCGAGAGAGAGCAGAGTGAAAGCAGTGACGCATGCCTGAGTGACCCCTGCCGAACAATGGCTCTGTGTCAGACGCCACCTAGAGGCCAGCGAGAGAGCGACAGCTGCTGGAAACCTATAATCAACTTCCACAATATAGTTTACTTTATATCGTTTTGTGTGAGGTGAGAGGTTTGTTTGTACCTGTGAGGTGTCCTACAGCGGGCGTCACTCGATGCTTCTTGAAGAAAGCATCTGTGTCTGGATCTACGACCAAGAGTGTAGTGCTGCGACCCCCAGCTTTAATAACGGCCACCACCTCTGCATGCTGCTTCCCCTCCACCGAAACCCCATTGACCTGTGAACAAACAATGACACACCTGAAGACACACAGAGACACGCGGGACTTGAGTGATTCACACTTAATGGCATACAGTCAAGCCGAAATTTATTCGGACACCTTCTTCCACTTTTCTCATATAGTCAATTCACTAAGTGTAGAAAACGGTAATAAATATGACAAGACCTCAGAGTTAAACTGTGTCAGAACTACTTTATCATGATAATGTCAGATCACTTTTATAGAAAGGTATGTAATGAATTACGTTGTTAAATTTAAGTACACAATTAGATAATACAAGTTTACTGTAGGTCGACCAGTTAACAAGCAATGTTTAATGCTGTTCAGTCTGTAGCGTCAAAAGGTTTCATTAGCAATTAAAGAAAAAACATGGTGTCTGAATATTTTTTTGGTTTAGCTCAAAAAAAATATTCTGTCATCATGTATTCACCCTAATGTCATTTAAGGAAACCTGACAGATTTCTGTCCATCTGTCGAAAGTCTATTACAATGCTGATGCATTAAAAAGCTCATAAACAGGTAAATGTAATCCATTTAATCCAGCGTTTTTGTTTTTTTAAATAATCCAAATATATTTTGTATTCATTTGAATTTTAATTAGTTTGTTTAATGTTGTTTTTTAAGTTCCGTTTTTTAAGAATTCAATTTTTTTATTAGTTTTTAAAGTTGTCTGGTTATTTTGCTTTATACAGTATGACAAACTCAATTACCTTTTGTATTTATTCACCTATAAACATTAATCAGTGCACATACATAAAGTGGTCTCTTCAGAAGACTTCAATTTGGATTTAATTCTATTCACAATCTTTCTCTCATTTTGGCCGTGTGAACTTTCAGTCGAAAGGCAAAACTGATGAGAGAATATTACAAATATCTTCATTTGTGATTCAAAGATGCACACAAATCTTATGGGTCTGGAACATAATGAAATTAATAATGACACAATTTACATTTTCTGCTTAAACTATGCTCTAAGTGTTAAAAAATGCCTGGATTATAGCAAATTACTTACAGTATACTCAGTATATATAATACAAACACAAGTATACTATCCACCTTATATTTGAAAGTGGAAGTGTGCTGTTTTCGGTGAATGTGCAAGAAGTTAAAGTGCAGAAAACAGCTCAATTATGTGTTAATGATATATATCTATAATAATATTATACCAAAAAACAATTTGGCGTATTAAAGGAATAGTTCACCCAAAAATAAATGTTCTGTCATCGTTTACTCAGCCTCGAAAAGTTCCTAATCCAAACTTTCTTCAGATATTCTAAAGAAAGTTTGTAACCAGATTGTTTTGGGTCACCATGGACTCCCATAGTATTTTTTGTTCCTACTATGAAAGTAAATGGTGACCAAAACAGCCTGGTTATCTTCTTTTGTTTTCGCCAGAACACAGAAATTCATAAAGATCTGAAACTACTCGAGGGTGAGTAAACGATGACAGAATATTCATTTTTTGTGTCATCTATTCCTTTAAGCAGGATAAGGGCCTGCTTCTGTACAACCAAAACAACTGGATAGATTACACATTCAAGTTACAAAGGGCCACACCCGTTCTTAAGTTAAAATAGGGTGGATATTAGATTGTATTGTCCTTATGTGCATATGTAAAGTCAGCATCAAATCGAAATTAATCCAGTTGCACAATTCACCAGCGCACATTATTCCAAAGAACAACAACATCAGAAGTATTGCTTAACATTTTAAATAACCACTTAAACAATGTCACCAAGCAATTATATTTTCCATCCGCGCCCAACAACCATCCAGCTCCACTCTTATAAGCGTCCTAAATCCCTATATTTGTTCTTACTGAATGTCTTGCGTGACATTCGGTTCTCTCAAAAATAAATTCAATTCAGTTGCATGTTTGTATCTACATCGCAATAGAGAAAATGGAAGTTTGCATTGCATTGTGGGATACTGTGTGCATTACGCTCTTTTGTATACTACACACAGTAGGCTATCCACATAATCCAAGCATGCAAACTATTAAACACTATGCGACAGCACACAACATAGGGGTGGGATAAATACAGGTAGACATGATTAACCGGTAGATCAGATTGTTATCTCTTTTATAAGCTCATGTGACGACGCGGCTGTGCTACAAGGTCAAGGAAATGTTTCATTTGCGTGTATTTTTAAGCAGTTAAAAACAACGACCATTTTAAGCCATTGAAACAAATGTGTATACTTTAATGTGCCGTCTTCGCAAGTATCCTCACGAACATAGTGTGTGAAAACTTATGTGTAACATTGTATTGGATCGGGGCAGCTCTTAAAGTGACAGCAGTCTAATATTACTGTTATTCGTTCATCATTAATTAATGTCAAGAGCGGAAATCTCTCACTGCTCTTGACTAAATCACTTTGTAACTTTGAGAAGAACATGCAGGTTTTGATAACTTTATACCATGTATGTAGCATTTCTTATTTATTTGTTCTGTTCTGTTCTCTATTTGTATTTTTTTGTCTTCATTTTAATTAAACTATCATTTTTTTGCCTTTACCCTGATTTCTTTTTTTAGACGCCTTATTTACATCTTCATTGTTCCAACAAAGTAACAGTTTGTCAAAGCAGGGATTCATTTTTCAATATTATCAGTCTCCTTTCCTGCTGTCCGAGGAAAGGATATCCTGTGTCTTTGAATCACAAACACTGAAGTGCATTCGCCAAAAAACGCTGTGAACTGAATGTCAAGGGTGAATCTGATTTATTCTGAAAAGCTGAACAACATGAAATATTCACGAACGCTGATTTATTAAACATAAATAAATGAATAAGAGAGAGAAGTCAACGTACGTTTCACTTCAAGTGGCATTTAAAGGAAAAGTTCACCCAGAAGTGGAAATGCCATCATTCACTCATTATTCTGACCTCATATATTATTTCCTCTTTCAAACTCAAGGAATGCAGTGATTCATGCTGGCAGACTTTAAGAAGGACATGCCAGGAGCTGGTTTTTAAGTACGATAATGGATCATTTTACTCCTTTTTAGAGTCTGACAGCATTTCATTTTGTGTTTCACGCGACAGCGAAAATAATACGGGGTGTGAACGATATTAGAGTGTGTGATAAACATGGTATATTTTCATGACCAAACAACACCTTTAAGCAGAAGAAGGCAGGTTTGGGATGCCAGGCGCTCTGGGAACGCTCTATATGTGGAATGAGGGTGTGTCTGTTAGTGGAGCTTGGGCCTGGAGAGGAAACGGACAATGTGCGCTCAGCAGGAACAATAGCAGCCTGTCCAACACAAAGAGCCCTGGCTCACAGTAGGAGGCCCCGGAGGCCCCTCTGGGACAACAAAGACCCCTCCATCGCTCTCCTCCCTCTGCTTCCTTCCCTCCCTTCACTTGTTCTCTGGCGCCGGATGAAGCGGCCAAACTCAAGAATTACTACTTTACAGAAATATACATCTTGCCATTGTTTATTTTTGGTATTATTTACTTGCCTACAAAATTATTACGTATCTGAATTAATTCAGGATCAAAACACCATTGTGTGCTGCTCGGAGAAACAGGGGTTCAGCTGTGAATTTGCAAAAATAGAGCAATATTTACAACACTGCTAATGCAATGTAAGCTACTATGTATTGTTGACTCAAAAAAAAAAAAGATGACATAGTTGTGTTGGTCAGGCAATTGCATAACATAAATATATAGGATATTTATGTTATGTAATATATCTATATATACTGCTTGACCATATCATATTTAGGGGCATTTACCATAACTTAAGGCATACAAAACCACTGTTTTTCGGTCATTTTTTTAAGATTTTGGGCTATTTTGCATTAATAACTTTTCAACTTTCAGACTAGCTGAAAGAAGATACACATTTTTAATACACATTATCAATTTGCGGCTGTAGTTTTAAATTCTGATACATATCTTCAAAGACCTAGACGGACACACATAATTAATACAAATTAAAATACATTAAAATATATGTACTACTGTAAATTCTGAAGGTTGTAACAGAGGGTTGTAACTAATTTATAAAACACTATATTTCTAAAGACATTGTGATTTCTTTCTCTTTTTGCCAGTATTTTATGATTAACAAAGTAATAAAAATAGGCAATTAGTGCATTAAATAAGATAATCAATTATTTCCATATTTAAACATACTGTAACATCTTAGAAAAGTAATACAAAACTGTTGACTGAATGAAGAATGGCGACATATTCAATTCAATTTAATTTAAGTTTATTTATATAGTGCAAATCATTGCAAAGTGGCTTCACAGAGTCCTGGAAACATAAATCTAGCTAAATATGTCTTAAGACTTAACTGATATGATGTATTGAACACAATATACAAAATCTGAAATGTGGTAGTAGTAGGATATTGAGAGATGCTCTGCTTCTGTTTGCTCATGTCTTCCTGTATAAAGGACCTCCTCTCTCAAATATTGTGAGATTAATGTTCTCTCTTCCAAAGCTCTCGCCCTTGTCTCTCCCATGAGTCTCTGTTCTTCTCTGTTCCGAACAGGATACGCTAAAAAAGCGCTACAGTGTACAAATTTCCCTTCCAGGAACAGTGTTTCCAAGTCATAATAACGCTATACTTGGAAAAGTATAAATCTATCATGGTTTATTGTAACACCAAAGATTTTTCTCACCGAATGTTGTGTTATTGATTTTGGCCAAGTCTAAAGTGGGAAGAAAGCACCATGTGTATTGGAATATTGAAATGTCGAAGTGCGTGGCAACGCTGTATTACCTGTATTAAGCGGTCTTTGGGTCTCAGGCCGGATCTCTGTGCTGGCGAGTCGTCGTCTATGGCTCTGATGAACTGGCCGGGTCTGGACTTCTCACTGTGCAAGTTAAAGCCGAAGCCAGTGGGGCCCTTCTCAATGACACACAGCCGGGGTCTGAGTTGGGTCTTTAAGTCCTGCAGGACAGACACAATGCGACATCAGCACAATCGAACACAAGCCTGTGCCACTGGAATGCAGGAAGTCTGGCGTCTGAATGTCTTATATAGTACCTCGACTCCCAATCTCACAGTCGGATATTCGCGGTGTGTTTTGATCACATTATTTGGCTATATGGTGGTGCTCAATGTCTGATTTCACATAGAACTACCGTTTTTTTTTTACAATAAGCAATATACAGCCTATTAAATAATGCTGTAAATATGAATCTGAAAAGAAAGAAGCTTTAAATAAATATGTTAACCTGCGTGAATAAATCCAACCACCCATATAGATTTAAATTTAGTTTAATTTGCATCTTGGTGGCAGGGATTGAATTTTTTAACGAGACTGAAATTGAGGCAGAGGGATCAGTGATTTAAAAACATTTCAGCTGGTTTATATATATTGTGTATACTACGTAGGCTAGTTCTAGTCCTAGTAGTGCTGCCGTAAATCCTTTATCTCTTCCGTGCATTCAGGGGCGTAGCACCAAATTCTGGGCTTATGCACAAGCAGTGGCCATGGGCCCCTGTAAGCTCGAGGTTCACAACTATCTATGACACCATTTAATACATTAATCAACTGATGCATTTACACAAAATATATGCTTTTACATTATTTAACAACATTTATTGTGATCTTAAAATTATATTGAAAGGAAAATAAAATTTCCACCTCAGGGGCCCTCCCCCACTTGGGGCCCTGGTAATTTAGTCCCACTTTTCACCCAACTATGACGCCCCTGCGTGCATTGACAAACAATGCAGAACAGTAGTAACTATGACTGGGACTGTCATATACATAACATTATAATGAGAACACTATTATAATAAAACAAGTTTAGCTGTCTTGTTGGATTCAGAGCCATGCTTCATTCTACTGATCATCTTCTGGACAGAAATCCAGAAGATTATTAACCATTTTCAGAGGCTATAGTTATATCAAACATTATAGTACTACTGTAAAAAAAAAAATATTTGGTGAATTCTTAGGGTTGCGACAACGTTTAATTTAACGTTTAATCTTTTAACGGAAACATTAAACATTATTTACTCTGTTTGTATCTGCGAGGCATCTGTTACTCATTTTGTTACTCCTGTGTGTTAATATAAGTAATCATGACTGTCGCATGACTGACATGACTCTTATTTTACCAAACATATGATTCGACTATCAGTCGACTATTGGCAAGATTCAAAAATTCCGATTCGACTGAAAATCCTTAGTCGGGGACACCCCTAGATTTTTGTAAATTTTTATAGTTAGTTACATAAAAATGTGGACCGGTCTAAATTGAAAAGTAAGACTCTTATCCCTTGACTAACTACTAACTGGTCAGACTAGTTCTTAAGACACTGTCTTAACATGTCTGTGTTATGTATTTGCCTGGTGACCAAATCCAAATGACCACAATTATATTTCATAAGAAAAGAGCACTTAATGCCTAATTTTGTTTGGGCTGAAAACCTTTCCTTTGTTAAAAAGAAGGTCACTTTATCATACTTAAAGAGAGAGTACTTACTTAAACGTTTTTTAAATAAATAAAAATAAAGTTACAATATTTTAAGCAGTCCTTGTTACAGTGTAAGTATACATTTTTAGTACTGAGTAATATTAATGTACTTACTGTATGGTTAGGGTTATGATTCGTGTTTGGCTGAGGGTTACTTGCATGTAATTATGCATAATTTTTTGTTTTTAAAACAGTAAGCACATGCAAAGTGTAACAAAAGTACAATACAATAAAGTGTTAGCAAAAATAAAATATATTATTATTTACCTTTATGTTCAGTATATATGTTTATATTTGTTTTTTCTTTTGAGCAACCCCAAGTTAACCCTAATTTCGCACACACTCTTTTAAAGTCGAATTCTCGCCACTAATAAACCATTAACTATGACTTTTGCCTCAATAAACTCCTAATTTGCTGCTTATTAATAGTGACTCATTTGAGCTTTGTATAAAATTCAGCTTCACAAAACCCTGTCAGACCACCACAATAACACCACAGATGAATGGCAGGAAAAAAAGAGGTCACACTTTATTTTAAGGTCTAACTTCGGCTTTAGTAAACTCCTAGTCTCAGCCTCAGACGTCATGCCCACAGAACGTTGGCTAAATGTCTCATGCATATGGTATACTTAACTGTAAACCCTTCAGGAATGTCGAAGTCATCAAGTGATTGGTTGAATTTTATCGGATTTACGGGAGACGCGAGTGTTGCGTTTATTTTCAGTCCAACGGGAAACAAAGCACAGACGTGCTTTTTTTACGCCCCTCGGACCGGGCTTCGGGTCAATTTTGACGTCATTCAGACGCGGGTCGGGCTTCGGGCCTGTTTTTGGCTTCTCCTTATTTTTATATTTTAGACATCCGTCAACTAATGATTAAAAGATTGCCATGCGGCGCCAGTGAATGCAACACAAGACCGCGCTCCGCAGCTAAAAGGTTTATTAAAAAGTATTGTCCCGCCACAGAGAGAGAGCAGCCGTCAGCGCAGCTGAAGAGTTCTGTGTTCAGAAGCATGCAATAATCTTGCTGCAATGCCCCAGCAAAGGTAATTATCATGAATGTGTCGAGGGAAAACAATAGGAAGACATTTGAATTATTTACTCATG
>JAUCNO010000710.1:1398813-1421906 GCA_032353835.1 Enteromius viviparus | reverse complement strand
AAACACCATTACACCTATGAAGAGTCCCCACAAGGATAGCAAACCAGACGTGTGTGTGTGTGTGTGTGTGTGTGTGTGTGTGTGTGAGAGAGAGAGAGAGAGAGAGAGAGAGTGTGTGTGTGTGTGTGTGTGTTCACGCAGTCAGGAAGAGCCACAGAGAATCAGGCACACAAACGCAGCAGCAGCAATGAATGGAGCCTGACCAAGCAGCGGCTGGATATTGACGCTAAACGTATCTTGAAGACGCTGGGGGGTTTTCTGTTGAAATGTTTCGTTAGTAGCTCAAGGGTGAGTCGATGCCTTTAAATGTCACGGTTTCGCTGCTAGCCTGTTAGCCGCGCGGATATGCTGTGACTAAAAACTAGGACTTCAACTCACTAACAGCAACTGCAGACACTCATATATAGAGGTACACCTACGGTGAGCTCAGAACCGCGTCGTTTGATCATATCTGTGTTTATTTAATCGCTGTAATATGAAGAAACCGAGGGAACTGTGAGCTAGCTGGCTAACCGTCGTTAGCACTCTCGCTTATAAAACACATAACGTTAGATCGGGGCGAGAGCGTAATTTCACACTCTGTTAGCTATTAATTTTGTAATTGTTAAACTAACTGTTTTTTTATGTCAACAGGCTACTTTTTTTATTATTTGTGTGAATGTAATAAAAGTCAGCATTAGGTGTGTTTAAACGCTTGACAGCAGCTGTCTAGTCCATCGAGCTGACTAAAAGCTGGTTTGTTTGCATGTTTAACTACATATTAGAAGCTGTGTGTGTGTAGTAGTTGTGATAAATGTGTGTTAGCGTGTAGCTGGAGTGTATATGAATGGCTGGTTGTGTATCATTAGTGCCTGCGTGGCCAGGATATGCTGCAGGCGGTCCACCCAGTCTCATGATGAATATACACTTCACTCACCTGCCTGTGTCTGATGAGGAGAGACATGTCTTCAGACCAAAGAACAAACATCTGCAGAGATCTGGGCTGGGATGCCTGGTAAACACACATATTGTGTGTGAGCGCTCTTGTCTGTTAGATGTGAGAGTATCTCCAGAGTTTGGGTGACGTCAAGAAGACCATGGTGCTCCTCAGGTGTGAGATCTTCTAGACTGAAGACCACAATTTTTTAGGGGTTTAAGAAGGGGAAATCATCATAGGTGAACAGAAGCTACAGCGGATCGCATTTTTACATTCAAGGCGCAATAGAAAAGGGAGGAAAAAAACAAGATGGTGTTTCTGTGCATTTCTAAAAGAGCATTTTCCAGTCAGAAAACAGAAGTCACTCCCTCAGGCGGTGTGTTAAACACTCGCACAGCAGGGTTAACTAGTTCAGTTTAACAAGCATTTTAATGCCAAGGTAATATAATACAAAATATAAAATATACATATATGTATATTATAAAAAGAAAAAAAAGTATAGCTGTAGGGACACATCACATTATGTGGAAAGGATCTATTATATATAATAATCAAGCAATCTCACGACATTGGTCGCATGAACTACTGTTCAAATTTTTGTATTTAGTACTCTTTAAGAAAAATATATTTTATTTAGCAAGGAACATATAATGACCAACAATAAATAAATAAAATAATAAGCTTTCTGTTGTAAATAAATGCATTTATCGGGCGGGTTCCTTAAAAACATAAGCAACACCACTGATTTCATTTTTAATCATTATTATTATTAAGGTTTTATAATTTCTGAAGGGATAAATACTGAATGATAAAAATAAATAACATTGTAAAATATGTTCAAATAGAAATTGTAGGCCTAATAATATTTCAAATATTCCTGTTTAACTGCAATAAAAGCTGGAAATTATACAGCTATAATGAAACTCTGTGACCGATAACTTGACCTTGGTGACGTGTTTGAATAAACAGTATTCACAACAAAACCCATTGATATGTTTGCAATACATAAACCTAACAATATTCTTATTATTGAGTCCTGGATAAGCACTTGTCTTCTGACTTCAGTCTAATGAAATGTCTAGTATAGTAAAAATAATTAAATATTGCATTGTGATTTTTTTATTTAATTTTTTTGTCCTCGTGTAATGTTTTAAAATAATAATAAAACAAATGTATTTTGTGGATGTCTGCCAGAAGTCTGCTTTGATTCTGTTGTCATGAGCGGGCTGGTATAAGAGTGCAGTAGTGAGCGTGTATGTGTGTTCAGGTGAAGTCTTTGGAGTGCCAGCGCTCTCAGACCCAGATAAGCCCCGGGCTGAGATCAGGAAGTGCTGGGATGTGTTTGCCAGAGCTGTTTGAGTCCAGATTCTGCTAGGGTGGCTCTTTCACTTTAATGTAGACCCTGAGATCCGTCAGAAATGTTGCATGCGTTCGAGGCTATGCCTATTGATTGCTGGCATGTGTTGAGTTTGATCTTTTGTTAGCAGTGGAGCTACGGACTCGTGACGTTTTCTGTCTTTGGGTGAATGTTGGAATAAATCTTTCACTTACTCTGAAATATGTAAATATGTCCATGAATTTAAGCCATTTACAGTAAAATTCATCAAAGATTTTTTTTTAGCAACGATGCGTTAAATTGTGTCTTTACAAAGACATCATTACATTAAAAAATATAATACATCGCTAAATTCAGCTTTGCCATCACAGGAATAAGTTTATAATAAATCACAGTAGAAGGGTCATTTTTAATATTGTATTTATTTGTATTACTATTACTGTATATATAACTAATATATATTAAACAAGTCTTTTTTTTAAAACATAAATATTGTTTTTGGGAAGTCTCACCACATGACATCATCTGTAATATTTACAAATATTAATAATCTGACAAGCTGTTCTGTTCAAATGTTAAAATATTTAGTTCATCCCTATTTAACAAGGGTTTTCTTTCTTAAAAATTCATTATTTTAGAGCCTTTATCGGCCTGATGTTTTCATATTATTTCCCCCCCCACACACAAAAACATATCTAAAGGAAAAAACATGCTCATCAAGAGCTTTATTCAAACACTGGATGTATTTTATGTGTTTTTGAATGAACAAACTGATCTACAATGCTGTGACCCACTGCAAATATTGATATGCCAGAAGCTTTGTGTTCTTACAGTCTTTTTTTCTACTTCAGGGAGTTGAAGACTGCTCCAGACACACCTGAGCAGACAGGTGGCTGCCCCACCCTCCACACAACACCAGGCTGGACTCCAAATCATACATTAGGAGGATTAGGAGTCACGTTAAACACAGGCAGACACAACCAGGAGCGTCTTATATAACCCAGCAAGCTCTCCTGCATCAGTGAGTGCTCTCTAAGGTGAGGTGCTCTGATTTTCTTCTTCGCCTGTCAGTGTCATGTCTGTCTGCGTTGACTCACGGCTGTCATACAGTACAATATAACTGAGAGATCTTTAAAGGATTAGTTTACCCCAAAAATTACTCTCAGCACATCCAACATATAGTTTCTTCACTGAAATGGCTTTGTTCATCAGTGGATCCTCTGCCACACATAACAACAATGGACTATAACCCACACAGTCTCTATCAGTTACAGTTATTATCAGTAATTACCTCCAAACCTGTTCTAATGAAGAAACAAACTCATCTACGTGTTGCATGGCCTGAGACTTAACAGATAGATCTATTCCTTTAATATGACAACCACTCCCCTCTCTTCTGACAGGAAGTGTCGTCCGTCCCCACTCTCTAGTGTTGGAGCCGCTCCTGACCGGTGCTGGTGTTGGTCAGACAGCGGGCAGTGCCATGCCCCAGGCGTAAGTGCGTGTCTGCTGGACTCAGGCGTGGTGGGTCGCCGGTGGGCGTCTGGCTGCGGGAGGTGATGAAGCTGAAGCAGCGTGTGGTGGTGCTGTGCGCTGTACTCTTTCTCCTCGGCCTGGCCAAGGTTTTCTTGCTGGATGGAGGTGAAGGATCGGCTGCCAGCCGCCGCGACCTGCGGGCCTTCCGCAAGATGGAGGCCAGCCTGGCCCTGGCCAAGGGAGCTCGGCTCACGCACACCCTGCAGTCGCCCTGGGAAGTGGCCGCCCAGTGGGTAGGCCCCCGGGAGGTGTACCCGGATGAAACGCCCGAGCTAGCCGCTGTGCTGAACGCCCTGGCCACCGCTCGCGTGGAGAGGGCTGACGTGGGCTACAAAGGCACCCAGCTGAAAGCCCTACTGGTGCTCGACGGAGGACAGAAAGTGGTTTTCAAACCCAAGAGGTGAGGAGATGGATGATTAAGATGGGGAACGAAAGACAGAGAAAGTAATGAGAATGTGAATGAGGTTAAAATAAAAGGCGTGAGTGATTTAGAGAGAGGGAGAGTGAGGGGAAGAGCGAGTGAGTGAATTAGAGAGCGAAAAAGCCGCTGACTGAAATAGAAAAAGAAATGGATGAATAAGAGATGTAATAATAATCCGTTTATTTATACAGTGCCTTTCAGAGATCTGAGCATGAGCAAAAAAAAGAGCACAATACCAAATACAAACAGGAAGCTATTCAATTGATTAAAAACAAATGGCAGACCGGCTTTAGAAGCAGTCTGAAAAGCTGAAGAGACTTTCCTCAAATGTACTTTATTTTTTCGATTCGTGTGGTTTAGGATATCAGTAATTAGATTCAATTTGTTAACATTAGTTAAAAAGCAATCGGTATTACTAACCAACAAACGTTTTATACACAGTGCTCTCAGTTCTCATCAAAAATATCCTAATTTGTGTTTGATGAATAAAAGTCTTTGGTGTTTAAAACAACATGAGGATGAGTAATTAATGACAGAGTTTTGCTTTTTTGAGTGAACTGTCTCTTTAAGGCGCATTAGGTGTCATGAAATAATAATTGCGTTGACTGTAAAGTGTTACTAGAATATCTCTGGATTAAAATAGCTCGTGTGCAGCTTGCCTGTCATTATTTCAGGTGAGTTCAGCTCTTATCTGAGCCTATTCGAGTTATCATGGATCTACAGAGACTTTGGATTCGTGAGGAAGCTCTCCTGCCGTCCTTAATCTCTAAAGTCATTGATCTACCACACCTTATCTCTGATTACTTCACTTCCAGTCTGAACCCTTTTAATCCATCTGCACTGAACATCTTGTCGCAAACATCCAGATCCGGTGTCACGTTATATAGTGTGCGTGGGATAACTTCCGAAGACGTTAGAAAGTCTGATTATGCGTAGAATGCACTTCATAATAGTGAGAATTTTTTCTTAATATAAGCTGCAGTGTTAGTAGTTTCAAAATGATGTGAAAGAATAAATACACATATCATTTGATAAAAAATAAAAAAGTGTTGCAATACTCTCAATATCATTAGTTAGTTCTGGACTGAAAAATGTTATTTCAGGTGTCAGAGCTCATGTTTTCTGTGACGTAAGTTATATAAGCTGTATGTTGAAAGATGGCTCTTGCATGAAGTGGGTGTTGTGTGTGTTGGATACTGTCACGGTATCAGGTTTGGGTTTATATTGGATGACTCGTATAATCTTGTATTTGCTCACTACATCCTGTTGTTTAAGGAGCAGGGAAGCAATACGTTTATGATCGACTAGTTAAGCTCATGTACTCTTGTTCTGGGTCTTCATGCTGTGACACCACACAATCACAGACAGTCAGAACATATCTGACGTTTAGTATATCAATTAGAAATGATTTTAGGCCTGTGCACACAATGCAAACACCACAGAAATAAAAACCACCCTGTTAAAACTAATAATTGTGTGCAAGAGAAAGCTAATTGCTTGTGCACTGAATGCATTGGGACATGGGTAACACTGTGTTTTGATCTTTTGCTGTTCTGCTCTTATGTCTTTATCTTCTTCGTTGTCTTATTATTAGGTACACTAGAGATTATGTGGTTGAAGGAGAGCCGTACGCAGGGTACGATCGGCATAATGCAGAAATTGCTGCTTTCCACTTGGACAGGTAATGTGCACGCACGCACACACACACACACTCACGCACACACACACTCACACACACACACACACACACACACACACACACACACTCACACACACACACACACGCACGCACACGCACACACACACACACACGCACACGCACACACACACACACACACACACGAGTGGAACAAATAACTCAATTTCTCCAACTGTGGGCAGTGTTTTAGGGTGATAATTACCTTATATATAATTACCTTATGTCTATATTGAAAACAGCAAACCTGCTCCCCAAAGATAACAGTACCTAAATGATTTCAGCTGCACGAGGCCATGAGAACTAAAGACGTGTGAAAATTCACAACTTGAACTTTTGCTAGGAAGTTCAGAGCAGCGCACCAGCAGAACCCCTCACTAGAAACTATATAGAATTAAATTAGTAGACCAATGCCGTTATCTTCACATTAAATGGACAGTAGAATGTAGATGACCTTCGTTTTTCAGATGATGTTAGGTCAGGATGTCATTTTGTCTGAACATGAGTGGGTGAGAGCGTTTTCATATGCGTTTAGCCAATCAGCACACACTTATGTCACCGATATTTCCTAGTACTATTTTAGACCTACTCTAAAGTAGGAGCTAGTTTGGTTCCTAGAAAAGTTCCTGCGGTGCAAACGGGACAAAAAGTGGCTAGTTTCACAATTAGTTCAGGTACTACGAAATAGTCCTTGCTGTGCAAAGACAGCACAGCTATATCTATATATATATATATATATACCCTTGTACTTAAGTGAACTCATTAACATCTAGTAACACGAGACCGCGCTCCGCAGCTGAAAGGTTTATTGTCCTGCCGCAGAGAGAGAGCAGCCGTCAGCGCAGCGCTGTTTTCTGAGTTGATCACAGATGAACTTCCTGATCCTCCATCTCCGCATAGACTCGCCTTTAAAGAGAAGTCATCTTTACCAAATATTTAATTTAATGAATGAGTTCTTGTTTTCAATATTTATTTCGTTAAGTGGTAATTTAATGCTTTCTGTAGATATATTTATCATGTCTTTCGCTCGGTTTCGGTTCTGTTTTGTGAAACACTCCTGTTGAAGACGAGAAGTCATAACGCGCTTGTTTATGTTTTGTTTAATATTACTCCTATCTTTATCAGAGAAAATTAAGGCGAAGGATAAATTGATCAGTCATCCTTTATGATCAGCTCACTGTCTGCCGCTCGGTAGCTACTTTAAAAAACAACTTATATTTAACGAACAAAAAATGTCTAATAATATAGCTAATATTATAGCTTAATAAAAAATAAAACAAAATATAATCATTCTGCCATTACACTCACTGAACTATTTTAATAGCTGAAACAGCAGTATAAGACGTTTTAGTAGGGGAAAATTCTGTAAGTAGGGGTAATTCTGATAAGCTGTCGGAAACGGGCTGGGCTCGGCCTGAGTGTCTCGGGCCAGGATCGGGCTCGGGCCTAAATTTGAGGCCCTAGCAGGGCTCTAGTCCCCTCCAATCTATTATGGAAGTGAAGTACCTAACTAAAAAGGGGATATCAGCCGCGTTTGCAGGCAAACGTGAAACAACAGGCGGTGACATCGCAGATTCACCGCCTGTTGTTCGGTTCCCCAAAATTGCTTGTGGGTGTTAAAAGTGGAGATATGTGCTTCAAACAGATGTTTACCGCGAGCGTCTCATCTGGATTTTCTATGCTGACTGACTTGTTGCACGCCGTTGTGTTGGGGACATTTCCACACCCCTAAACGTGACGCTGAATGAAACGAACTGTGATTGGTTGTTTGACATGTTGGTCAAACGGCCTTATGGGCTTTGAATTCCAGACCTTCAGCCGTCAGTCTGAAGGTCTGGCTACGTGAGATTAGTAAACATACTCCTAACATGCCGTTTATTAATAGTTGGTAAGATTGTAGCTGTAGAATATGTGCTTTATAAGTACTAATTTCTATATACGTATGTTTAAGTATGGGTTATGGTGCAAGGGATGGGTCAACAGTGTAATAAAAATTTATTACAGATGTAAGGTATTTTAAAAAAATATGGGTATTGAGAAAAACATATATGTACACAATAAGTGCATTGTATCAAATTATTCATTTAAATGTAAGTACATCGTAGTTAAGGCCACCTCATGTAAAGTGGGATCCAATTTGTAAACACACATATCTGAAGTAAATAAATAAATAAATAAAAAACTAAGTTCGCATTCAGCACAATTAAGTGCACTTAATTTTCATAAGAGGTCCAGTCCTGTGTGCTACTGGACAGAGGAATAGACCCAGACAGAAGGATGTTTTCCCTTTGTCCCGTATTTGATGGAAGTGGACAGTGTACAGGATGAGGTCACCTGATTAAGAGCCGCCCCTCACTGTTCTCAGCCGGCACACGTACAGTGCATTGTCATCCAGGAAAATAACACCCTTCCGCAAGTTGGGTCTTTTTATAGTTGTTTAGGACAGTGATTCAAACTACTATTTAATGCGTAGTTGATTATATTTAGCCTACAAAACCTTACAATGAAAAAAAAAAAGAGATTTCAACACAGGCAGTTTTGCAATCACACCCTTAATCATTAGAGGAAACAATTCCACTTTCCCAGTAGGTACAATAAACCTACAGTATATGAGGGTAGGCGTCATATTTATATTAACATAAACAAAAGTGAGGCTGTGAGGGACTGTCTGTGCAATATCACATTTTTCAGTTTGTTCATATGACAAACAGCAAATCTAAGCAATGGTGTGAGTGTAAACAGGATGAACAATTATAATTAAGCATATAAAACTCCACCACAGAGCCGCCCACCCGTCTCAGCGTTCTCCCTCTTACACACACCGTTACGCCAGCATCAAGCACAGGAAGAACTGGACTTCCTGTGGACCACACCTGCTTTCCACTGTCAGAAACAATGCGGAACGCCACCCGCCTTCATCCACCCTCCGGCTCCATCACAGGGCCGTCAGCCTGGCGCTCTGCCCCGGGGCGGCAACTCTGAGGATGGGTGGACGAATCAGTCTGTGAGGGGTGTAACCTGCCCTGATGCACAGTTCTGCTCCTTTTTAGAAGCACTTTAACCTCCACTCTGAAATCTATAAATAAATCACAACACAACAAGATCTGAGCATTCCGCCCACTTGAATAACTGAATCAGATTTTACTCGGTGGATTGTGTGAATGTGGTTAAAATGCAAAACACTAGTGAGATGTGGCTGAGACATGCCTTTCTTTAATTTGTTAAACCATTAAGCTTTTATTTTGGCACAAAACCACAGGGAGTGAAGCTTCTTCTTTGTGGGTAACACATTTATGAATGCCTCTCATTTCTAATCTTTCCAAATGGCTGAGCCTCATTGTGTTCTCAGACGCACGTTATAAGAGACCCAAAGTGGGTTCACGTGAAATAGCTAGTTTGCTGTGAGATGCTGAAACACCAGATCATCTAAGTCATCTTATCCGAATTAAATGAGTGATACCAATGAATTTCTATCAGTATATGCTCCGCTGCTTTATCCCTAATGCACGCCAGGCCACCGGCCACATCATCAATTCAACAGAGGATGTGTTGTGCGTCCCATGCAGAGGAATCTCAGAGAGGGCATGGAATCTGAAGAATCTGCTGCAATCACAAAAGCCTGTCCATCTCGTGAGGAGGAACCATTGAAATGAAAATGGGAGGAACCAAGGTTTGGCTTCAACAGAACATCCTGTGTACACAACCCAGGCCTTGACCTGAGATCAGCCCTGCCAACCCGAAACAATCACTTCTGCCAACACCAAAAGCTTTTATGAAATCTGAAACATGGAGGGTGTTACTACATATTTTGGGTTGCTTTTACACTTGCAGTTTACTGGGCCCCTAATGGATTGTGTTGAATCAGGTTGAATCAGTCAAAAAAAAATTCAAGAAAATATCCAAAATAAAAAAGTAAATTCACGGCCAAACTGAGAAAATTAGAAGAGTCCTGACCTTAACAGCACAGACATGCTGTGCTGTGATCTGAAACAGGCTTTTCAAGCAAGATATGCAATGGAAAAAAGACAAAAGAAACCACCTGGAAACCACTCATTTTGTCTTATTGTCAAAATTATTATACCCTGCAAATGCACATTAGACAGCTCAACCAGAAAATGAGCTTTTTTAAGCTACATTAGAGCTAGAGAATACAAATTTATGAGACAGTTTTTGCATGCATAATACGTGCATAGCAAATAGCTGTCTGTGGCCGTAATTGCCAAGTGAACCTATAGCGTATTTATATTAATTACACAACATGTCATGGAGACAAGAGTAGAGTCTTCTCTGTATTTTGCACAGACATACAAGCCAATTCTTAAGTTTCCAAAGTGTCCATGAATATTTTCTCACAGCTGTAAAT
Source organism: Enteromius viviparus (assembly GCA_032353835.1). Classification (NCBI taxonomy): domain Eukaryota; kingdom Metazoa; phylum Chordata; class Actinopteri; order Cypriniformes; family Cyprinidae; genus Enteromius; species Enteromius viviparus. The sequence goes on along the minus strand of JAUCNO010000710.1, from coordinate 1,411,638 downwards.
TTCATGACCCAGCAAGATTATAAACTGAGTCAGCTGATATGATGTTAAAGAGGCTGACCTGATGTTTCCTGACTCTCATGCTATAGGCTACATTGCAGCACTAGAAGAAATGCAGATGAGTGGAAATAAACTAACTTTGTATAAAAATGCAGTATGTTTAAGAAATAATTTCTCGTGAAACATTTTATGTTGACTGGTGATTCCTTGATAAAGGAGTGCTCCGGAAATTACATAACACAGTAGACACAATGAATCATAAAGCCCGAAAACCAGCCTTAATTAATAGCTTTGCATATTCAAATGACTGTAACCGATACTATGCAGGTATGTATCTTTGACAAGGCAAACATTTATTTATGAAAGGAGTGCTAGTACGTAGCTGCTTGTTTAGAATGTTACAAGCTTCTACAATCCTGTCATCAGTGACCTTTCTGTCACCCTTACATCCTTGAAAATGCAATCCAGGGGGTTTTAGCCCCAGCTTACCCATTAGGCTATTCTGCTTTGGGCTTGCATGCTCTTCCTCATATTGTGTGTTTCCTCCAGGAGCTCCGGTCTCTTCCACAGTCCATGACTACACTATGAACATGTGAGTGTGTATGTTAGCCATGTGATGGATTAACCATCCATCCTGTGCTGGAGTGACCAATCCTGCTCCTGGGGGTGATTTCTGGTGATCCTGAACATCTTGATTTGCTGGTATAGGTGTGTTTAATAGGTTTGGAGCTAAACTATGCAGGACAGTGGCCCTCCAGGAGCAGGATTAGATGCTATCAGTCCAGTGTTATCCAGAGTTGGATTTAAGTCTGTCTCAAGTATGAGTCCAAGACCATATTTTAAGTCTAGTTGAGACCAAACCAATTCGTCCGAAAGTTGAGACCACACCATTTAGTCTGAATTCATCTGTCCAAATCCATACCAATTTCCCATGGTCCTAAAAACATAATCTAGAACAGTGTTTCTCAACCCTGTTACTAGGCGCCCCCCTAGATATCTCCCTTATCTGACAGACCCATTTCAAGTCCTGTAGTTTCTTGTTATGAGCTTATGAGTTAAATCAGGTTTGATTAGAGAAACACACAAAATGTAGTGTTGGGGGGAGCCCAGAACCAGAGTTGAGAAACACTGATCTAGAACTTGAGATAGACTTGTGTCAGAGTCTGGTCTTGGAGTACTACAACACTAATACTTCCCTTTCTACTTTTCCACTGGAGCTGGAGCCAGAGTTGGAACCGGTGCTCAGCTAAGAGTGGCGCTCATTCAGAACTGGCATATGTTTCCAGAGTTTCACCAACATGTGACCAGACTCATTTGTTATCTCTTGCGGAAGGAGAGTATTGATCTCTTCTGCCAACCGTGTTCATGTTGTTAATTTACCTGAGCTTTTAAATATAGAGGATTTCAAACTGTGACCTTTAAGATGCTCCGCTTACTGATGTCATAGCTTCCCATGTTCAATTCAAGCAAGGTTTTTTGGAACCAGTATCTGGACACTGGACCAAGATTTTCTTTTTGATTGGAAAAGTGGAGTCTAGTTCACAATTGGAAAGTGGGAAAGTGGTACCTGTCTACAGCCCGTGATACTGGGACACCAGCATCATCATGACACTATAGGACAAGAGGTTTGGAAAATATATGGTTAAATTTACCATAGTATATGGCAGTGTTTCTTAACTTGTTTCTTTGTGGCTCACCAACAGGCCAACACCCAATTTTCAAACTCTCTCAAAAAAAACCCACCTAGTTCAACTTAGCTTGTTAGCAGAGACTCAAAGATCTGAAAAGAATCAGATAAGGGAGACATCCAGAAAGTTGGTGTGCCTCTAAAACCTAGTTGAAAAACACTGTATGTGGTCTACCGTAGACACATATGGTAAATGTTTTCTAATGACCATGTTCTCTGTGGGTTTTCTTATACAACATTCCTGACCCACAGTTTACTAAAATACACTTAAAAGTAAGCCATCTGACAACAAATATTTACACATAGCCCTAATATATAAATAATTCCCTATTGAACTTCCTGTCCGGGAACTGCACATATTACAGTGTACTGATCTCCACATGGTGACTGTAAGATATAAAGACAAATTACAGCTTCCACAATAATTAAAGACCTTTCTCAACAAGGTGAAAAACATTTTTCTTCACAGCTTCATTTCATTCTAGTTCCTAGGTCCAAAGTTCACCCATATTAGACTAAATGGCCTGCAAATGATCAACCTCATCGTCAAGCTTGCCCAGCTCTAGGCTACAAGACCACAGATGACGTAAAACAAAAACAAACAGTGTGTGTTCATGAGTCAATAATGAACTGGTACTCTTGTAGCAGGTGGTGTATTACTGAACTCTCCCAGATTGGTATCAGAGCTACTGAATAGACAAACATGTCCCACAACTAAGCCCTATTATGTCTTTAACTGAACTCCAGACAGAGTAGAGTCTATTCCTACACTTTGCGGGTGAATCTGTCATTCTCCATACACTCAAATTGTCTGAGTCTGACCTTATGGTATATCCTTTGTGGTATCCTGTGTCTAAGGGAGCATTGACACTAGTGTTATCAAGTCACCTCAGTACAATTAGAATAGACTTTTTCTAAGTCTGGCTCATACTGACCCAAAATTAGACTGGAAATTCAATTGGGGTACCTCAGGGTTCGATATATGGCCCCTTCTTTTTGATAACGTACACTCTCTGTGACTAATTATTTACTAAATTATCTCATTCATCTCAACACACAAGCTGATTTCATGCTGCTGTGGTTGTAGAATTGACATGGCCAGGGTGGAGATGATACTCTATTTAAGCTTGACGGAGTTTGTCCTTTCCAGTTCCAAAAAAGGTTTAGCTTATTGTGAAAGCAGCTGATATCCATAAACCCCAAGAAGAAAAAACCCTCTCCTCTGCTCTTCCTTTGACCAGCCACCCAAAACCACTGACACTGAGTGTGAGGTGGGTTTGGCCCAATGTCATAATGAAAGTCTCCACCCTGCACACTAGACAGAGAATACACACACACACACAAGCAATCCTTCTTCAGAGGAACCCTCATCCACCCACCTCCATCTATACAGACATGCTAACAATCATCAGTTTCAGGCCATACCACACAGAGACTGGTGTTTGTTTATTAAAGGTACAGTGTAACTTGATCTCAAAATCCTTGGCTTTCACACTGACAGCAATGTAGCAGGTAAAAAGCTACAAGTCTAGGACAGAATATTACCAGACTGAGGTGGACCAACATTAAGCTCAACTAGTTCAACCTAGTTTTGGTTCACTGGTGAACAGAGAAACTTGCTGACCACACTAATTAACAAATACTTCAGCATATTTACAGAGAAAAACAAAACACATTAAAAGTGGATGCAGCCACAAGACCAAAAGTATTCCCTTTGTCTTGACCTCTTGTTAATCAATAAAGTCAGATCTAGGGTCAGATGTTCTTCTTGTTGTTGGTAGACTAAGAGTGGGAGCACTGCTCCTAGATCAGTGCTTACAGAAAGGGGATGTTTGATATCTGCACATCCATGAAAAACAATCAGAGGAAACCACTCTCAGCTTGCTGGAGTGCCTGCTCTGCCAGCGGCTCCAAGAACAGATTCCCACAGACTCACTACAACCTTTTGGAAGATCCCCTTTCAAAAACACCCTGATCACATGATCTTGTCTCTTGTTTTCGTTATAAGTGTGATTACATTTTGAAAATGAACAACATATTGGTAAAGATTTTGTTGGCTAAAATAAGCAATTCCATAAAGATTCTGATGATTTAAAAAAAGGGATTGGACAACTGCGTTTAATTGAACCTTATTCTATTCTCCGTTCTGGTTACTACTCTGAATATCATCAGGCAATTTCTGTTGATTCAAAAACAATATTACCCAGTCCTTCCTCCAGCATGTTTTTGAGAGGAAATGGCCATTTGATCATGATGGCTCAATGACATCGACAAGGACATTTGTGTCAATTTACTTTTACATCAAGGTAATAAGAAGTAGATCAGTGATCTTGTCTTGGTCACTGAGATTTCAGAGTAAATGTGTCTGGCCACAGGATGATGGTTCTTCCTGACAGAGGAGTTACGCAAGAAACAGCTGCTGACCTGGACAGTCACAGTCAATTTAACCCAACACAAAAGCACTTCCACGCAAGTAATTGGCTCAGAGAGAAGGCTTATGTAAGATCAGTCATCTGTGCATGATTGAAAAACATCCCTGCTATCCCCACGATTTCACTCTGACTCCCCATCAGAGCAACACAGGAAAGCAACAGGCTTTGCTTTGCAACAAGGACACAACTATGGGAAGAGGAATGTGGTGGTCATAAAAAAAAAAACTGCCTTGGATTTCTCAGTTTCTAATTCAAAAGACAGTTACAACTCTTTTATGCTCTGGTATGATCACAGATGCAAAAAGATGACAACATCGTTAGGTTTTAAATCGTTACTTGTCTAAATTCTATGAAAAGTCCTAGGGTGAATTACGCTGAAGTGGGACAATATTTCACTAAAGTCTGAATAGCAAAAAATGTCCCACTTTAGGGTAATTCACCCTATGTCTTTTTTGCACTTTTGCCAGTTTATAGTTGTAAAAAGATGACAGAAAAAGGATTTGGAGAAGCAGAAGGAGCAGTAGCAGGACATGAAATGCTAGGCCACTGACTGCTAGGCTAATAACTAACACTAAAACTAAATGTTGGCTTGGCAAAACCTTTCAAAGCCAAATCAGTTCTAAGGCTAGTCTGAAGAAAAAGAAATGTGCTTTAATGTATTGATTGTGCATGTCAAATCTTAAAAAGTGAAACTTCCTGATAATATCAGTGAAATAATAAGCCACTTAAGTGCTATTCATGAGAGTAAACTTCCATGCCTGTCAACACAAGAAAGTAAAAGCGCTGAAAGTTAAAGTAAAGTTTTACTTTAAAGTACTTTTTAAATCATTATTAATACATATTTCAAACATTTTGTTTCCACAAACAAGGCTTAAGTCCAATCCCAGACTGAAATGTAAAATGTTTCAACTGAATGAAACTTGCACTTATTGATCTTAAAATATGGCAGAGCCTTTGTTTTGTCTCAAAATGCACACCAGTATTTTTTTACCTGAGGTATGTTTATAAAAAGGCAGGGTATACGATTTTTCAAAAATGCCTTAGAAAAAGATTCGGGCCCTTTAGCAAAACTTGTAGCCAATCAGCAGTAATGGGTGTGTCTATTCGTGATGTGAAGGAGACAGTGTTCAGTGATCAGCCGAGCAAAGAGTGACAAAAAAACAAGTGAAATGTCTGCGGAACTATAAGGCAAGAAGTATGACCCGTGTAAATATCGTATCAGCTTTCCAGCGCTGGAGAGAACTCAAGGAGAGGAAGGCCTGCGATCGGACTTGTTTTGGTTCTTCTTGATAGGTGAGTTACACTGGAAGTGATAAAGCAACCTTTGAAAATCATTTGAAATTCATGTAAGCATGTAAGCAAGATTTGTCTCGCCGCTTGTGTCCCATGTAAGTTAGCATCACTGATTATATTGACTTCTATAGTATTTTGTGTATCCGTGTAGACTGTGTACTGATTTGTTTCAAAGAACTCGTGACTGGGTTGCTTAAGCTACGTGTGTGTGGGGCGGAGCTATCAAAGGGGCAGGACCATTTCGGGGTAGGGGTGTGTTTGTTTTGGTGATTTCAAATAATCAGCATTGGCTTCCAGAAATCATATACCCTGCCTTTAAACTGAACTATTGCATAATCCTGGCCTTGAAACCAGGCTATATATATTTAAGTCCCACTTAAGTGGATCAAAAAAGTACTTGTAATATGTAATATGCATTTACTGTACATATAAACTGTAAATCTTTTTTTTTTTGCAATTAAAATTAAATACAATTAGTTCATACTGAAGTATGTTGATAGATTCTGGGTACCATTCAGGTACTAACATGTACACGTTAAGTAATAATATTAACTTTGTGCCTTTTTTCTCTGCTATTGTTAAAGTTTTTGCTAGGCAGCGGTTGGTAAGCAGTTACTAAGGTGTTCTGAGAGGCAGTTGACAGTAAGATAGATTAGATTTGATGGACAAAAGCTCTAGGGAAGCTCTAGGAGGAGTAAAGAAAATGCAATATTGCTTACACTTTATTTTAAGGCGTCATTGTTACAGTGTAATTATACATTTAAGTACTGAGTAATGTGTAACTATGTGTTCTATATGTTTAAGTTTGGCTTAGGGTTACTTGCATGCAATTATGCATAACTCATTGTTATTATAACAGCAACAGCACACCTTAAAATAAAGTGTTATCAAAATATCAACAGCTATAGGAAAATATAGTGCAAAAAAGTACAGCATAACTAGTGGAGGCTTGTATTGTTTAAAGGTACTCTATAGTTTAAGAATGTATCACAACCCTATTTTTCTTTTAGCCCGACCCCTAAATTGTCAATGTGACCCTCAGAGAAGACATTCTCTCTTACATACCTGCCCTCACAGACTGTTTAGACTAGTGTATTTGCCACACAGGCGATTGCTACAGGTGCAGAACACATCCACACACTGAGACCACACTGCCAGAAGGGTATTGTGGGTAATTTGGTTATGCAGATGACACGAGAATCAAAAGGAGGTTGAGACGGTAAACAGGACTGTCACCACAGGGAGCCCAGCTGTTGTGGAGTCTGGCCTTTTTCCTCCTTGAGTAATGTGCAAATCATTATCATGAGAGAAGCACGCACACACACACACACACACACACAAAAGACAGTGTGGTTACAACTGTCTGAACAAAAAATAGAGCCATGCATGAGAAAAACAAAACAAGAGCTTTCTCAGACAGCTCTACTTATATCATCCTTCAGCTGTGAAACACACTTGCGATCTGTTTCTCAGGTAAGCTGCTTTAAATGACGCTGTTCCAGGTACGTTCTCGACACATCCTGGAACTTGGTGGTGTGAAATTGTGTTTACTCCGCATCAAGGCTGAATGGAGTTGTTTGTCTTCTGTGAGAGCTAACTGTCTTCCTGTGCTGGACGTCCTCCTCGACACGCCAGCCACCCACAGTCAGTGACTGTGGCACTAGGTGTGTGTGTGATCTGCCAAGTGCACTACGGTGTGTAGGTGTGCGCTTCACAGTTGTCATAGCACACTGTTATAACTGCTTGAGGAATACAAAGCGCTTTTTTAATCGCACATATGGTGAGAAAAAAAAATCGAACCAATTAAACTTAAATATTGGGGTGTAATAAGACATTTCTGTGAATAAAACATGACTAATAGAGACAAAGGTTAGGATTAGCTTTACAGTGCTATGGTAAAGTGATAAACAATACCATATTGCATACACCATGCATTTGCATGATGATTACCATGGAAGTGTTATCGATAATGTAAAAAGACCATATCATACTTTGTTAATGGATTATATATATAAATATAAAAAAAAGTTATTTCAGAGCTAGTATGTTGATATACGGTAAAGAGGGTGTTACAATGCTACAGATGTGCCCAGATGCTTTGATTAGTGTTTAACGATTTTAGCGCTTGGTTATTATTAAACAACTTCCCTTGTAAAAAAGGTACACTTTTAGCATACTTTAAAAATGAATATGCTTATGTGTGAGCTGAATATGTTTTTAGACTCTGCTATCTGCAACTAAATAAAAATGTTTTACTAAAAATGTATATTAAACGCAGTTAGCTAAACATTAGAGGTCTTACATTTCACCCATTTAATAGCATCTTTATGTGTAATTGTATTATAGTATATACTAATGTAATTTATATTCAAAATTATATTTATTTGTTATTACACATTTGTAACGATGACATAAGTTGCATTCAAGCTACATTTACTTTAAGAGTAATATTGAACACAACCACAATTCATATTTTAATCAAGTACTTTACATGCACTTTAGTACGCATCAAAATGAGTGTATTAAAAATAAAATTTGGAAATATTATTTACTAATGTACGTTGAGTGAAACCTTTGACTGAAATGCACTTCTAAAAATGTACTTAATTGAATAAAGAAACACCCATTCAAGTGTTGTTTTTTTAAGTACACTTAAGTGGCCTTATTTTTAATTCATATTATTTTATCTGCATTATTTTTAACGTTTTTTTTTTTTCTCTTCTTGTAAGCATTGAAGTACACCACAAGTTTTAAAAGTACTACCATTGTAAATGATTATCGTCATCTTATATGATGTGTTTGCATGATGCATAAAACTACACAGAATAATACAGAGGAACTGAGAACTACACTTCATTAAATAGTTCACTTTAGACATTCGACTGACTATTAGTAACTTTGTAAATAATTCTCATTAATTTTCAGCTCATATTTCATCGTCAGTATGTTGCGGACCCTTTAAAATAAAGTGTTAAAACATATTAAACAGACAGTCTGCTAAAACTATACACTAGTAGTTGACATGTAGTTATTATTAGTAACTTTTATTTACTTCTATTTAATGAGTATGGAACTTTTACTGTAGCCTACTGTATGTGAAAAAACACTACTACTTTTAACTACTAAAACTACCACGGAGGCAAAAGCTCCGCCGGTCTCTCACCGTCTCCGAGCTCACGGATGTCCTGAGTTTCTCCACCGCGGGAATGTGAACGGGAATGATTTCTCCGTTCCTCTTCGGCACCGGTGGCGGCGGCGGCGTGTCGTCCCGCATCATCTCGTCGCTGATTTCAGCCTCGTCATCTCCGCACTCGGGCACCGGTATGCCCTCCGTGACAAACTCCTTCAAGCACTTGAGCTCGTGTTTATTCAGCAGCTCGTCGGTGTCGGCGTCCACCACCACGAGCTGAAGGCACCCGTCGCTGGCGCGTATCCTCGCCACGACCTGCTGATGGCTGTCGCTCTCCACGCGCTCTCCGTTCACGAACACCAGCCTGTCACCCGCGCGAAGACCGGACAGCTCGGCGGGGGAATCGGGCTCCACCAGGCGGATGAACTGGCCGCTCTTGCCCTTCTCTCCGTGCAGATGGAAACCGTATCCGTTGTCGCCCTTCTCCAGGACGCAGAGACGCGGGCGAAGAGTCTGGCTGGGCATCACGCAAAGTCACCTGTTGATTTAATATGACAAATAAATAGAAACGAAGGGAAAACGAGAGTCCTGCGCTCGGATGTGCTCACGGATGAAGCATGTTAACGCGCTCGGCCACTGTAAATGAAGAGGTTTGTTGATAAGGTGTGTAAAGAAAGTTTTGTTGTCCGAGTGTGTGATCGGCAGCACATCAGCATCTAAATCCAGCCCCTGGAGGAGTGACTCCTCTAGAACCACCTCCTCCTCCTCTTCCTCTAATGGCTCTCTGCACCATTTAAGAGAAAGCAGTCATGACAATCATGCATAACTCAAATATTATACTGACAACGGATTTATGCAATGTTCATTTATATAAAAATATGACAACTGCTGCAGTTTTATTTTCTTCTTCCAAAACAACTGGCAAAAAACAACAATAAATATTTCGAAAATCAAGGTAAGCAGAATATTTTTCTGCATAACAAACAAAAGTTTTCTTTTTTCTTGCATTTTATCTTCTTCTTGTGGCAGATTTCATGCCCTGTGAAGAAGTGAATGTGGGCTACACGTCAGACCGAAAGAAAATGAATGTCACAGTTCCAACATATTCTTGACAACATGTGAAAGATGCCCAGGCTTCCTGATCACCTGTATGAACATGCTATAGTCAAGAGGCATGAGCACTGTGGACGTGGCCGGAGTAATAAACTACACTGCACTGTAATGTAAGACACCTAAGACAGTGCTACTTGGAGATTTGGAAAGATAGCTGATAGTTATTGCAGTGGTAAACCACATGTAACCATGTAATCTCAGTGTTGCAAGCATACGGTCTATGTTTGTAAAGACAGCTTGAAAGTGCCCTTGTGTAAGAGTTTCACAGCAAGAACTGCTGAATATGGCACTGTCCATTAGGATGAGATGCACTCCAGTACTTAAAGCAGGTACGTTTTTACATTATTCCATTTTCTGTAAAAGCTGTTCATGTTATATGTGCAGTACAATCCAAATAGACAAAATAATGATCTCGTCCAAAGGTTCTCAATGCTATGTATAATGTCCTGGATAATCCACAACTGTCCATCTGTTTTTTAATGTTTGTTCATGTTGGTCCTGAGCAGTTTAACTGTCTACTGTTCTTCAGAAAAATAAACTATAAACATTCTTTGGTTTGGTCTGCATATTTGAACCCTTCCCAACAGTGATTGTATGATTTTGAGATCCGGATACAACTGGGAGACTCATACATAACTTTTATAGACTACAGTATAAGGTGAAAACATTTAGTGAGGCTAAAGAATGCACTGTGAAAAATGCACTCATGTATTCAGTATGTTACATATTTGCATATTCTGCAAGGGGTATGTAATCACATGATTATATCATATTATCTAAAATATATATATGGCTCCTTTCAAGATAATACACAGCGCAATGTCATTCTACTTACTGGAGCTAATGTACAACAAATAATACATGCAAATGATTTATAGTGTTGGCTACCTTTAATTTACATTGACTTACATTAAAAATCTTGCCCCGGTTTCACAGACAAGGCTTAAGCTAGTCCCAGATGTCTCAGATCTTGCTCTCACATATCTTAAAACACGTCAGTGTCATCGTTCTGTGTTAAGATGCACACCTGTAATATTTTCATATAACCCATTTTTGTAAAAGTTGCTTAAATCTTATCTTAATTTAACTAATGCCTAATCCTGGCTTAAGCTAAGCCCCGTTTGTGAAACCGGGCCTTAGTGTTTTTTAATGTTATTTAAATATCAGAATGAGAATGTATTTATTTTGGGGTGAAATGTGACCCGAACATTATTGTTAGCTACAGTGGGTACATTCAGATTTTTCACTCTTTCTTATATTGCAGCCATTTGCTAAAATAATTTCAATCAAGTAAATGTTTTTATCCTTATTAATGTACACACAGCACCCCATATTGACACTGAATTGTTGACATTTTTGCAGATTTATTAAAAAAGAAAAATTTAAATCACATGGTCCTAAGTATTCAGACCCTTTGCTCAGTATTTAGTTGAAGCACCCCTTTGATGAAATACAGCTATGAGTCTTTTTGGGAAAGAGGCAACAAGTTTTTCACACCTGGATTTGGGGATCCTCTGCCATTCCTCCTTGCAGATCCTCTCCAAGTCTGTCAGGTTGGATGGTAAACATTGTAGGACATCCATTTTTAGGTGTCTCCAGAGATGATCCATTGGGTTTAAGTCAGGTCTCTGGCTGGGCCATTCACGAACAGTCACAGTGTTGTTGTAAAGCCACTCCTTCATTATTTTAGCTGTGTGCTTAGGGTCATTGTCTTGTTGGAAGGTAAACCTTCGGCCCAGTCTGAGGTTTTGAATTTTAAATTTAAACTGATGTGGAAAATCAGATAGGATCATCCGATCAAAGGTTAAATCCCAGAGAACACATGTTCTCATAAAACCCTTTGAGGCATGTTTTACATCATTTTTGTAACAGGTAGGTTTAAGGATGGGGTTGTGTGGTCGTATAAATTAAATGCAGAATTTCCAATAAAATTATAAAAAACAAGACAAAGCTATGCAGTATCTGTGTGAACGTTTGAACACAATGATTATTGGTTGAATGGGCTGTGAGGTACGGGGCACCAGCTAAGATCTCACCTATGGCAGCAAATTAGCCAGGGCCAGCCCTGAGTAACACATTCATTTCATGTGTTCATTGGACCTACAGCTGAGGATCATAACAATTGTGTTGTTTTTAAAGGAGGTAAAAGGTTTAAAGGAAACGGTTCAAATACACAAAAAAGCTGGAAGATTTTTCTGAAGAACAGCAGGCAGTTTAACTGTTAAGGACAAACAAGGTACTTGTTTCTAATCAAAAACAGGTGGATCATTCAGTGAACAACACTGCATTAAGAATCAAGTGGATGTAAACTTTTAAAAAGGGTTTTATTTGTATAAATTCAGACATTATTTTCTCTTGTGGACTATTTGTGAATTTATATATTTTTTTATAAAATGTCTTAATCAGGTCAGTATAAACATGAATTTTTGTATGATCTCTCTTATTTTGGTAAAATAATTAACAGTTTGCAGATTTTGAAAGGGGAATGCAAAGGTTTGACCTCAATTTTATTAAACATTAGACGTGAACATATTTTTAGACAAACTGATTAAGTCAGCAAACCCTCTCTAGGCTTATTAAAATTACTAACTAAACTAACTAAATGTGTTTTGCACATTTAACCAAAAGTGTTCGAATTTGAAGTTTGTTTTGTAAAAATGTATCTATGTCTCAAGACAAGACAGAAGCTACATTTAAACCAGCATATACCATGAACATGTACATAACTGTTATTGATGCACAAATGTGGCATAAATGTGCTTACACACGATATTACTTTTAATTTTTGTACTATATTACTTTTTTTTTTTAAAAAGGAAAAAAATTAAAGATATCTATACATTACCACACATTTAAAATTTGTGACAATTTTGCATTCTGGATACTGGAAGTACTTTATATACAATTTGAACAGCAAAAATATGGTTGTAAGTCTGCAAATGTTACCAGAGCAGATGACTCCTGCATCGTTAGCATGATTACAGTAACTTCGGTCCCATCCTGTTGATGAGCAGTTCTTCAGTGTGGATTCTGAACCAGTACATCTGACAAAATGCATCCAGGTCGGTCCTGATCCTGGTCCAAAGTGTGCATTAATCAGAGCATCTACAGGTTCTCCACAGTCCAGTTCTCTACACACCACTGCAGCATCAACTAAATTCCAGCCAATATCA
>JAUCNO010000710.1:1372219-1397005 GCA_032353835.1 Enteromius viviparus | reverse complement strand
GAGACACCGCTCAGCAGTATTTTGAAAGTGATTGCAGTACCAGTTTTGGCCATTTCTTACATACGGCTCCTTTAAAGGTGAGTTTTTAGATTTTTCTGTACCCTCAGATTCCAGATGTTCATATAGTTGTATCTCGGACAAATATTACCCTATCCTAACAAATCATACATCAATGGGAAGCTTATTTATTCAGCTTTCAGATCATCCTAATTTCAGAAAATTAACACTTACGACTGGTTTTGTTGTCCAGGGTCACACCATAGAACACAGTGCTATTTTTATTTGGCAACTACCCATATGGTATATATTCATATCTGCCCATTTAAATGCAGGTGGTGAATTATCATCAAATTATTAAATGGATACCAGCTCACTGGAACAATAAAGCTCTCCCTATACCTACTCAATACCATTGTTTTTTTATTATTATTATATAATTCTTATTGAAAATAAATTCCTTTCTGATGTGATATGAGATTTGAAAAGAGAGGGAAAAATGCGACAGAAACACTATGCACCTCACCATCTTGACCACTGGAGGCATTTTTAGATATTTGTCTTTTGTGATGTTGTCTAGCCAATCACACTCTTGTGGGCGGAGCTAGTGTAAATAGCCTCTGCCAACAAGACAGCCTATTTGCGCTTAGTGTAAACAGACATGCCAATATAGATGTTTAAACACACATACACATTTGGATTTAAACAGGCAAATACATAAGATTTAATGACTTGGAATGACTTGATGTTTCTGGAATGTGTTTGTCTACAATTTTTCTTTAACCCTGTAATATAAACGCACTATACATGTACATAGTCTGCTTTACAGAGTGGTTTGACTTTCCCATTGTCAATACAAGACGAATGCAACACTTGATGGATTTTTTTTTTTTACTGTTCTATGATATTAAAATAAAAGTACAAGGCTATCAAAGCTAAAGGTGCTCTATCAAGTAGTTGACTGGAACTTTTTTTGGACAGGCGTAAAAATAGCGGTAATAACAGTAACGCACGGCCCTAAATGACTTGACTGCTTTAAAAAGACTTGTAATGAAGTGAAGGAGGCATATTTACCCTGAGCGTCTCTGTAGTACGCGTGAGTAACACTGCGGAACCTCTCCTGACCAGCCGTGTCCCAAATCTACAAGAGAGGAGTGTTAACAGGTGAAGCATAGAGGTCATGAAGGGGTACATTTAGAACACTTGACTGGGGGGAAAAAAAATGTCCCAATTAAGCTAAATTGACCTTATATATCAACATGAACCACACGTCTGAAATGTGTAATTTTTCCAAATCCGTTTTAGAAAAGGAGAAACCTGAAACCATTACGAATCATTTGTTTTGGGATTTCGTCCTGATGTAATAAACCTGATCTTTGAACAGGCAGGAGGGCATCCAAATTGAATTCTGTGAAGAAAATGCGTGCGGCGCTTGCCTGTGCAAAACACACCACCACATGCGGTCTGGCTGGTTGCTAGGGCATTCCTAGGTGGTTGCTAAGGTGTTATCTGTGATTTCCAAGTCAAGAGTTCACTCTAGAGTCTTTATGACATTCTGTTCTGTAGATACAAGCTTGGCTCCTTCCAGTGTTGGGAAAAGTTACTTTTTAAAACTAATGCATTACAATATTGCATTATAAAGTAGTTGTTTGTTTCTTTGTGTCAGCTGAGCTGGGCTTGCTCATTCATTTTTAATACCAAATGCCAATGCGCCCAACAACATGGAGACAGGAGAGACATCTCGGAATAAATGGGAAAAACAAAGGAACTTGGGTTACTTATCAGAAATAGCAGCTCGTATTTTCTTGTAAATTAAAAAAATTATCTATTACTTTAGTCGTTACTTGAAAAAAAAAAGCTAAAGCTATGGGTAATGCGTTTTACCCTCCAGCAGGTGAATATCTGATCTTAACCGCTGTTGGATCAAGTTGCACAATATGAGACTTTACTATAGCGCTGTCAAATGATTAATCGCGATTAATCGCATTTGAAAAGGTTTTTGTTTACATAATATATTTATGTGTACTGTGTATATTTATTATGTGTGTACAGTATGTGTGTATATATATATATAAGTTATGTTTATATATATATACATAATAAATACACACAAAAACTCACAGTTAATGACGAATAATCATTTGATTACATTATTCATGCATATGTGATAAATAGAACAGGACAGGAGTTCAATACAGGACACAAATCAATGTAAATAAAGGGTTACTCCACCCCAAAATGAAAATTGTGTCATTAATCATGTGTCATCCCCCTTGTATTTTCAAACCTTTAAAAGCTTTGTTCATTTTGGGTACGCAATTGTTTTTGTGACTGTACTATTGACTGCCAATTAAACAACACTGTCAGGTCTAGAGAAGTATATAAAAGACATTGTCATTTTCATATTTTATAAAGTGGCAAGAATACTTTTTGTACATCCAGACAAAAAATGTCCAACAATTCGTCTCTTCTCTGTCTCTCCACATCACCTTAGCATCCATTTTGGAGAATATCCGCTGGACGCAAACCATGTACTGTACGCTGTTCTGTGTCAGCCTCAACACAATTTATACAGTATTCGGTCAAATCAAAGATCATAAAAAAAAATTTAAAAATTTTTTTAAAAAACCCACAGAAATCACATCCTTGTGTTGTGGCTGACACGATAGCATATGTCCAGCAGATATTCTCCAAGCTGGCGCTACAGTTATGCAGCGACACACAGCTTATTCAAATAATTTTTTCTTCACGTACAAAAAGTATTCTCAAAGCTTCGTAATGTTACAGTTGAACCAGTGATGGCAGATTGAGTATTCAGAAGATGTCTTTCGTACTTTCTTCACCTTGACGGTGTTCATTCCTTGGCAGTCAATGAAACAGTCACAAGCCTCCTGGTTTGCATCAAAATGATCTTTAATTGTGTTCTGAAGACAAACTACGCTTCTAGGGGTTTGGAACAATGTTGGGGGGAGGGGGGGTGACTAATGACGATTTTTATTTTGGAGTGGATTAACCCGTTAATAGTGATGCTTACCTGAAGTTTGACTTTCATGTTATCCACAGTCACCACCTTATTCTACAGGCGGCAGGAAGAAGAAACACCCAATAAAACACTCAGGAAACCACATTACTCTTTCTTTTTCACAAATGAAAGACAAAATAATGAACAGTAAACAGTTTGTTATTCAAGGAAATCACGCACGACCAAAT
Organism: Enteromius viviparus; assembly: GCA_032353835.1. NCBI lineage: Eukaryota > Metazoa > Chordata > Actinopteri > Cypriniformes > Cyprinidae > Enteromius > Enteromius viviparus. Next base: position 1,393,798 of record JAUCNO010000710.1, on the reverse strand, counting down.
AGGAAAACAATTTAGCTACCACTAAAGTAAGATCTCTAACTGTGCAATTTTGCTTTTGTGTGGCCAGGCTCTCAACACAGACTTAATTATATAGTGCGGATGAAATAACAGACCAGCTCCCTACTTAATTTCCTGTTGACGTCAGCCGTTACATCCTTTGTGAACTAAAGGTTTTAAAAATCGCACCTTCTGCACTGAGAGGACCAGACTTATCAGATGTTTTCATGCACCAAATGGCAGCGCAATCAGAGACGTCAGTCACACAAATGGAAGTGAGAATTTCAGAGATAAGTAATTATCATCCGCAGACATTCACATACAGGCACCCATTTACGCCGACCAATCTTTCAATCCTGAATATCTGCACAGCGACAGCAGTTAATGCTGACGGATCAAAAACGTAGGCGTTTAAAGCCAAAGTGTGTCATTTTTTCACCACTTTCTCAGCTTAACACGCAGAGAAAACACAAAGTAGTTTGATTTGTGGATGCCACCAGTTATACAGGAACGGCGCCCTTCAACTTGTGTTATCATTTGCTTTCTCTCCTGTTGCTGATGATGAAAAGTGCTTATGTGGTGGACTACACAGAGCAATCGTAAATCACGAAAACACACTTTGGCCGCTTACTCCTTCCAGGAAGTTCTGCATAAATTAAACGGGAGCAGAGCACAAAGCAATTTGAGGAGAACATTAACCGGTTCAATAAGAGCGCAGGTATGTCTCCATTGTTCCTTCGATCAGCAACGCAGATCTGACTTGAATGAAAACACAAATCTTTTTCTTGACAGAAGTGTGCTCAGCAGAGCTCACGTGTCTCCTTGTTTCTCCAAGGGCAAGCCAACCCCGAAGCTGCAGAGTAAGATAAAATGAAATCCACTGACAGAACTGCAGCAATGATTTGGGTTGGGAATTGAGAATTGGTTCTATTTCAGAACTTTTTGGTTTTTAAATTACATTCGGTTCCGTAAACGGTTTTTGAACTTATCCACTTCACTTCCACTCTTCCTATACAATATTTTTGCATTTGCTCTCAGAAAAAAAAAAAAAGGTAGTTACAATTTTCTTCTCCAGATGGAATAGCTGGATCTTTACCTTTCGCATTTTTGGGTTTCTAATAAGTAGTAGTCATCATAGTTAGGTGAATTTCTATAGTACTTATTTGGAAAACATAATGACAGCCTTTCTATAACTACAAAAGATGAAAAATAGGGAGAGATCAGAAGAAATGAGGTAAAATTGTTCATCTCTCGCCGTGGTATTTAATTGGTAGGTATGAAGACACAAAGCATAGGGCTATAAATGCAGATTAAAATGAGCTAAATTAAAGTTTCAAACGTTGGTAGATGTGCAATATGGAAATATGTCTGTGGAAAGGGTCCACTTTTCGAAAGTACATGCAAATTGTTTACAGCATAATCTGCACTAGTTAAACCAGTAATAGACATAGTGAACGCTTTGCTTTGTACGTTATGAACACAAAACTGACATTTAAAAATACAAATCTTAAGTACATAACGATGCTGTAAGCCGCTTAAATACTTTTGAAGAAATTTACTGAACGCTGAAATCCTGCAAAAATATATAATCAAAACTCACTATACCAATCACAACCAATCTCCTATTTCCATTGCGTTTCCACTTTTTTCACGATAAATAAGGGATTTACAGTAAGTGAGAGATCTGAATGAAACTCCAGAGTTTTGATATATATACTGAGTGGCTGTGAACACCTCTGATTGGCTACTGAATTCAGCAATTAATTTAACACACGTCTGTGACGGGCTACCCAATGCTGCTTTGTTTTACATAGAAACCTTTCGCCACCTTACAAAGCCCTCACACAAATACATACAGGAACATCGTTAGAGACCAGTGAAACTGGTTTATAGATGTTAACATTATTACACAACTCCCTAATGTGATATTGCCAGCATAGATATTGATAATATGGCAAAAATTTCTCTCGGCCCTACTTATGAGTTATTGATTTATGCTTGAAACTTGTAGGCTAGTTCAAAACTAAATATTCCCAAAACTAAACCCGTATGACTCATTTTCATCCACGAAGCACACAAGAAACAATTAGCAAACCAAACAAAGTAATAATCAACCTTTTGGTCTGTTCCTCACAGATATGACTGTGTAAGACAAATAACGGTGAGTCATACGAATATTTGAGTTTCTTTCAGGGTGGGTTTTGATTCACTTTAACGTTTGGAACAACATGAAGGTAAGATGAGAATCTTTTTTTAGGGGGAGGGTGAACTATCCCTTTAAATTAGTGTCAGTCATGAACAAATATTGACGGCACTTCCTCGAAAGTACTAAAAGAATCAATAATGGAAACGGTAAAAGACCGGGATCAAAGCCAGAATCGTTACATTCCTTACCATTTCCACTCCTGCAATGGCGATGATTTACGACTATAGGATATTCATCTATCAGACGCTCTAGGAATCTGCTTGATCTCTCAAAGCCTCAACCTATCATTTGAGAAATGGAAACCAAACCTTGTTTCAGTTACAAGGCTCTTTTGACACCAGAAAGGATAATCGATTTATGAAAAACATACATCTTTCAGGGCCTCTGCCTATCCAGCATAAATCAAGCATAGCCATCAATTTTTTTTTTGTAATGGCTTTCCATTTCTCTGGCATCAGACTTGCTCTGCTCTGGCTCCTACACATCCTCATGCTGAGCAAGTGCTACAAGGAAGAGCCCAAAATAGACACAGGCTATAGTGCTGCCGCTGTGCCATTCAAAAAAAAAAAAAAAATACCAGCACAGAAACGCTTCACTGTTTCCCTGAGCCGCAGCAGATAAGATGCTTCATTTACGACTAATTTTAGACGTTGTTGGCAGGCGATCAAAGACTGAGGGTTTAAAAGGGTTTTTGAACTTCCTAAAGACACCTTCTGTCTGAAAGCATGGCATTTTCTACTCAAAACTGACGTTAAAAACTGGTTACACGCTAAGCCTTGACCGCTTCGAGGTCTTTTATGCTAACCTTCAGTTCTTTTGTAAAAACACATACTGTGAAACCAAATTGACTGTCTTGGCTTGAGGGCAGAAATCTATTTGTGAAGCATGACAAACTATATTTTCCTCCAGTAAAATGCGCGCCCTTAACGCCAACTGACAACGGCCTCTTACATTAGCGTGTTGGTGTATTAACCATGATAACTGCAAAAATGAAAACATGATACATTAATTTCTCTGTTTAAGTAAATAAACCCTAAACATTGTCAATCTTATACCAATTTTTGTCCAATCAAATCACTTCACAGTGACAATGTCGGAAGCTATAGTAGATTTATAAAGTATAGATATCTAAAGTAAATAGTAAATGAAGCAAATACAGGTTGATGATAGGTCTTTGATAGGTCGCACTCAAATGTTCTGGGTAACTCTTTATTTTAAGGTGTCATAATACAGAGTAATTAGCTGATTAGGTACTTAATAGTAGCCATTGTACTTGCATGAAATAAAATGTACTTATGTAACTATGGAGAAGCATTTAATAACAGTTCATAATTTTGTAGATGTAACAAGCAGCTACTGTTACGCGTTACAGATTGAGTCTGTTACACATAAGTACAATCTTGATATGCTTTATGTTTAGTAGCTTATGTCGGTGTACTTAAATTTATATTTAAGTTGTATGAAGTCTGCAACACATATCTGACAATGTTTTGGTTACATAAGTAACATAAGCTGTGTTACACACTCGGTTTGTTACAAATGTGTAACAGTTGCAGCCTCTTACATCTACATAACTGCAAACTGTTCCATAACTTAGTACATTTTGTTTTATGTAAGTACAACTGCTACTACTATGTACTTACTAGGTAATTACTCTGCATTATGGAAACCTTCAAAAAAGGTGTTACCATTTTCTGTTTTAATACGATATGCATCATTTCATGATAAATCACTAAAATGTATTAAGTTGTAACCACTTGTAGTACACTTGAACACATCTTCCACACACTAGCACACTCAGATGTGCTACAAGCGGTGACTAAATACATTTTTTTTTAAAACAAAGAGTATGTTAAAAGCACATTTTAGTTCATATTCACGGCGTACCAAAATAGCACAGTTGAGTACACCAAGTTTAACTTAAGCAGTACTTAATAAAAACTTATTAAGCAGTAATAATAAGCATAAATAAAGAGTGAGTTTTCATCTTTAAACATAACCCGGGTAAGTTTTTAACAATTTTTTTGTCTTTTTCTACTCCAATCAAGTGCTTGGCAGGTGCATCCCCAGACCCAAAGTGTCATGGGCCAACGGGTTAATCATTTAGCCAGACTAAAACGTGAACGAGCATCAGATTAGCCTGTTATATCCAAACACTCCAAGACATCTTGAGTGGCACAATGGCTTCACGGATTTGGCCGAGAGGCTGCTGAACTGCACCAGTACACCACTTCAGAAGACCACAGAGATTTGCAGAGTTAAATGCCAATGGAGAGTGAATTCAGTGAACCACACACACACACACATTCACACACACAAACCTCTATATCAAGGAGAGCAAGAACGACTTATTGATTACATGCTGAATGTAAGTGTTAAAGGCCATATTATCCTAAGCATCATGTTTTTAGCCTCGGAGGTCCACTTGCAATATTAGATTTTGATGAATAACTTGCTCTCTCTTTTTAAAAGAAAAATCAGTTTTCTTATACTCCACAGAATAAATTAAGCAATGCATGACGAATGATGAAGTAAATGATGACAGAATTTTAAATTCTGGGTAAATTCTCTCTATGAGCCTATATAAACACATTCACATGTGAAATAAGCAAAAGCACTTTGCTGTGAGCTGCGGGTTTGCTTTCGGGTCTAATGTGACATCTCATCCTTCAACAGCAGCCTTTTGGCAAAGCGGCATTATATTGTGACATTTATGTGATTCATAAATAATCTGCACTAAAATGTGCAACTTTGTCTTCTGCATTCACTTTTTGTTTCAGAACATTTAGAGGACATTCATAACTAACGCTTCAATCATTTTGGCTAAATCAAACTGCATTGACTAAACTGAATAATATAAAATATTGAGAGCCTTTTAAAATTCACTTGACATTAAAGAACTTGAGCAGCAGGCAACAAAGCCTTTAGCTGGGAAACTTACAGCACATCAAACGCTTATTCAGTTAAAAATTTTGATTGAAAATTTGAACAAAAAATCGATTTATCATGGTACGACCTCTATTAGTAGATAGAAACATGTTGTATAAAGAGAAGCAAACCAGCTCCGTCCACTGCTGGCTCACCCTAAAGTCTATCCCCACAGTGGCAATGAAGTTGCCTCCCAGAAAGGCACCGTCTTTAAAGCGCACCAGGACGCAGGTCTTCCCCACTGCCGAGTCTCCCAGCAGCATCACCTAAAGGCACCAGGGTCAGAGACAGCTGTTAGGCCTACAACCACATCCTGGTTTTGTTTAATGACGTTCACCAACTTTGTGTTAAAGTCAACATGGAGCGACATTCACAACTCCCTCACATTTTAGTGTGGAACGGGACAAAACTGTCAGGTTACAATCAGTGCTGTCTGTTAAAAAGGGAGAGTCCTGAGAGCGACAGGTGGTCCGAAAACAGCAGCGAATCACGCAAACCAAGAACACGCGTTTAAAACGCATTTAGGGTTGTTTTCGTTTCCTTGTTGACTTTAACACCAAAAGGCAGTTGCTTCGAACAGAAGAAACGCTTCATAATGGACAGGAAAGGCAAATTGTGAAATGCATTTGCCCAATTGTATTTATTGCGTAATACTACTGAAACTACAGTTGCTCAATTCCGACATTGCGTATTGTTTATCATTTCAATAGGCTAAAACAGCTCCTCTTATTGAACAAAAATAAATTCTCAGGGGATCATTCCGGAAGCCCTGAGACTTCTTCAGCGTCTGTTAAAGAGTACATCAACACGTCTTCAGATGCGCTGAGATGACTGCCTCCCTGAGTCAATATTTATTCCCCAGTGAGGGTGAAGCCAAACTACTATCACATTACTTAAATGTTGCAAGAAACCATTAAATAATTGTTTTTAAAAATGTGGTATACTTTATTTAGCAGTGGCTCTCCACAGGCAGAAAACAATACTAGCTGTAGAGAAGATCAAATATGCAACTGACTAGCATCATTTAATTAAAAGCAATACTGTTATAGTTTTATGTACTTTTGTTGAATTTGTCATTTGGTAACCACTTCTGAAGAACCGCTGCTGTATTTTACCATCAAACCATTAACTACTATTAGATTCGCATTCATAACGACATGTTTGCAGCCACCTGAGGTGAATTCAGGCAGTTGCGAACATGCCTTTGCATTCTTAAAAAGTGGTTTCCGAGTACAAGACGCACGCGCCCGCGCGCGCCACAGGTGGCAACTAATAATGGGCGAATTTCCAGACACAGCAATGCAAATCATGACAGCAGCAATAAACTAAACAATAAAACATAACTCACACCTTGAAGGCAATATCGAAATACTCATTGACCGAGGCGCATCGCTCCAGCACGTTTCTCGACGTTCCGTTTTTAAGCCCATTCTCCGTCAGTGTTGCTTTTTTGATTGACATAGCGGAAACAAATAACGAGGATCTCGCTTTCGATGTTCTTCTCAAGACGCGCCGGCGAATAAATCACAAATGCATCACATAGTGCGCCCAAACTTCATCGGGTCGAGGATGAGGATGTATGAAGAAGCGCACACAAAATGCATCTATCCGAGAAGCGTCCTCTTCATCATCATTACCGCGCAAAGACGCAAACCACGATCGTTATCGTTCAGTTGCGCGCATAATCTCACACAGCACAGCACACATGTGCAACAGGCTCCCTTGGGCAACGCGCACACACAGGTGCCAGATCACACTGATTGAGAGGAGGAGACCGACCAGTGACACCTATCAAGCGACGCGACTAAACCAGACGCGCGCATCATAATCTACGAACTCTCGGTAGAGCGAGCGCGCCGCCTCGTTGATTATAATAGGAGCGTTGTGGTTTTGTAGCGTCGCTGTGTCAAATACTGCCCGATATGTTTTCTGTGCGCGATAAAGCCGTTTTTGCTGCAGGGGGCGCCTCAAGGCTCAGAAAGCTCAATCCTCCGTTTAACCTCATTCAAATCTTAGAATACATTTAGATTTAATTCAGACATTCGTACAACAGAACGTTTAATCGTTCGAATGGATTTATTCCAAGCACGTGCACCTGAAATAAAAATAAAAAATCACAACCAGCAATATCTAAATAATGGCATCGCAGACGACCGCGATTAAGCCATCCTCAACAATCCTGCTGTGAAAAGTAACACGTACCACGTGACAGCACTGTCTACTTTTATGGCGCCTCAGAAGCGGACATTAACAAGGTCTGGTCCGGGCATTCATCATTTATGACTGATTAACGATACTAAGAAACTTTAATAACATATGTGTATTGAAAATACGAACTCAAGCGTTAAATATGAGAATTATTGTTTACCTGACACAAATACCGGGCTGTCAAGCCCCGCCCTTTTCGTAATTCTGCTTAGGCTCACAGGGTCTCATTCTATCACATAATTCAATTTCGCTTAATTTTGTGGTTTGTCGCGGCGCCTGCTGCCAATGCAGATGAGGTTTGACAAAATGCAGCTCATTGTAATGCATAAAGATATTTAGCCAAGTTGTTTGAAAATTGCACTTCTTTCTACATATTCTACCCGTAACTTGCCTCAAATATGAATATAAATTCGTTCACGTTCAGTTAATTGTCCTGCATTTGTCCGTATGATAACAGGTCCTTAAATCCATTAGGGAAATATAAAATCTAATAACTCCAAAGGTGTACTTTACAACTTTAACAAGTGTTACAAATTAATTGAGCTTTAATTTCTGATTTTAAAGCGTGTGTTTAGTCCGCCCTCTGCTGAACAATGTGTGTAATGACATCCTTTACTGTATGTGTATCTCACAAAATAACATAAAACATCAAATAAATGCTTGCTTTAATAACGGTTTAAATTGAACAGTATTTTGTCCTCTCTCGTTATGATCTGCAGGGATGTATTGACCAATGATATATTCATGCATGTCTTCTTTCTTGGCACAGTTTACCTAAATAGGTAGTTAATTGTGCACACACACAAAAAGGAAATATTTCCATAATATACTCTGCTTATATTCTGCACACATATTAAACACCCTGTTGCACACACAAAAACACTGAGACTAATTACAAAAGATGAAGGAAAAAACAACAACAAACAGTGATGATCCAACCGAGGCCAGACAGATCCCTCTGTAATTATAATCAGAGCCTGCAGTAAAATGATCATTATCATATTATTGTAATCAGACGCTCTCTGTTGAGAAAGCCCAGTGGCTTTCTGCAGGGAGTTACAACAGTAGATATAGAGGAGCAAATGCAGCAGGCAGAGCCGATGTAGAAGCTACTGATTATTTGAGTGTCAGTCAACACAAACACGTGTGATTAATATTAGTAGTTATGTATTTAGATGTAAGGTTAGCATGTAGAGGATAATAGGGGATTCATTCGCTTATTTAGCCTCTTACATAATTTTGGTAAATTTCTACAACCTGCATAAAAAAACTTTTGTAACAATTTAACATAATGCAAAATTAAGCAAATGTATTTAATTCACAGTTTAATTTTAGGCAAAACAAACATGTCCTGCTTGTTTTTTTATTTTCCAAGCAATTCTATTAATATTTGTATCCGTACGTCTTCATGTTTTTATGTTGTTAAAAAGTCAGAACATCAGAAAGATGTCAGCTTATTATCTAAAATAAAACATGACACAAAACAATGAGGTTAAACGTCAATCAAATTAAAATTCATTGGTAATATTCTTCTAACATTTGTATTATTTTATAAATAAACATATATTATAAATATGATAATGATTATAATAATTGTGAGTTGATTGTGTAATATTTAATGCAATAAATAATATTACATTTTCTTTCTTAAGTAAGGTTTTTTAGTGCTGTCAAAAATGATCAGACCTGATTAATCGTATCCAAAAATAAAAAAAGTTGTTTGCACAATATGTATGTGTGTATATATATATATAAATATATATATATATATATATGTGTGTGTGTGTATGTGTGTCACGAGACGAGCCGCCGGTGATCGCTCTTCAGTGGATACAAAACGCGGAAATAAACATGTATTGAAAAACACGGAAGGACTGAACACGCTCACGCGAACGCAGCATCATCAACATTACATTAACGACAGACACTCAACATTCCAAAAGACACGGTTTAAATACAAGACACAATCAAGGATAAAGGGGAACACCTCAACACACGGCTGGCAGGGCATGAACTAATGATGAACACAAATGAGAGACAACATGGGGATACAAAAGGCAAACAAGAGCACATGGAACAAGACATAAGCAAAAACACAGGCATAAGACAACAGACAAGGCACAAGGCAATGCCTACGGCGTGACAGTATGTACAGTACAGGCCAAAAGTTTGGACACACCTTCTCATTCGGTGTGTTTTTTTTATTTTCATGAGCATTTACATTGGTAGATTCTCACTGAAGGCATCAAAACTATGAATGAACACATGTGAAGTTATGTACTCAACCAAAAAAGCTGAAATAACTGAAAACATCTTTAATATTCTAGTTTCTTCAAAATAGTGCTTTACACACTCCTGGCATTCTCTACATGAGCTTCAAGAGGTTGTCACCTGAAATGGTTTTCACTTCAAAGATGTGCCTTATCAGGGTTAATCAGTGGAATTTCTTGCTTCATCAGCCGACAGCCCTATTGGACCACTGTTAAAATTCATATTATGGCAAGAACCAATTAGCTAACTTAAGAAAAATAAGTGGCCATCATTACTTTAAGAAATGAAGGTCAGTCAGTCCGTACAATTGCAAAAACTTTAATTGTGTCCCCAAATGGAGTCGCAAAAACCATCAAGCGCTACAACAAACTGGCACACATGAGGACCGGCCCAGGAAAGGAAGACCAAGAGTAACCTCTGCTTCTGAAGACAAGTTCATCCGAGTCACCAGCCTCAGAAATCACAAGTTAACAACAGCTTAGATCAGAGACCAGATAAATGCCACACAGTTCTGACAGCAGACCCATCTCTAGAACAACTGTTAAGAGGAGACAGTGTGAATCAGGTCTTCATGGTAAAAAAGCTGCCAAGAAACCACTGCTAAGGAGAGGAAACAAGCAGAAGAGATTTGTTTGGGCCAAGAAACACAAGAAATAGACATTAGACCAGTGGAAATCTGTGCTTTGGTCTGATGAGTTCAAATTTGAGATCTTTGGTTCCAACCGCTGTGTCTTTGTGAGACGCAGAAAAGGTAAACGGATGGATTCCACATGCCTGGTTCCCCCTGTGAAGCATGGAGGAGGAGGTGTGATCGTGTGGGAGTGTACAAAGCAGTAATAAGAGCAAAGGGTGGCTATTTTTAAGAAACTAGAATATAATTTTCCGTTATTTCACCTTTTTTTTGCTAAGTACATAACTCCACATGTGTTCATTCATAGTTTGATGCCTTCAGTGAGAATCTACCAATGTAAATGGTCATGAAAATAAAGAAAACACATTTAATGAAAAGGTGTGTCGAAACTTTTGGCCTGTATTGTATATATATATATATATATATATATATATATATATATATATATTATGCAATATTCTGTTTTACATAAATATAAAAAGTAGAACATTTTCATTTTGGTGTTAATTATTTATTCCTGCTCTTAGGCGCATCATGAAGATAAGCCATCATGCAGGTGTAGAAAGTACCATCATCAAAAACATAAAGAATCAAGTGGAGCGTTGCAGAAAGGTAGTGCACAAAACATTGCTTGTCTGTCTGCTTGTTCAAGTGACAGAATTTTGATCAACACTAAATCGCTAAAGTTAATATTTTTCTTTTGCTATTAAAGTCATCCAATGCAGACAGCTGGTTTGAGGGCACTTCGCTCACCTCACTGCTCAGAGACACTCTCGTTCTCCCACAGGGTCATGAAACTGACTTGCTACATGGGATGGACAGGTAAAGAAGATCTGCATTTTTATAAAGACCTCACAGTAATATAATCGCCTGACAAGCCGCTAAATGCTCAGAACTGCATCTTGATGGATCTAATCAACTTTTATATCAACAAATCATTGACATGAATCGTAACCCAAGTACAGACTCCACATATGGCAGCTGTCTGTATTTTAAATGCTAGGTCTCCTACTAACAAGATACAATCCATCCCTAACCATAATTTATTTACGAGTGTAGTCCAGGTTTACTGCCATGATCCCACAATACTGAACAGATGGTGAGCAGTCCAATATTTTGAGGCAGATCCTATGTCCTTCCTAAAATGATACTAAAACCTGAGTGATTGACATACCTCGTCTGAATAATCTGCCCCTGATAAATTACTTAGGCCTTCCTTCATCCTGCTGATATGCAAATGGTAAACCTGTTAGCTTTTACTACAGTATTCACCTGTTCTGCATAAATCTCGCTGTATTAGGCTAAAGAGATAACTAGTTTTGACTGAAATTAAAAAGTTTTTTTTTCCATATTCATATCTTCTTTATTGTTTTAAAGGGTGATGGAGTCTCTGAATCTTGTGCGGTATTTGTTGATACAGGAAAGAACATTTTCTGTAAGATTTTTATAGCATTTTGTCAAAACAACTATATATAACGTTACACACATTTTTGCATCATGTTCTATTAATAAGATCCACTCTGTTATTTTCAGACTGGAATATGGACGGACCTGTGCCACATTGCAGACAGTTACACAAAATTATTACGACAATGTCTAAGCATGTCAAAATCATACTATGGTATGGAGTTAAAAAGACTAAGAGAGAACAAAAAGATCAAGGCTAAAGGTACTATATGTTTTGTATCTTTCCTCTGTTAATGAGTAATTATTATATAGTGAAGAAAATGGATTTTGACTTGTGTAACATTGTTTTTTATCAACAGAATTTAAGGAGGCCTCTGGGAAGAGATCAGTTCAGAGTTTGATTGTGAAAAAGGAGATGCTTGGCAACATGCCATTTGAGGGCCAGGATAAGGTTAGACGATCAGTTCTACTTATCTGAATTCTGTTTTAAAATATTGAGAGTAAGTCATAAAACAAACTGTACTAAACTTATCATTTGCAGGTCTTGCAGTGTGCCTTGGTCACATATGACTTAATGGAAAGCCTTGTGGTCCGTATAGACGAAATCATTGAGGACAGTCAAAAATAAAATAGGGGCAACTGCTGCTTTCTGAACTATTATATCATCTATTAATTGATTCATTTATTTACATTTTCTGTAGCATGACACATTTGTAATGATAAAGAACAATGTAAGAGTTACAATATCAAGATTTTTAATACTATTCTGTATTCTGACTTTGAATATTATTTTCCCAGCACAAATAAAAGGTGAACATTTTTCCTCTGACTATGTTTATAATTTGTTCTTAATAGTTTATAAACTATTTAGAAAGAAAATGTGGAAGGGCAAGAAATCGTTTTGTCACAACTTACTATGAAACAATACTGACATCTGCTGTTCAAAACAAGTATAGTAAGCAATAAGAACATAAATAGAGAGGGACATTTTTAAAACTGCATCTCTTGAAGCATTCCCCAAACTGGGCTTTGATCAATGATGTGTGTACAAGCCAAAGACATCTGATCTCTCAAATTCGCCACACTGGGTTTACTTGTAGCCTGGAATAAAAAGGATAAAGAAAAAAAGTTTTGTATGCACCATGCTAGTAATAAACTTCTTATATATATGCAATTTACCTTTGCAAGCTTGTATAGTGAGCCCTGTCCTTGACATTAAATGAAAATCCCACAATTAACCTCGATACAGCATTCACTTTAAAATGAAAACATTTCTAGAAAATGTAATCAATCACATTGAATTGTTGTGAAACATCACAGTTAACCTTGACAATGACCAGAATTCCCTTCACTACATCAGCAGTACTGTGGACAGGTATGACCCTGAGGTTACGTCCAAGAAATCTGAAAATAAAACATCAGAGCTAAGTCATTTTCAAACATGGTGTGGTTCATTAGATTTATACATATATATATATATATTACTCAGTGTTTTTTTTTTTTTTTTTTTTACAATTATGCCACAAACACATCTTATTCTGAGTCTGAGTGGCTCTCCAGATGCTATTCCTAGAAACCTTTGGTCATTAGTATGTAAGATGAGGTGATTGATTTCAAAATATGGTTGTGCATTTGTAGTTTCAGTTCATTATGCACCTGTTTTGCACTGATGATAAAATCCCCCACTCCCTTTGTCCATAAACTGGGGCTTGAAGCAGAAGAAAACTGTTTCTATGGACCTGCACAAATTTCTCAATTCTGTCAAAAAATTCTGCATTCTCAAGCTTAGCAGGAAACTCCTGCAGTGTGACCAGCAAGAAAGCTGTACCTGTGCAACAGAAAAGTGACAGGGAAAAAAAGGTTAGCTTTTTACATTTGCTACAAAATATTTACAGTTATTTAAAGTGTTATTTTTGAACATTAAAACAATTAATAAAACGTAAGATTCATACACTTCATTGATCACAAAGTTTATGTTCTGCAGAAATGGTTTTGTTTACGACAGGGATCTACTGAGTAAAGGATAAAATAGTATATAACTTGTTTGATATATATATATATATATATTCAACAATATATGTCAGAAAATATTGCAGTTAAATTTATATAAGTATAAATATTAATTTCCCTTATTATTTTACTGCCTTATTATTCATATGGATATTACATTATGCATTTACTATTAATAGGAAAGGAAATGTTGGATTATGTCGTGTCGCGTCGGATGATGGCGCCAAATTGTCAGCGACAGCGGATTGAAACGTATAACTAACGGCCAAGATGATTCGTAGTTCCCGGGTGAGCCTGTTTTACCTGTTGTTATCTGGTGATAACAAATCTTGGAATGTGGCGACTGACCACGAAGCTGTGTAATAAATAATATAATAATATTTCTACATTGGAATGAAAGGCTTTTACATTGAGCTGCACATTCGTTAAATTATTTGATTGTGAGCAAAGGGAAATCCAGTAGGTCGGACATCTTCTTGATAAAATGATTACAGTTCCTGATAAATTGTATCTTATCTATAACATTACCTGACAAGGGGGAAACAAAGGAAGATGACAAAATGCTGTCCGAGCGGCGAATCCTGTGATGCTGCGCTAGAAGAATCTGCGAGACTTCATCACACTGCGAAAACAACACGAAACATAAACAAAATGTAAGTGCATAAATCAGTTAGTATTAACAAAAACAGTAAAGCAGCATTTTCATTAAACCTGAGGTGAGGTGCTAACTATAAGTGTTGTTTTCCAAGAGGTGGTGTTATCGCTTGCCATTTCCTGTTGGCTGATATTCGGTTGTGGTGCGCTAACAGATTTAAAATTTAAACAGACACCAGTGAGCAGAAGGGCACAAAATGGGACATAACATTTCTGAAATTAGTGTTAATTGAATCCAGTTTTTTAGTTAAACTGTTATGCTGATATTATAATTACTTAAAAAATGCAATATGCAAATTAAACTAATTGAGCTTGTGTACTTTTTTTTGTAAGACGTAATCGATTTTTGTCCCTTTGATACAAAAAGCTGAATGTGTGTAGAATGTTATAAAAAGTGTTTAAGATCTGGAGAAAATCTGCATTACATAATTATAGATTGAAGGATATCAGAAGCATGAAGAACAGCTGAAGTGAGGTCACAGCCAATGAGATTGCACCTTTTTTTGCCCACTGTCCTTTGTACTGAATTTTACTTTACCCAGTTCGTAGTACTGAAATGCTAGTAGTAGTAAAGTGCACTAGTTATTAAAAAATTTACAAGAAACTAGTTAAAATTTAAATCAGTTTAGCCTTAAATTTGTCTATCATTTATTTATTTATTTTTTGTAGAGTTAAAAAGAGGAAGGCCCAAATAATTGTGCGTAATATAAATGTATTGTTACCCTGCAGCTAATCATTCATGAATCAAAAATGGTACTTTGATTCATTCAAAATATAGTCATAAAATAAAACAATTGGTCCCACTTTATATTGTGTCCCTAATACCCGTGTACATACATAGTAACTAGATGTGTGTCTAGTATGTAACTACAGTGTAAGTACACATTGCTACATGGTATCTATAGCTGTAATATTTCTGTAACTACACACATGAAACAACACTCAGAATGGTGTGCAAGTACAAATGTGTAACAGAACATTGGTAACAACACTTTTTTCACTTCACTGAGTAGTCATGTAACAGGAATTACATTACGTTACATACATTTAGTCACAGCAGTACGTATAAGAGTAACTGAACCGGGGGTGATCAGGGGGTGTAGTTGTGTAGGTTTAGGGATATGTAAAGTGGGTGGAGTTGGTGCACCTCTGTAATAGCAGTGCATATACATGGTAACTTAATATAAAGTGTAACATTCTGGACACCAACCACAATTTATATGTAAAGCCTAATTTACTGCCCGCTGCTGTGTGAGTAATTATATGCTAAATACATAGCAATTGTCTACTTAATATAAAGTGTAATGACCAAATGTTTATGTACCAAAAAGTGCTGTTAGTCCTGTTACACATTTGTTCTTGCACACACCATTCTGAGGGGTGTTACATGTGTGAAGTTACAGTAATATTACAGCTGTAAACACTATGTACCGGTGTGTACTCACACTGTGGTTACATACTACATACACATCTAGTTACTATGGAAACAATTAAGATATTAGGGACACTTAATATAAAATGGGACCAAACAATGTAACCTATTATTCATAGTATAAATAACTGACTAGTGTTAGAAAATAAAATCAAATGAAAAATTGTATTTAAAATCAATGTTTTATTAAATCAACTTAAACATATTCCATCAGTGGAATTAAGAAAGCAAAACAAACCAAGTATGATTATTTGAGCTGTTGCAAGGCTATAAGATGGGCCTATACAGCAGTTTAACATTAGGGACTAAAAAGCATTCAGATCTTCTGTGCTAGGATGAAGCTTGTGTTAAGGGCAGGGTGTGAAGAGCATAAAAAACAACTAACAACACTTTGTTAATCGCAGTTCACGCTGAAAGAAGTCAGTCTGTCAAACTCTTCAAATGTCATTGTAGGATTTGTCAGTCCCTCTGCAGAATAGGCTTCAAAAACCTTTTTTGGAGCAATAGTAGTAGCAAACAGGTCCTTGTTGATAAAAGCGATGAACTGATGATCCATCACTTTGGTAGTGGTATTTTGGCTGCCCACATGCAAGGCATGTTTTTGTCTCTCTGGGTATTTGTTGCTGTTCCTGGGATGAGGGATGCAGAGGTGTTTTCCAGAAGTCCAACAGTGGCTTCAGTTATGATAGATGGTGTGGTTCTCCAGGCATCCCAGTCGAGGTGCTCTCTGTGATGAAAGTCAGGGATGGCACACAGCAATTCCTGAACAAATAGAAGGAAATGATGGGAATCACATTATTTACTGGCAAATACCATTATACAATACGCTAACTGCATGCTATAAATCATTAAATAAGTATTAGTAAATAGACAGTTTTTAAACACAGCTATGGATGCCTCGCTCTTGATTTATAAGCATACACACAAGTGAGGGATACAGAGCAGAAATAACTTTTTTCAAGATGCAAAAATCAAACTGTACAACTATACAGCTGACACAAAAAAAGAAACAAACCTCTGCAATGTCATTAAAATTTTTTCTTATATATGTAATAATCAAGTGTTCAGTATATGAACACATGGCTGTATATCTGCATGCTGTGATTACATTCTGTGTTGGGTTTAATTTTTCTATTTGGAAGATAATTAAGAGTTTAAATCTCAGAGGTAATATATATGCTTATAAATCAAGAACAAGGCATTAAGCTGCATTTATAAGCTGCTTCCGGCACTATTATTGTTGTAACAATGCTTTATAATAGATAAACTGATTACTTACTAATACCTAATGATACATAGTGTGAAGTTATAATATAGTGTTACCCAATTACTCTTATAGTATAGTAAACCGTGGCTTAAACATTATAAAAAAAAAAAAATCACTTTGACTTGTAATATGTCTGTTGTCTACAGTTTACTAATGACAAAAGAAACTTTAGCAACACAAATCCTCAGAGTGAGGGTTTCTTGTGTAACTTAAGGTTGAAAAAAACTACAGTTAACGTTACAGTGGGAAACATAACCTAAAGTATCTAAGAGTAGATGATAACATTAATCAACCTAAAAACGGACAGCGTTAGGAATCGCAAAACAGCACAAACGCGAAAAAACATTAAAAGTAAAGGTAAATAAACCTAAATTACAACGATGTTCATTCAT
The DNA here is from genome assembly GCA_032353835.1 of Enteromius viviparus. Lineage (NCBI taxonomy): Eukaryota > Metazoa > Chordata > Actinopteri > Cypriniformes > Cyprinidae > Enteromius > Enteromius viviparus. The sequence continues at coordinate 1,376,395 of JAUCNO010000710.1, read as the reverse complement.
AATTTTGAGCGCACATTACAATAGGACAAACTGTAACTCAGTAAAGTAAATGATGGCGGAAGCAGCCTATGTAACAAAGCTAACGTTTAACAAAACATTACTTAAGGTCACATAATGTAGCTTACCTTTGATAGACGAGCTGATAGTTCGTTGAAATAAACAAACGAGCTGGATCACCGCCGTTTGTGTTCGCTCTCCGAGTCCGGATGAAAATGGCGATTTCAAACTTCCCGGGGTGCCGAGACACGGAACAGCGCCACGAGAGCGTTAGCGGCGGAAGGTATATTGCATCCGTAGTGTTTTAGCACTACCATTGAAAATTAATGGGGAACGGTTTAGGGCCGTTTAGCAAAAGAATCCCCGCCCGCCGCATGGGAGACCCGGGTTCGATTTCCGGCCAGTGCAGGGTACATATGTGTTTGTGTAGTCCGCAAAATGGCTCTCTTTAGTGGTAGAAGAGAGCCTACAACAAGTGTTTTTCATGACACTTGTCCGGTTCTAGCTGTTGGGCCCTATGGCGGCAGCTGCCTGCATGATTCCGTCAGGGTTGTTACACATGAGACCACTTCAACGGTGGCTAAAAGACAAGGAGTTTGCCCCGAGGGGAAATCCTTTTCACTTAAACAAGGTCTCTCGGAGAGGAGTCCAGACCTTGGATATGTGAAGGAAACTGCAGTTTTTGCAGTCAGGGCCGTTGCTGGGTGTTCAGTCTCATCGAGTGACTCTTACAACCAATGTGTCCCAGACCTGGAGGGTCGGCATATATTAGTGTGCTTAGACAATGTGGCAACAGTGTCATATATCAATTATCAGGGGGGCCTGCAGTCTCGTCCCTGATACAAGTGGGCGCTCGTCCGTGATACAAGTGGGCGCAGTCTCGTCCCTGATACAAGTGGGACCAATTCTGATATGGTCTCAGTGGACGCTTCTCTCTTTGAGGGCGATCTACATTCCTGGGTACCTGAACATAGGAGCAGATGCACTGTCAAGGCAGGGGCTGAGGCCTGGAGAATGGTTCTCACTAGCTTGGCTGGGGCTGGATGCGATGGTGCAGAGGTGGCCGAGGCGCCCTCTGTATGCATTTCCCTCGACTGCTCTGCTCCCAGCAGTATTAGAGAGAGTTCGGCAGGATGCTGTCAGTTTTATTGTTAGTAGCACCATTCTGGCTGGGCAGAATATAGTTTGCGAACCTGGTCTCTCTCCTCAACGGGGTGCCGTGGCAAATTCCCGTCAGGAAGGACTTACTCTCCCTGCAAGGAGGGTTATTCCTACACCCTCGTCCAGAGATATACAACCTGTGGCTGTGGCCTCTGAAGGGGCACAGGTCATAGCGGCAGGGTGGTCGGCAGAGGTCGCTCATACTATTCTGCATTCCAGAGCTCCTTCAACTAGAAGGTTTTAAGCACTTCAATTCTTGGTGCGCAGAGCGACAGCAAGATCCAGTTAACTGCCCGATTGGCACAGTGCTGGAATTTTTGCAAGTAAGACTTTCTTACTCATAGCTCATTCAACCCTTAAAGTGTATGTGGCGGCTATTTCGGCCTTTCATATACCCATCAATAACTACTAAGTGGGCAGACACCCACTAGTTATACGGTTCTTGCGGGGCGCACTGAGGCTGAGGCCAGTGGTGTGCTCCAGGGTACCAACCTGGGACCTGACAGTGGTTTTAGAAGCTCTTTCTAAACCACCATTTGAACCGTTAGATCAGATATCTGATCGTCTTTTAACCATCAAGGCAGTAATCCTGATGGTACTTTCCTCATTCAAGAGAGTGAGTGACTTGCAGGCGTTGTCAGTAGCACCTGACTGTATTGATTTTGCACCCAGACTGGTGAAAGTTTTTCTCTTCCCATTAGCGGGATATATTCCTAAGGTTCCTACGGTTCCACCGCAACTTATAGTTCTCCAGGCCTTTTTCCCACCTCCTTTTCAGAGTCATAGTCCTGTGAAACTCTCTGTCTCAAGTCTGTGATTTAAAGCATTTAATTCCCTCTTACCTGCTTCAGGATCCTGACCTGTTCGCTGTCTTCACATTCCACTTTTTTGCCCGATTCCTGCTCATGCTGAACAGCTGTATGTTTGGGGCGATCTCTCTGCTCTCTCACTACCACCGAGTCCCGTGCACAGAACTGCCATTTTGAACTTCGGGACATCGGATCGATCCAAGGATTTGCTGCAGCTCCCTTAGGGTTTGACTGTCTTTAATTTTATTTATTTATTTATTTATTTATTTTCTTTTGAGAGTTCCGTGTAAGGTTCCACCTATTTTGGCTGGATGCGTGGTTCACCTCCTGGCTCCTACAGAAAAGAATCTCCTAGGGAATTTCTAACTTTGGTTTTAAATTACAAGGTTACAATTTTGATTCTTAAGTTTTACTTTTAATTTTACTTTTCCGTTTAGGTTTACCTCGTTTTAATCTGACTCCAATTTTAAGTTATTATTAAGTTTAGATTATAATCTTAGATTTGGAATGATGATTTTGAATTGAGTTTAAATTTAAATACTTGATTATTCTAGATTAGCAATACTTTCTGTTCTCTGTTCCGCGTAGGACCTAAAGCTGGGTCTGTCATCAGACGAAATGCAGTACCGTAAAAACACAAACCCGCCACTCTGAACTTGCTCAGGGATTGGAGGTGCCCCGTGGTGTTTAGTATACTTGGTCCTTGTCGTAGCCAATTTGTCAAGTTCAGCGATATCAGGAATCAAGGGTCCTCCAGATAAAACGTGCTCTTCTGCTCCGCTAACTGTGCCCCTAGTTTGCATATCCTGGCCGGGAAATTTATGCACGCTAAATTTATTCACCAGGAACAGTGGTCAATTACATAATTTAAACAATGTGAAACTCAATTTCAGTTCTAATTCAAAAGAATGCATAGCTTTTATAAATCAAGACATGATATTAAACCAATTACATCATTTAAACATTTAGTTTCAATTTCAGTTTGAAGAATGCATTCTTAAGTCAATTACATAATTTAAGAAATTAGAGTTTTATTCCAGTTCCAATTAAAATATGCATACCTGACCGGACACTGTCTCACATCGAAGACAGAGGAGGCATCTGTTAAGCAGAAAATTCCAAACTTTTCCCTTATATATATACACAGACCAACGCACACACATAAACCTTCAAACACAAAGGATCATTTGTTTGTTAGATCTTCCCGCAGTCCCCAGTTCGCATGGCCTTAGGCCTACACCTGTTTGGATTACCATTTGTCCTCTGCTGGGAGACACACCTCTTGGATGCAAACTCAAATCTATAATAGTTTATAATAATGTTTTAACAATATACATGACTACTGTGAAACTGAGACCATTTTATCCACCGCGTTATTATCTTTAAAGTAACACTATTTATGACATTGAAAGAACAATTTCTTCACAAAATATGACTCTTGCAGGCAATGGTGACTCGGTGAGGGGAGGGGTAGATCGTAAAATAGGTGTTTGTTTTCAGTCCTGAGGGTCAGAGTTTATGGTGTCATCTGCCAGTGTGCGATAACCTCGCAAATCTCGCCTTCCCACACCAGGCAAGACAGAGCAGAGACAGATTGTCTTTTGGGCAATGCTTTCTTGGAGGAATTAAATTAAATTTCTTTATATCTTACACCGCCTTTGGGAGAAATCTCACTGAGATTTCTGTTTGCCTTTTTATTTTTTCCCCCTTTTTGGAGTCTGCTGCTCGTACGCACTCCTATGCCAACGAATTATTGACTAAAGGATCCTTTATTTTTGCTTGCTGTGGATTATTGAATTTTTGACTGTTTTGAGAACTGCTGTTACAAAATGTAGAATAGAGCAATGCATCTGGGAAATTAGGAATGCGTTTATTCAATAAACTGATTGCACGTCAAGACTATTTAAAATAGATGAGCCCCCCAGTCAGTACTGGGTGCATTATGGGTATTTCTTTAGAGTTTACTTATTTCTGTGCCATTTAAGCAAGACAGTTGGATTTTTTGAATTAGTGATGTGATGGGCAGTGTGCTCTGAATTTTCCCAGTAAATTTTAGTGCCCCACTCCGCCCCTGGTGCGATAACGCACGTCCTGATTTTGCTGAGTTAGGCGTGTTCCTGGATCAACATATATTGTTGACCCTGGAACAACATTTTATTCCAAAATTTTAGTTTTGACCATATCTCTACACCTAAACCTAACCCTACCC
>JAUCNO010000710.1:1318778-1366503 GCA_032353835.1 Enteromius viviparus | reverse complement strand
GGATGGATAGACAGACACATAAACAGACACACACATACAGATGGATGGATGGATGGATGGACAGACAGACAGACACATAAACAGACACACACATACAGATGGATGGATGGATGGATGGATAGACAGACACATAAACAGACACACACATACAGATGGATGGATGGATGGATGGACAGACAGACAGACACACACACAGATGGATGGATGGATGGATGGATGGATAGATAGATAGATAGACAGACAGACACATAAACAGACACACACACACACACACAGATAGATGGACGAATAGATAGACAGACAGACACACACACACACACACACACACACACACACAGATAGACGGATGAATAGATGGACGGATAGATAGACAGATGGATGGATGGACAGACAGATAGACACATAGATAGATAGACAGACACATAGATAGATAGAGAGAAAGGATGGTGGTGGTCACCTTGTGCATAAGCTCTTCATTGTAAGTGAGGAGGAGTGTGCTGCTGGACGGTGTGTGTCCGTCCTCTGTGTCTGTGTCCACTGAAGTGGAGCCGTAAGCGCTGTCAGGATAAGCAGGCTCTCCCTGCTCCACCGGCTCCAGCTCTGAAGTATTCTCCATCATCAGCAACATGTGTGAGGCGCTTCTCAACAGCAGATCTTTGACAGTCATTGTGACTTTTCCTCGCTGACTAGTTCGTCTCAGAGATGTCACACCGTCTCTTACCCTGTCTCTGATGTGCAACGATGACTCAGAGATTCTTATAACCTGATGAAGTTTACACTATTAAATATTTAACAGTAGTGCTTCCTGTGGCGTGCAGTACAGGACATGTTCATGATTATAGTAGTGTACACAACTGTGCTCACTGTAGCAAATCATTTTGGTTTTAAAAATGAATATGATTTCATTTTAGTGTAGAAAGCTTTGCTCAAACTTAAGTGAGGGCACCTGCTAAATCAAAGTTTCTCAACCCTGGTCCTGGGCACCCCCCAAAACTGCACATTTTATATGTCTCCCTTATGAAACACCAATTTGAGGTCCAGGAGTTTCTACTAAAGAGCTCATGAGTTAAATCAGTTGTGTCTGATTAGGGCAGCGGTGGGCACATTAGATCCTGGAGGGACGATGTCCTGCAGAGTTTAGCTCTAACCCTACTCAAACACACCTGCCTGTAAGTTTTTAGTGATCTTGAAGACATGGATTAGGGAGATACAAAACATTTGCAGTGTTGGGGATGCGCCCAGAACCAGGGTTGAGAAACACTGCCCTAAGTGAAGGACTGACAGCTAGCTTTTTAAAAGGAGAAATTGTACACTTTTATCCACTAAATGAGCTAATTCTACAGGACTCAAAAAAGTTGGCACGGAGCAGCAAAGGACTGAAAAAGCAAGAAATTTTGAAGATTCAGTTGGGAGAACATCTAGCAACTAAGTTAATTAACATTAGGTCTGCAACACAGAATTTTGTGAGATCAGGTTGGTAAGGGACAAGGCAGAGGACCTTTGTTGGATGCCCATGGTCTTCAGGGCCTCAGATGACACTGTATCACTCATCATCATGTTTCTGTCATTGACATTTCTAAATGGGCCCAGGAATACTTCCAGAAACCACTGTTGGTAAACACAATCCGTCATGCCAACTAAAGCTATCATGCAAAAAGGAAGCCACATGTGAACATGGTCCAGAAGCCCTGTCCCTGTCGTGTCCTGTGGGCCAAGGCTCACGAGGCTTTCAAAGTGAAAAAGTGTCCTATGGTCAGATAAGTTTAAATTTGACATTCATGATTGACGCTGTGTCCTCTGGGCTTAAGAGGAGGGATATCTTCCAGCATGTTATTATGTTCAATTCGAAAGCCAGCATTTCTGATGTTATGGGGGTACATAAGAGCATATAGTGTGGGCAGCTTGTTACAAATAAATGACTTCGTAGTAGAAGAGTCCGGGTGCTGAACTGTCTATTCACATTCTGCACAGGTGGGTAGTGACCAGCTTGTATGCCAGAAGAAAAAACAGGAGCAAGAAACAAAAAATAGAGAATAGAAATTTTGTGAAATCCGCATTTGAACTCAAACAGGCTGTTTATCAGCTTATCAAAAGTTGAAGACCACAGCATTAAAAAGATAAAAATCTCCACAAATATATGGCTTTGATGTCATTATTCTTCAGGCAGTCCCACTGTGACGATCTCCAGTTAGTAAAGGCAAAAAGTCTTTCTGTCTTTGAAGATGGCAGGATTGTTGAGCTGGATTGCAACGCTCAGTCGCTATCAAAGTTGAACTCAGTACGACAGTCGTTTTACATTTCTTAAAAGATTCTGAGTTTTATGGGATGAAAAAGTAGTAGGCTGTCCGTGAAGACACAGGCTGACAATCCAATCCAAATTATGATGTTATGATGCTAACTGCAGCCCAGTAAGCGCAAGACGGCAACGGTGAGAGAAGAGCTTCAAGAGCAAGAAACGTCTTCAAAGGCCACATCTCCTCAAACGCCACAAACTTGCCCATTTGGAATTTGCAAGGGAGCACCAAATATGGGACATGGGACAAGTTTTATCCTCTGATAAGAAAAAATTTGTCTGGATGCTCTTGATGACTTCCAACTTTACTGGCATGGCAAGCAGACCCCACTGGAGAGGTTTTCTATGCGGTACAGTGGAGGAGACTCCATCATGATCTGGATGGATCTTCATGTTATGCAGGGCATCAAACGGCTGCTGGCTATGTGCACATGCTACTGGGGCCGCCCTCTTTACTGAGAGCTCTTGTCTGCATGGTCTTTTGTCAGATTTAACCTTTTTTAAGCTCTGGTCTTAAACTTTTGATCACCAGAGAGTTTCCTTATTAGCATGTTTCTAGCAGAACACGACGAGATACATAACATCAAAAAATGACCATAAAACGTGTAAATGCAACTATATGACTTTTTGCTGACTTCAAGTGTTAAATGTAAAATGTAAAACAAATTAAAAGTGTGTAGATTTGGGGAAATTAGCAATTCATTTCTAACCCTATCAACAAACAAATAAAACATGACAAAGTGACTTGATTTCACATCTTTATTGTGCCGTCATGTGTCATCTGTTGCTGCCCGTTGGCCCTTAAAAGGTTCGGGTTCAACGCGTCTCGAACGTTCAGGTTAAGACTGATGTCCACAGCCCACAGAGACCGAGTGAGACTGATGATGAGTGTAAAAACAAAAGCTGAAGCAGCATTCTCAAGTTCTGCCCGACAGGTTAAAATATGATTTAAATACAAAAATAGCATTCATTCAATCATTTTCATTTTCACTTCTTTCTTTTGATACCACAAAAGCTTCATCGAAGCACGTACATGAAGATAAAAAGGACACTTTAAACCTAAAAAACTAAAACAAACAGTTTTCTGATCACTAAATCAAAACCTGAAACAGCCCCTTTGAAACACAGGGCACTTAAAATCTACCAAAAAAGAAGCATTGTATTTGCCAAATAAAAGCAGCATGTCGCACAAGACACATTTGTTTGAACTTATGTTTCCTATTGTCTGTGAAAGTGAGAAAGCAAAACAGCACACGTAAATGGACAAACGTGGGCGATTGAAAACAGTAACAACCAGCTATGACACATTGAAACAGATTTTATTCCAATATGAACTGTTTTCTGAATTTAAAGGGACAGCTCACTAAAAAAAAATGTCAAAATGTGCCAAAACCTGAATTACTTACTTTCTTCAGTGGAACACAAAAAGAAGCCGAACATAAAAGCTTTTGAAGCTGTCAGGCTCTAAAAAAAGCACAGAAATACCTCAAGTCTATTTGACTCATACACTGCATTTAAAATCTGAAGTTATACGATAGCTTTTTGTGGAGAACAGACTGAAGCTCACTTAAAATTTGAATATTCTCTTACATCATTCCACACTTGTATGACTTTAATTGATCTTAGAAAAAAAATATATACATTTTTAATGAAACCTCCATTGAAATTCCATTCAATCAACATTTTCAAGCTTCAAAAATGTAATGATAGTCGCAGTGACTGTAGTGGTAAAATCCCAATTTAATATGTTTTGTGCTTGCAAAGAAATGTGTTACGTAGCTGATTTTGCTATTGGGCTTGGGTCGTTTTTCTGGGGCTAAAGTGTTAAGTTCTTGGATACCACAGCTGAAAGAAATCAGTAAGAGTGCATTTCTCGTGGAGATCAATGCGGAAGTGGTTTTATTTTGGTTGAATGGATTGTAAGAAAAATCGTTTAGGTTTCATTAAAAATGCACTTGCTTTTCAAAGATAAACCAAAGTTTCAAAGCTTTAGAACATCATAAGGACGAGTAAATGAAGGCTGAGTTTCCAGTTTTGGTTCAAAAAAGTTACTAATTGAAACTCGGCCTTTTCATCATGAAATGTTCATTTTTGCATATTTAAACTAGCTACATCAAGAAACTATAAGTTTGTTTTGATATTGACTGCTGGGTTTTTAATGCCAATTAAGCAATCCTCAATGGAAATGGGTAATATGTGCGTAACTTGAATCAACTCAACCTCGGATGGAAGCATGTGATTTTTAGCTTAATTTTCAGAAATGAGACCAAATACCATTGGTTCTTGAGTGTCTCATAATTTGACAGAATGGTAGCTTTGTATATAGAAATTGATTTTTTTTTTAGATATAGAGGAGGAGGAGATTTTCAGAGAATAACTTTGTTTCTCGAGACTGGAAATATAGCAAACAAGCCATTTCCATTCAATCAATCGTTAGACCCATTACTTCTTTTGTGCTCCATAGAAGAAAGTCAAAAAGTCTGACAGGATTATGTGAAATATTCCTTGTTCATGGACATTGGGGCAGCTAGTGTAAGTCAAGTCTCCAGCTCTTGTGCTGTTCTGCAACGGCTTCAGTTCAAGAAAGAGTATTAAAAATGATTCGTAGTTGAGAACCAAACTGGTGGAAGACCAGAGTTGAGTGTGAAATACCGTAACAAGGTATACAAGCAGAAGTGTATGCATGAGCGAGAGATCACAGACTGATCTTCAGCAGGGTCAGATCACCAGGCAGTCTCAAATATTTCAATCCACGTCCTCGTACTTTGCAATGTGTGTGCAGCTGAGCTAACGCTGCAGCAACAGATGAAGCAGGTCCTCCAGATGAAGTGTTTTTCAACTCAAGAGAACATTCAACGACGACATAAAGTCACATTATTACAAAACTCCGATTATTTCCTGACTGATGGCGTTCGTTAGTGTTTGTTTTGTTGCTGTATGCGCTGATTCCATGCAGTGCTGCGTCTCCGAGCAGCTCAATCACGTCACGTGAGAGAATGTATCAACCCATTGGCAGAAATTCATGATGATTCTACAAGCTCCGCCTCCTCTGCTGAGACTCAGCCAATCGGGAGGGAGCTCTGTCATACAGTAAAGTGCACTTCTTCTGCTTCTGAAGTTTTGATATTAATGCTTCAAAATAAGCATAGCGATATAGCCAGAGGACTCCAGCCACTTGCCTCCAACAGCTTCAAATACCAATTTTGACCACTGTTTTACAGAGGAATGCATTCGCATTTTTTTCCCGTAACAAAGAATCAAAGTGTAAAATCGAGATTTGGGTCTTTGTATCACAAACCCACACCGTAAACTATGTGCTAATAAGACTCCGAACCTTGTAACAACGTATTTAGATGACATCTGAACATAGATCTATAAAAGCAAGACTCATACATCTCCACTTCTGGTAGTCTTCTTGTGCAAATTTAAAAGGTTTTTTTTCTTTTCTCACAGGTTCACCCTCAACCCGTTCCAGCCCTCAACAGAAGGTGCCTTGACTTGTAATGGGATGGTCTTGAAGACCACGACTCGTAAACATCACTCTTGTTGACTGTTCTCCGGGGGCCTTTGGCGCTCTGTTCATTTGTTTGAGCTTGCAAGGCTACCTAATACGACCTGTTTTTTTGACTGGGCCCAGTTCTGATTTGGGGTCGGGGGACAAGGAACTCCAAGAGGTTTTGGTGCAGAGTCCTGTGGTGGGACAGGAGGAAGTCTGCTCAGAGCAAATGTCTCCTGTTACCCAGAAAGCCCCAACAGAGCTGTCCACCCAGGCCTCCAGCGGCTTTCCCACCAGGGAGGTCTTCTTCTGCGCCTCCTGCAGGGCAGGCTCACTGGGCGGCAGCTTCAACACATGGGCGAGCTGCTGGAAGCTTTGCTCCAAATACACGTTACCCGGTGGACCTGCATGTACCCAACCGTGGTCTTCTGAAGAGAAGAGAAAAGAAGAGGAGAAATGTTAGTAGTTATTTGCATTCAGAAACAAACAGGAAGCTACAACAGGCAATAGTCAAATAAGTGCTGTATTATATTCAATGTATTCAATAATATATATACACAATAGCTGATTTGGTTGTCATAAACTCTCAAGTATGCTTTCTACACATATTAGAAGAAATAAGGGCCATTATTATGGACTATGTTGTCAATCATAGCCTTACAATGGCTGACGGGTGCAGCCCGATTTGTACAAATTTGTACTTTTGAAATGGATATATGGTATACATGAGAAGACTAGCCTTCTGCAGTTCACCGACATGACATAAATACTTTTGAGAAATGAACTAAAAGGTATTGAGTAAGTTACAGGCTCTTGCAGGAAATCCATTGTGTGGTGCTGTTTGTACAGACCGTTTTCAGCAAAATCAAAGAGACTGAGAAAAACTTCTCATTTAAACAGAATTTCACGCTGATGTCTTACCTGTGCGCAGAGGCTCACGTCCTTTGAAGGCCAGAGGCATGACCAGAAACCGAGCTTCAGCAACACGTTCCCACAACCGCAGCACACGCACCGTCCATACTCCAGGCCTGAGGGGGCGCTGAAGCGGTGGCTTGTATTGCGTAAACTCTGCCTCGACGTCTATGCTGATGTCATAGGAGGCTGCTACTACGTGTGCTGGGTCAATCCACACTATGGTGGCGGTCAGGTTGGGTCCACGAGCCCATTTCTGAACTGCCACCGGCTCGTCTAAAGGTCCCATCACTCCACCGAAGTTACGGAAGATTCGCTCCTTTGGGTCCCATTCGGTTCCGACCTAGTATAAAACAGAATCCACAAAATATACTATGCTCAACAACTCTCTAAATACATGTTTTGTTTCTCTTTTTGGAAATGTTTCATGTATGCATTTAGAAGTCTTAGGCCACTAGTATTTTCACCATGAAAAAGTTATTAAGTTACAGGTTATTTCTATCTTTTGCAGTAGCGTGTCAGTTGGATATATCGATTTACATTTCCAAACATTATTTTTGTCATTAATTGTAATAATGCAGTTAGATTATTGCCTTACAACAGCCAATGCTCCACACAGATCTGATCTGATCATCATCAGACTGTCTGGAATGACATGAAGTACCAGAACAAACTGAGACAGACTAAATCCAGAAGAACTGTGGCAACGTCTCCAAGAAGAAGCAAAAAAACCTACTTATTGTTGGTGAAAATACTAGTGGCCTAAGACTTTTGCACAGTACTGTACATTACAGAGAAAATAATCTTTAGTCTTTATGTCTGTTAATTGTGACTGAAGTTTACCAAATAATTTACAATGAACTTCCCTGTTCTTCTCACCTCAAGGTTTTTGAGACGCTCAAACTCATGAAGGTTGTGTTCCAGCTGCATAGTTGCTTGAGGTACAGCCCAAACCTCTAGCATCTCACGGGACCTGGTCACCAAATTCTGCACCTCCTGCCTAACCAGGTAACCCTGGAAACGGTCATCATAAAAATACAGGTGCACAGAGACTGGGTATCCAATAGGTTCAAACCTGTGGGTAAAAACAATCATGAAAATCTAAAAACTAGATTGGATGTATGGTTTAACATAGAGGGACTAGGGGTTGAAGGATAAATTGGGATTGAGCAGGTTTGGGCAGATTCGGTCCTTGAGGGCCGCTCTCCAGCAGAGTTTAGCTCCAGCCAAAATCAAACACAAGTAGCTTTCTGGTGATATTGAAGACATTGATTAACTTGTCCAGGTTGGTTTGATTAGGGTTGGAAGTAAACTCTGCAGGACAGTGGCACTTCAGGACTGAAGTTGCCCAGCCCTGAGACAGAGGGATTGGATAAATGGATGGACTGGCATTGGGATGGAAGGATGGAGGGATTTTAATGAAAGGATGGATTGGGGATGGACTGGAATAGAGATATTGCGATGGATTGATTGGGATGGATGGATTGAGATGTAATGATGGTTGGGATAGAAAGCTTGGGATGGACTGGATAGATGGATGGATTAGGATGGATGATTTTGGTAAAGAGATGGATTGGGACAGAAAGTTTGAGATGAATTGGATAGCTGGATAAATTGTTATGGAAGTATGGATTCTGATGGAGAGATTGATTTGGATAGAACAATTGGGATGGACTAGATAAATGTATGGATGCGGATAAAGGACTTTGTTAAATGCACTGCTTATTGGGGTGGATTTAAGCAATGCATATGAGGGATAGCGGGGCTGACTGTAAGAATAGACAGATTAGGTCGAAAAACATTGGTCACCTGCAGGCCTCAGAACTGCTTTGAGAGGTCTCCTGTTTACGAAGGCCAAGTCTAAAGAAAGAGGAGTATGCAGTGAGGGCCACATCATTGAGCGACGAGACCCCATCAGCCTGCTCGAATAGGCTTTCCCAGTATGCTTTCAGTGCCACTGTGCCTGGAGGGTACTGCCCATACAGATGATTGTCCAAAATCTCAATAGACTCCTGGTTCACTGTGGACTCAAACTTACGGGCGAAGAATGTGGGCCTTGTTAGTTGCTGTCGTGGGAGAAAAGAGAGGTTGAACTGGCGTTAACATTATGATCTAGCAAGAAAAGGCAAATTTCTATAAAAAGCACTGGTTCTCATTCACTAATAATAGCATGTATTGTACACATCGTTCATATGCACGTTTAGTTAAAGAGACCCACTTTGATAGTTTCTGTATTGTGTGGCTTCTGATTCACTCTATCTGAAGCGATCACTCAACGGTTCACTGACCTGTATTCTGATTAGGTCTGAGGGTTTGAAGTCATTTGGTGAACAGCCGCACCAGTCCACAATGTGCTTATACTGGCACTTGCAGCCCAATTTCCGGTTCCAGTTGGTCACACGCAGATTATTGTCAACTAAAGTATCGCACATGTGGCTGTTTCCCAGCACTGTGTGAAAGAAAGACTGAAAACCAGACAGAGAGGAATTACTTAATATACCCTCAGGGAAACAGCACTTAATATTTACAGCTCACTGCTGTGCCAATGAAATCAAATTAACATGGAGTATCACATTAACAGACTTAAGAATTTATGAGTCAACCAGATTGAATTCACAACAATAACAGTGATTCATCCAGCTTATTAAAATGGGCCATATTATCTTGTATTATTTTATTTTAATAGTCCAGTACCTCAGCAGGCAGAAGAGCGTAGGTGTAAAACTGCTTGAGCCCCGTCACCAGCTTGTCCTGTGAGTTTACCACATACTCCACAAACTTGCGCGTGAGGGAGAACCAGTCCGAGCCTCCTGACACCTCCAGCCCCTCGGGGATGGTGCGCTCTCCCAGACGCCACATGTGGTTGTCACATTCATGGAACAGGCGGTCCAAACCCTGCTTTTTAATGAACCTACGTGACAGGAGAGAGCAGGATGGTGACTGATGTCACGATAAACACTGTCACGGCTAGTTATTTATTTGAGGAATGTCAAAAGTGTCAAGACGGTGTAACTATCCCGAAATCATAATGAGTGACAGGAGGAGGCTCATTAAAAGGCGAAATTTCTAAATAGAAAGAAAAGAAAAAAATCTAAAAAGTAGTTTGGCATAGACTTTTATTGTTGACCTGGAAATAAACCAACCAACCAACTAACCAACCAAACAAGTAATGATAACAAAGGACACTTGTATACCATTGTGTAAAGAATTAGTAAATGATATCTCTGATCCACAATCAAAGTATATAATCTGTGATGCATTTACAGCATCCCTAGATGCACAAAGTATATCAGAACTAGTAACCCGACCTGGAATAACCTCAGAGTTGAATCTGAAATGAGTTTACCTTGCGTTCTCTCTGCCGTGAGACTTCAGGAAGTTCTTGTCACGGTTCTGGGAGAGAAAAGCCACAAGCTCATCGTTGGTCCTGTTTTAGATGATAGTGAGAGAGGAGTGGAAAGAAGAGATGAAAAACGGGGGATTATGTCAGAAACCCAGTGCTGACTGCAGGGTGGCGTGGGTGACGTCTTCATCTGGAAGGAATTAGCGGCTTCTGTATGAACGTCTACATGTGCATCAGGCCATGTACACCGTACTCGGCGTATTTAGCTTGCTCTAAGAAAGAAAAAGCATCAACAGCTGGCGGGATTGTGAAATTGTAAGGCTATGATGTGTTTGAGAAATCCTCTCGAAACAGATTGCAGAGAAAGAGACCGATTTTCCAGCATCATCACGCTGGCACACAATGAGAGCGGCTCTAAGTTGACTCCTTCAGACATATGCTCAAGGGAAGGTTTCTCCATATGCATCTCTTAAATCAGTACCATCAATCCATCTCATGCCTTTTCACTGACCTCACAGCAATGCATTTTGGGATTGCCTCCTTCAGAATGATAGACTTCATCCTAACAACCTTTTGAAAAGGCTTAATCCAAAAACTGAATAGTGCAAGGTTTTCCAAACGGGGTTCATTGGGGGATTTTTGATGGACGTGCCATTTTTGAAGACAGAGCAAAAACGGGGATTCTCAAACTATTTTTATCCTGTTGCGCCCTCTATAAGACCGGCGACTATTTGACTATTTAACTGACGTTGAGCTTAAAGGTGCTGTACTTAAGTTAAGTTTTTGACTAGTCAGTTTACTAGTCAATTAACAACTTCAAAAGGTGATACTGACCTGGTGGGGAAGTCAGTGGCACTGAGGTTGATGAAGAAATCCCATTTCCAGTCCAGCATGGACAGCAGGTCATGCATGCTCCGCAGGTAGGCCTTCAGCAGACTGGCCCCGCCCCAGATGGTGACCATGCGCCAGGGTGTAGCTCTCACATTGGGGTAGATCTCGGCCATCTGCAGCACCTCCCGGTGCATATAGTTTGAACGCTGCAAGGCACAATATAACAGTCTTTAATCATCGCCAATGGTCTAGAAGATGAGCATATCAAGAAGTTTCACTTGAATGATTTGCTAAAAATTTCAATCATGTTACTGCAGTAGAGCGGTTCTAGCAGTCACAACACTTCTGCTGTTGGCAGGGGGAAGATTACTTGTCACGAATTCAGTTTGGCTCTGAAAGACTTTACTTTTAAGAGGCTAAAACCTGAAATAGCTTCAAATGAAACACTAGAATCAGACGAGACAGACTTATAGAGAGAAGGAGACAGAGCAGACGTTGTGCCAAATCGTATCAGGGTGTGAGAGAAGTGCTCCCCCAGCAACAGGCTGACAAACCTCAGCTCTACACACACGTCTTTGTTCTCCAGCATGTGGGCTGACGGCCACTGAGCTTCTGTTAAACTTCAGTTCAAATCAGAACTCCGATCCATAGGGTACGAAAGCATTTGGTGTGGAACGGTTCAGTTCATTTGGGGTTTAGCTCATGATAAGGTGGGCTGGACTACTGGTGTGGTTTGCAGTGATTCAAAATCCAAAAATTTAGCCTGAAACCAAGCATTCTTGACAGCCCGAGCCAAAATCTGAAACTAATGCTAATAAAAAATAAAAAATAAATTAAAAAAAAGGATTGTGTGAAATAGAGGTTCTGTAATCAGGATGACTTGACAATAACATACAGACTCCACCAGTTTTAAAATGTTAAAATATTGTGTATATTTTTAGAGTGAAACTGCATGCGTCAGTACTGACCGGTGTAATATTGATTTTAAAGATACTTAACAAGAGGTCTTGTTTTCTGACAAAACAACAAAAAAAATCATTATGAGCATGTATGAGCATGTATGAATTTATTTAGTGTTTTTAAGTGTTTAAGTGCAGTTGAGTTAAGTTTGCACTTGTTTTTTTGACAAACTATCGCTAATCAAAATTGTACTAAAACAGAATATTTCGTGGTCACAGCTTTTTCTTCAAACCTCTGGTTTTCAGCCTTTTGAAGTTGAGTGTCAGATCAAAAAAATTTCTTTCAGCTGCTAAAAATTGTTTCACTTTATTTTAAGGTCAAATTCTCACTATTAACAAATCATTAATTATGACTTTTGGCTCAACAAACTACTAATTTGCTGCTAATTAATAGTTAGTTAAGTTCGCACTGCTTTATTTCCAGAACTAAAAATACTGGAACAAGAAAAAATAAAAATAAAAATAATAACAACGTGCACAACAAGAGGACAGAGGATGTTGTGGTTGAAGCTGTGTTTTTGCTGTGTCTCGCGGGTCTTACAATAATGGACATGGAATGCCGATGTATACGTCAAGCGATTAAAAAAACATTAAAAGGAAGTCATCTGGCAGAGTCGGCTCACATTCGCCTAAACGAGTCGTCAGGAAACTTTCTCTGTTACGGATCCACGTCACTAAGTAACATATTTGCATAACGTTCGCCCACGTACTACGTCCCAAACAACTTGCCCCGCCCACAAACAGTACAATATCCGCGTTGATTACATCATGTCAAAAAGACACTGTATCCTGTGAAAATACAGTGAAAATTAAATCCATTTTTGTAGAAAACTCAAGTGTTTTTTGACCTTGCATTCATGTCAACCTGTTTTAAGAGACTCATAAAGCAATATTACACAACCTTTAAAATGGCATAATAGGGGCACTTTACACTTACGTCACCGATAGTTCCTGGAGCTATTTTAGACCGTACTCTGAAGTAGTATTTAGTTCCTTCAAACGGAGTTCCTGGAACAAAAATCATCCCTAGTCCCTGCAGTGCAAAGTGGGTAGTTCCACAATATGGGGACTATGAAATGCTTCCTGCAGTACAAAAAGCACTGTTTTTGGGTAGGATTACGGTTGTAGAATACAGTCATGCAGAATATGTGCTTTATAAATACTAATAAACAGACAATAGGTTAATATGTTAATAATAGGCATGTTATATGTTATAATAGGCATGTTAAGCAATTAGTTAACTCTTTCTCCACAGGCATTTTTTTTATTTTAAGTTGCCAACCACTGCCAGCATTTTTGATGATATTCACCTAAATATAACGGCCTTCCAAATATTTTCTGCTGTGAACAGCTTATATATATATATATAAATATAAAAGTGCATAAGCCACTTCAATCCAAACAGCTTTCTGTTGATTAACACAAAAGAAAAGCTCAAACCACTGCTCAAACTGAGACCCTTGTAAAACTGATTTATGGTTCATATACATGGAGCAAATTTTGGTTTTCAGTGATCTCCCAATGGGAAAAACCCTGTTGGGTTCTAACTTACCTTATCTACATGGATGTAATAAAAGTGGTCTTTGTGATATATGGCTTTGAGGAGACGTTTCAACTGTCGGACGGCTCGTCCGTGAACCACCAGCACGAAGACCACCCTGACGGGGTTCTCCACCTTGGAGAGGTCAGTTTCAATGAAATCTGCATGCTGGACCGCACTGGAGATCACTAAAGGCGGAGGGGGAGAAAACAAACTGTCAATGTCAAATTTTAAGCATGACTAGATGTGAATATAATTATCGAAGGAATGCAGTTACCATGCTGTGGGCAAAATTGGGGCAGAGACTGAGGCATGAGCTGTCCCGCTTGGTGCTGGCACACAATGTTGGCGATCTCCTGTCTGCACTGCCGTGAACCCGCACGGTGGAGGGCAGACAGGGCGTCCTTGCCCGAGATCTCACATTTGGGCACAAAGTCACTGTTGGGGACTTGAGGAGCACCCTCAACGCTGCCCGGCTCTCCTGGTGCTATTAGATGGATTTTGGCCATTTCCCCTGTCCGTGACTCGCTGAAGTTACGGCTGCTCGAGGGATCATAATGGGCAGCTTTTTCAACCGCCACTCCATCTTCCGGCCCTCCCAGACTCTTGTCCTTCAAAGAGGCCTTGTTTCTCCGTCTAGACCCCCTTCTGATGATGGTGGTGACGGCGGGCTGATCCTGGCGCTGCCTGGACTGGCCGTGGTTCGCCCCCGACAGGGCGTTTTGCCTTTCAAAGGCCACGGGGTCCAACTTCTGTTCCTGCCCATTGTGGTCGGGCAACTTCGACCGCCTGTGTTTCCGCTGAGAAGGGAACAGAGTAAATAAATCAGAGGTGTGAAACCGGAAGCGCAAATGAGAAAATAAGATCAAACTTTATTCTCCGAGGAGGAAGCCTGTTTTAGAACAGACGGATGATTCACACTCCGAGAACAAACTTGCTGACGTTTTAGGGAGCCCAGAGGCAGAATGTGTTTGTTTATCATTTGTTGGCTATTTTTAGTGGCGTTTAGTGGCGGGAATCAGTGGTATGTTATGAGGATAGTGACTCACAGATGTGTGAGAGCTCGGCCAACCCAGAAAAACATTCAGTGCCATTATCTTACAGTGGCATATTTTAGGAGCATTAAGATTTACTGCATTAAGCAAGAGTTATTGGGTGTTTCGCGGTGGGAAGTCATCAGATGTAGTGCACAGCTGTTGTGTGATGAGAGTCTAAAATGGGTGCTGACTTGTCAGTGTATTAAACAGTTTGCTCCTTGGCGTATTAAACCATTTTATAGCATCACAGATGCTATAAAAGTCCATTAAAACGTTCCTAAAATGTACTGTATAGCTTTTAAAAACAGTGAGCATTTAATGGAGGTCATTTTTCATATACAACATGTTTTAGAGTTAACAGTGAAATAAACTTGAGGCCTGTTGTCACGGTACAAAAATGTATGCATTCGATACCAATACCAGTAAAGATTTTTATGTCATAATTTATACGCATTTAAAATTGTGTTTTCCCACAAACAATAGAAGAAAGAAAAACAAGATTCACCCAAATTTAATGTCTTTTAATTAACGAAATTTAAACGTTTTATTTTTTGGTAAATTTAATATAAAAAAATCAAACCATGGAAGAAATTTAGAAAAAAATATATAAAAAAATAAAAAAAAGTTTTATTTACTCGTTTTATTTTTTTTTAAGTAGTCTCACATACATTGTACTAATGTAATAGTCTAACGGCAATATATTTTTGCCACAATGTCCAAAACGAACCTTTATTTTGACGGGTTGCCACGAAAATGGCTCTGGTTTTAGCTCAAGTGAAAAGGTAAAATGTGACTCTCAGAGCAGTTCTGTCCTCATTGATGCGGCAGATGCTGAAATCACCGCGAGCATCACATTCACTTGTGTAATGGTAAACATGCCAGTCCATTATGCGATTTAGATCTGTGCAATGACCTACGTTTGATTAATTTATTTAACTTTGATAAAGTCAATGACATTTCGCGTTGAACTGTAAATTCAATTTTTAAACTGGATTCCGAGATTCCATCTGCGTCGTGGAAATCATTGACCTTACGCGTCAAGAACCGGGTTCATCCCTAATATTAATGAAAATGACATCAGAATAATACAGGGGAGAAAAATTGCTGAACAAATTCATTATTGTTATTTTCTTTGCACACATTTTCTTTGATATTTTCTTTTCTTTTCACTTGGGTTGAACCCCTGAAGTCACATGGACTATTTTAACAATGTTCTTACTACCTTTTGGGTCTTGAAGATGTCAGTTGTGTTGCTGTCTATAGAGGGTCAGAAAGCTCTCAGATTTCAACAAAAATACCTTAATATGTGTCCTAAATATGAACAAAGGTCTTCCGGGTTTGGAAAAACATGACAATAAAATGATTATTGTTTCAGTGAACTATCCCTTTAAATAGAGTCTTTTAATGTGATCTAATGAATATCCATGATAAAACATTCTTGTACATGCACTTTTGTTACACTTCTGTACGACCTGGTAAAGAATTTTGAATTTACGACTTAATTGGTTAAGAATTAAGAATTAATGATTAGTAAGTAAGTAAGTAAGTAAGTAAGTAAGTAAGTAAGTAAATAAATAAATAAATAAATACGGACACATTCTAATCTGCAAAAGAAAAAGAACAAACATTGAAAGCTGTATTAAACTTTAAAACCCCTTGCCTCTGACCTATATAATTTCAGCTGCAGCAGAAGCAAGTTTTGACACTGCACTGATGTTTAAGTTGTTACTATGGCAGCTGACGTACACATACCGCACACAATCTGAGCAAACAGATTTCATCACAGCGTGAACATTGAGTCCTAAACACTGGTGTGTGCAGAGCGTGCAAACCTAAAGAACAGCATGAGAAAAGCCTTATCAGCACACCTGCCGGCGATACTCCAGCGCTGAGCACAAGCACAAAGACTTGTGGCCACACAGTCCTAACCAACTCAATTATGCTACACGTTTCCTCAGCAAACCCAAAATGAGCACATGACTGCACACATCTCAGGGTAACTCCCGCCACCAGATCCATGATGATGTGAAAATAAGATCAGACTCTTACTGTTAGACTCGACACAGCCCAAGCGCCAGACATCGATTTCACTGAAATCCCAATGGCACGGTCCCAGCACCAACGCAGCTGGAAGCCAAATGAAGACTCTTTTGACAGAGCTTCTGGAATTCACGCTAAGTTTAGTCCTGGATTCTCCAGGTTTTTGTTAAAAAAGCTCCCGGTGTCAGTCTGATATACCTGATATATCACTTTATTCACATTTAGATGTTCAACAAGGGAAGCAATGAAGAACGCCGTAGATGAAGTCTTCAGGCAAATGCTGTTTATTAAAGAAATAAGTTGATACAATGTCTACTAGGAGTGGGCGATGTAACTAAAATCAGAAGCAATTGTCTACCTTGATATCGATATACATCACAATATAGCAATTTGTATCTGAAAATGTATAAATAAAGAATTCAAACTAGGGCTGGGTGATATATATCGTACGATATATATACCAGCTTTACTGATGAGATGCGCATAATATATCGTACGATATATATCGCCCAGCCCTAATTCAAACACAGACTGTTTTATGTAATGTAAGCATTTAAACTGTGGAAAAACAACCATACTGTTTACTCCAATGTATTGTAATTGAAAGTTTTTTTTGGAACATGGTAACCAAAATCACAAAAGGCTTTTCACAACATGTGCCTGAGGTAACAGCCCCATAAAACATCAAAACAAAGGGCTGAAACAACATTTCAGTTGCTACTTTAAGTTGTGAGCCAAGAATACTAGTTGGGTCACAGTCTCTGGCTTCAGAACAGACCTGTGGTAATTGACTTTGTTGCCACTGTGTGCTAAAGGCATGTTCAGACATTGAACGTTTGGCTGTAACACAGAGATATTTCTTGGCCAAAATTTTTTAGGAAAATTTATTTCATGCGTTTCCATCACTGTAAAGGATCAGTTTCCCTATCAGTCGCCATGGTCTGCAGGTAGCTCTTTAGTTTCAACTCAATGAGGTGTTTGTTTGAAAGGGAAGGTACTTGCTGCTTTCTTTCTGAAGTAACTACCTAAACCTTTGTGCTTCTTCTTAGCTGGCGCTGCTGGATCAGCTATTGGTTCTTCTGGGCAGCAACAAGGACTCTCTGCATTTTGATTCATCACCATTTCTTCAATCTCAGCAGCAGCCTTTGACATGATATCCTCAACCTTCTCCTCCTTGATGTACTTTGTTCTGAGGGTCTACATGTAAAGAAGGTCTTCAGTGTCTGGATCAGCGTATTTGTCATTCAAGTACTCTAGTATTTTGTCTTTTAGATCTTTTTTTTTCATTTAGTAAGTTGAGTGTCATCCTCCTGTGGTGCCACAATCGTTTCGTTAAACAGATGGAGCACAGGCTTTAAGACACATTTACATAATCTTCTCCTGATAGGGCATCAGTAAACTCAGTCAGAGGTCTCAGGGCTTTACTGATGGATTCGAGTACGTTCATGTCTTGTTTTCTTGTCTTCTCTCAGAACATGGGAAATGGCTTTCTCTTGTTCAATTACCCTGTCAATCATTTTTTACCTTGAGCCCCACCTGTTTGCGCTTTCAGTTATTAATTGACGTACAGGCAAACCCAGTTCTCCTTGAGCGACAGCCAGCTCCCATGCATTAGAGAAGGCACTAACTACCTTCTTACACACGTCAACAGCACAATGCACCTGTGGTGGTTTCAAACCTTTTTCTGTAAGAAAATAAAAAGAGAAAGAGAAAAAATATTACGATTCTACAAGAGACTTGTTATAAGGTCACCTCTAGAATAGCTGCTATACGAATTTAAAAATGTAAAAAACTATAACTGTACAGTGCAATATAGATCGTTACTCTAGCAATCACTAGTGCAATAAAACGATGGTAACAGCACCTTTCTACAAATTATTTAATTCATATATTCACTTTAATAATGTTACGATCGTTAGATTATTAAAAACTATTCTTTGAAATTATTTTCTCGTTTTTAATTACTCACCAATTGCCTAATGAAGGCGATGGCCAAAGCATTGTAGGCGGGGCCAGTTGTTAAGTCGAAGCACTCTAATGTTATTTGTCGCGTTGTTAATGCAGACGCCATTTTTTTTGTAATCCCCAAGACTGGCAAAGACCTTGCACAATAAGATCGCCCATGTGGTCTCCTGGGAAATACGTCGTTTGTAAACATCTGCTGCACAGGGTCCAGTTGCGTGTGATGAAGTGTATCGTCAGACTCATATACGGCTGCATTGAGCGCCTCGTCCACAGATCTGTAGTCGTTGTTAAAGTGAGCGACATCACGAAGCTCATTTTCCACTTCGCTATGGCAAGACATGTAGAAACTTGGCAGCTCCACTTGACGAAAATATTTGCGGCTTGGCATTACGTATTTCGCATCCAGTGTTTTCACCAAAGCTTTAAACCCCTCCTTTTCAACTATGTCAATGCGTGCCATGTTTTTGCAAATGTGCGTTGTGATAGCACGCGTTATGTCTAACCATCTTCGAGATTTCTTTTCGTAGGGAATTGCATTTACAAAAGACGCCGTTAAGGAAGTTCGGGGCTTGCAAGCGCTCTGTGATGATCTAGATGAGTGGGGTGAGGTTTGCCGCATTTTTTATCCGTTATCACTTTTCCTTTACCCAAACCAATTCCACATCACACACAATGCACCTTTTTTTCTCCTCGTTGTTGGTTTCGTCACATGTACGCGAACTCACCGCTGCTGCACAGTCTTCTTCTATTGTCGATGTACATGTGTACTGCATAGTCAACTTGCAACCAAAAGATAGACCCAAATCTCTATCGGTTGACAAACTTCTACCGGTTAAACGTGTGTACCGGTATATCACCCACCTCTAATGTCTACACAGCATTTTAAATCATGGTGGTTGTTTGGGAGCGTTTTTGTACTCGTTTAGCCAAACGGTGTACACTTATGATACGGACAGTACTTTTTTAGACCCTACTCTGAAGTAGTAGCTAAGTTAGATCCTCCAAATTGAGTTCCTGGAATTGAAATCGTTCCTAGTTCCTGTCCAGCTCCATGTAATCCCTCATGGACAACAAAGGTATCCATTTATTGCTGAATAAAATGAACAGCGGAGATCTTTCGTTACGTGGACAGTCATAAAACAAGGACAGCTGAAGTATACTTCGGGCTTTACAGACTCCCAATGTCGCCAAAACGTGCATAGATGTAAAACAACCAAACTCAAAAAAAACAAAAAAGACACTGCAAAAAAAAAAACCCATCCAGTTGTAAGACCAACAAAAAGCTAACCACAACTTCGCGTGGCATGCTGATGTAGCTCTGGAAGTATGTAATGGGAGAGGGAGGAATAACAAGCGTTTCCCAGCACTTTCTGCAATAGACACATTACAGAGCAAGACTGGGTCTATGCCACACGTCTGCTGCCCACTCACAAAAAGCAACAGACTGTGGGAAGAGGTCTGACCAGTGTCAGACCATAGAGCACCAGTGCGCCTCATTATCAGGAGACTTTCAAGCTCCAAAGTGAACCAACAGCTTTGCTTCAAAACACACCGAGTTGCCTAGTCTGGACAAGTTCAGAAAGCTTAAGGCTGTTCCACGACAAAGACAGTGCTGTGGAGTAAGCAATCCCAGAATACACTGCAGTGAGCTCAGTAAAACAAATAAACTGGCAGAGTATATTATACATTATTAGAAATATTAAAGCTTATATTTATATAATTGTGATAAATATTTAGATAAAGTATAACCGTAATTGGCCATTCTACCCCAATATTTGTGCGGTGTGCAGCATCGAGCTGCTATTTTGCCAACAACAGTGTTTTATACCCACAAAACTTACAGCATAAAGGGCAACATTAAGCAACATTTCATTGCTGACAATCAGATGGCAGCTGTCTGCACACGGTCTCTCACCAGATTTTACTTCATACACTCAAAAATAACCCAAAAAACAGGGAAGTAGTTCATCAATGAAACTGGGTGCAAGCGGCGCATTAGGTATAGAAGTTTGAACAGTTTAATGATTTGTTTAAAAAAAATTGATAGCTTTGAGATGTTTTGTTCAATTAAATAATTCTCAAACGTGCTTTTGGATGTCAGTGTGGACCAAACACAAGACTGAAGGCCCATTTACTCCAGGACAATAACTATATTAACGCCCACACCAGTGGACAATGATATTCTGTTCATCACTGTACAGTAATCTGACATTTTAGATGTTTGAGCTGCGAAACTGAGCAGGTCTTGATAGGTTGTCAATGTTTTTAGTCATTCATTCGGTGAAAGTGAATGCAGTTCTTCTATGTCGTCACCGTTACTGCTATTCTCAAAATTAGAGAGATATTTCAAAATGTAGCAATAGTTTTCACTTCTGTATTTATTATGTATTAAAGTGATCCTGCTAGAAGAACTATATGACAGCGTATCAAGTCAGTATCGTTTCAGTGATGGGTTTTTTGTGCACTAATAAGAATGAAATGTTTTCTGATGTTTCAGTGTGGGTGAGAAACTTTTGGTAAATGCTAGTGTGGACCGAGAGCGCTTTAAAAAGCAGTAAGTGCATGTCAATCAAAGACTATTTACATGGATTCGTTAAATTCCCTCTGTAAGCAGCACAGGTCACTGCGACATCACATGACCTGCAGTAACTCTTTCTTCCAGTCTCAGACACCAAAGCCTGCAAAATCAATGGCCTCTTTCATCACACTGAGCCTCAGAGAGAGAGAGAGAGGTCAGGGAAGCCTGCAGATGTGCTGTGCGTACAGCTTCTCGAGCGGGGATCAGTTAGGACGGTTGACTCGCCACCGAACAATCGGTTACCCGACCTCTGCGTAAAGAGCCTTCGTTATTTCTGAGGAGGTTCGGGTCATTATGTTCACACACACACACACACACACAGTTTCAAACAAAGCAGTCCTCTTTTGAGTTTTAGATTCTGCAGGATGACTCCTGATATCAGGATACCGTGGGGCTGAATGGCACATCATACTTGCACCTGGAGGGTTACGTTCAATAAAGAACGGCCACTGAAAAAGTGTTTCTTTAGCAATCAAGCACGCAATGCTATTGAACAAGTGAATTAGATAAGAGTGCAACAGTACCATGTGTCCACTATAGGAATCAGCGCAGAGAAAGAGACGCACGGTAGATTTCATTCCCACGAGAGCCAATTAGGAGAGAGACCGCAGGAAAGCCTTCACGCAGACATGTGGAAACGTCCCACAGCAGACACTTCGGGAGCCTCTCAGGATGGCAGAACTCCATTCATACCATCTAACCTAATCTTCAGACTATAAATGTATACGAGTATGCAAGCATGTTTATACATACAGACAGATACATAGTGAGGTCTGGAGAGATGAAGATAAATAGCAAGTCACTACTTTCCCTCGTTCACCTTTGAGTTAAAGCCTCTATATACAGTACACTCACAGATCGAGTAAGGAATCTGTTCGGTGCTGGAGGACAGTGGTGAAGTCAAACGTGGAGAATCCGGACACGACAGCACATTCCTGATACCCGTCACAACTCGTAACCTTTCTCAAACGCGAGTCCTCGAGCAGCAGACAGTTGTTCATTGACTTATTAGTTACGCAGCCGCCTACTAAGTTCACTCACAGTTACAGTTCACTTATTTCTGGGCCAGTCTTCCTGGAGAAACCTGAGGTTAAGTGTTTGGATCAAGGGCACAACGATTATCGTTCCTGAATCAACCCAGCTGGGGTTTGAGCCGCCTCAGATGTTTAAACACTGCACCGCATTATTAGCTGCAGTCGTCTGACAGCTAGTCACACATGGTTCATTCCATTGGCAGCGGTTTACAAACGCTGTCTGACGAGACAGAAAAAAGCGTATATTAAAGTCATAATTAAACAGAAGTGGTGACAGATCTGTTCCTACACACCGCGAAGTAAATACAAGTGAACGGATGTTTCCATACAGATTCACCCCCCTTGAAAAACAGTCTGACGTTTGTCGTTTCACCAGAAGATCATGTCATGTCGTTTTAAGGTCATTTTTAAAAAATGTGAACAACTGGTCCATGGATACGTTTAACTATGAACTCAAATACACATTTAGAAAAATAGATGATGTTAATTTCCATTCTTCATTAGCATCTATGGATCATGAAGAACCTTTAACGCCCATAAACGAATTTAGTATAGTAATTTTACTTATACAACGGCTTTCAGACATGTTCTTCAGGAACAGAAAACGTTTCTTTAAGGAACTGTTCACTGAAAGTAAACCTAAAGTGGTATTTTTAGAAAAACTGCCTTTTCAAAGCTTTTATGTTTCAATTGTGTAGCCAGCGTTTTTGTTTACCACAGTCTCAAAGCTTAGGGAGCGACTACGATCCTCTGAAATGCTCTCTAGGTTAAATAATTCATACTAACGTTAGCCCTATCATGTAACGTTATTGGTCAATAAGATTAGCAGGAGATTCACTAGATTATCATAAAAAACCGCTGTAATGCATGTGAGCAGATTACCACTAGGTTTTGATACTAGGATGATTACAAATGCTGCCTAGGTAGACAGCTGACTAAGTTCTGATACCCAGCCATAGAGTTGATGGGTGAAGTCAGTCCAGTCATTTAAAACCCGACGCCGGTCAAAACAACCCGCTATAAACCATCGACAAAACAACACTTGATCAAAACAACTGCATGGTTTGGGTGTATTATGTACTATAACCTGCTCCGAGAGCGCTAACGCCTTTGTTTACACTCGACAACACTTCAACTAATGAGACTGACTGACGGCTTTTGCCTAGCTTAGCATGCTATCAGAAACCCTCAGATCAAACGGCGCAGCTGGGGCACGGAGAACAGATTTGCCCGCTTGAAACAGCGCCTACCTCAGTCTCTCCCTCCTCCAGACTCCGCAGGCTCCATACCACCAGTCCCTGGATCAGCAAGATCGTTAAACCGGCCGCGATTGCGAGTTTATACCGCCTGAGGAGCTTCTGTACACGGGTGCTCGCGACCATCTTTCCCCCGTGAATCGCATATAGCAGCATCGATCGAATCGCTCGGAAGGAGTCGACTCTGTGAATCAAGTGGTGAATCGATCAGTGCCCTTTCAGAACGCGTTGTGGTTCAGAGTCTTTTAACCAAATTATTCTGATTCAACTGAATCAAATGGAGAGTCGGTGTCTCAATTCATATTCAGAGAGCAAATAACCAGGTGGCAGCTTGCTTAATATTTGAAGAAGATGATTCACAAATTCATGATTGTTTATGAAAACGCATATTGCATATTGTACACAACAAGGCATCTAACAACATTCGCGATATATAATACAGATAATCAGTCTGAATAATAATTGTTATGCTTACAACAATCATAGCAACAGTGAGGGCAGAATTAAACACATCGATCAATAATTCAATAGTGCAAAAATGATAGCACATTAAAATAACAAATATTTTGAGATGAGTAGAGGGGCAAAGAGTTTCAGAAAGCTCGGGAAACTTTTCACAAACTCGCAAAGAAATTAACAATTGATGCACGAAACACTCAAGTTTGTATTAACGTGACATGCCTATCTCACCTCCCGATCAGCATATGTTCTATTCAACAGGTAGATTTATTAAATTTGCATTATTCATTAGCAGACGCTTTTATCTGAAGCAAGTCACAAATGATGAAAACAGCTATCGAAAAAAAAAAAGAGCAATAATATGCCAGTGTCTCGATCACATCATTTAAATGATTATCTGCAAAGAAAGAATTTAACTTATTAGTATGAAAAGGATTCATTGTTAAATAGGTATTAGTAAAAGTGATTTCCACGTGTAGCAGTTATATTCTGCCGTTGGGCGGCGCGCTTTACAAACGTGAAGTCCTGCCTGTCTCCAAGACAACCGCTACGTGTGGAATGTATCAGCGTGCGAATTTTGGCGATTCGGTATAAGTCTGTCATATCATGGATTTTATCTATTATTATTTCATTTTAAAAAGAGCGTGTTTATTTCTGTATTTCCCTGCTAGCACATAAACAAATCGCAGCTGTATTTTACTCTATTTCACATGTCCCTGATCACAAAATCAACGAATCCTACTACGATGAAGGCCAGGCTCATGATTATTAATTAGCCCGTGCAGCCGTCGCCTAGCAACCTTCCCGCGGCGTCCAGTCACGAACCTCTTTAGTATTCATGAGCCGATCCTTCGCCATAGTAGGGCTTCTCTGCCCTTTCAGTGATGGCAACAATGTATCCGCTGCCCAGGCTCGTGAGGACTAGTTAGGATGTGAGTCGTGACTGACGTTCAATTCACTCAACCCAAGTTCTGGGATTTAAGTCACTCTCGACTCTCTGAAATGAAGCTGGGACGAAAGAAGCACTACTCTTCGGGTGACTTGCTATGAGACAGCTCGGGTCGCTTGGAAGAAAAGTTAGAATTTATCAGAGATGTCCACCACTGTGCCCCCAAAAGCCCCCTCCGGCAGCCCCTCAGTGGACCAGCGGACAGTCGTCGTGGGTGCTTGTAAGTACGAATTTAATGCTTTATTAGATATAAATGTTGGTGTTAAGTGGGCTAATGGCGTAGCAAAATATACCTTTTTTGTTTTGTTTTACACGCGTTTCAAAATGAGTTAACTGTATACATGACAATAAAATGTCTTTTAAGGTTTATGTTAATACAGTGTTATTGCATCTTTACAGCATCTTTAAGTTTATAATAACACTATTTGAAAACAATACTTTGGTGTATGTGTATAGGTTATTAATACCTTTTTTTTAAGAATAAAGAACTTTTTTATTTATCAAAGAAGTTTGAAAAGAGAAGGCAGGTTCCAAGATAAATAAATAAATAAATAAATAAATAAAACATTAAGCAGCACAACTGTTTCCAACATTGATAATGAATTAGAATAATTTGTGAGGGATCGTGTGACACTGACGACTGGAGTAATGATGCTATAAATTCAGCTTGGCATCACAGGAAAAAAAAAATATTTTAAAGTATATTCAAATAGGAAACAGTTATTAAAAATTGTAAAAATAATGAAATTATTGATTAAATATATACAGCCTTGATGAGCAAAAGATATTTCTTTAAAGAAAAAATACTATATATATATATATATCAGGGCTTATTAAGGCTTTTTATTAAATACAATGCAAAGAAATAGACACACCAATGTATGCCTGCTTTGAAATCAGTGTTGTACAGTATGTGTTGTACCTACACACTGTGCCTTTCACAAATCTAAAGTGTACAGATTACAGACTGATGCGTCTGTATTGTTGTCTTTTTTTCAGTTTGCTGTCTGGTGTTTTTCTTCATGATCACGGTGCTGCTGTTGATCCTGTACCGGAAGATTCCTCTCTGCTGCAAAATGAGGGTTTATCAGGAATCTCGTACTGACATGGTAAGACAGTTTCATTTCTACTTGTTCATACTTCAAGGACTTCAGTTTTCACAAAAGTGTCTTTCTTTCATTCGTCTATTATCAGCTAGTTACTTAAAAATACACTTTTAGGATTTGAAGTATACCACATGTGCACATTTCAATGCAACTACGTGCACTTCCTTTGCACAAAAAAGTATCAAATGCAGTTAAAGTGTTACATGTGCATCCTACCGTTGGAGTTAGCAATGTTTGGTACACTTACACACAAACAGAGATTACATATTATCTTTATCCTAACTGTGCTTAACTTGCAAGAGCTTTATCATGTGCCGTGCCAAACACTGTGACTCGTGGGGAGGAGGTTTTGTTAACATCAGCGGTGATAGTAAGTGAAATAAATGACGTAAACAAGAAGTCAGAGCTTCAGGTATCTGTATCTGACTCTTTCCAAGTGAAGAGTACACACTGTCCAGAGGTGAGTCAGTTCTGTGAAGCATGTAAACATGCAGTTCTGTTAGACAGCGTGACCGTTCCCCTGACTATGACAGTTACCAGTGGCCAAGGAAAGTTACACAGTAATCAGATGTTAAACTGAGTACAGGAGAAAAACACCAGTGCCAAGATGACACACTTTAGCATACAGTACCTTTTGCATACCTATTATAGAAACAACCCCCCTTACATATCAAGTAACAGTTAACTGCATGAAAATGTAGCGTTGTTTGACCCACTTTAGAACTCATGAAGTCATGTTTATGTGTAATTTAAAAAATAATTTGACATGATTAAAAATGGTCAAAAAGTCATGAAAGTCTCTCTCTTAAGTGGTCGTTACAGTATTTACAGTATTATACAGTATTTGATGTGATTACATCAGAAGTAACCAATTAAATGACAGAAAAAAAAACAAGTTTTACCTTACTTGACTTTTTAATTACACTGCACTGAACAACACTTTCTATACAGTTATATAGTAACAGTTTATGGACCAAATCGATTTACTCACATGCCTTTTATCATTATCATATTGGCTGCTTTATTGACCTATGACCTTAGGTGAAAACTGAACTACAAAAACATTGTGGCTAAACATACTTGGATTAGAAGTACAGTAGCAGTGTCCATTCAGGGTTCTTTTCAGTTCTCTGTTATCTTTGTTTTAAATATAAATCCACCTCAGATGTTTCTCCTGAAATTCCTCTGGAGAAATTAAACTAGAAACCGTTCATAGTGACAGCAAATGCTGATAGCAGAGCTCTAATAATTAGATTTTGTATCAGTCTGATTCATCTCTAATGTGATATCCTGGCAAATTTGAGCACAACCGTGAGATTACCGAGGTCTGAATTCAGCTCAAAGTTTGGTAAACAGTTATTAGTGTGGTTAGTAGTAGCTCAACATATTGAATTAGCCAAAAAAGAAGGTTCAGGTTTCTGGTGGGCCAAAGCACCTTGTGTATCATTTAATAAAGTAATGTAATATTTCCAAAAACAGCACAACAGTGTCAGAGCCTTTAATGTGTCCAGTTCTCAGGATGTGGGTCGTGAAAACAGATGTTAGATTATCTGCTGGTCGTAAAGCAGACCCCTCACGCTTTGTGACTTACCCTCAAGTCATACCTTATCCTCTGCATTTCCTTTTCCTGTTCACTTTCAACCTCAACCGTTCCCCCCCCGAGAGCATTTTAACCTTATCTTAGCAACACAGGGAAACTGCCTCCACATTCTTCCTCTCACAAAGAGGAAATGCAAAAACATATCTGCTAGTTAAACTGTGGTGAAGATAGACGTGAGGTACTGGTTAAACAATCAGTCAATGAAGTAAATCAACACACAATAAAGTTTTAGGAGTGATTTTAGATCAAACACACTATACATGCACTCTGATCAGTTCACTGAAATAACCAGTTTTACTAGTTTACTTCAATATCACTGTTTTTAAGTTTCAGATATCTCTCCCAGTCTTTGTTTTAAAACAAAATTCACTTTATTCACCAATTTATTTTCTTGCGTGTCAGTCATCACAGGAGTAGAACATACATCTCTCTTAGCTTATCTTCTGTATTCTGGTTCAAATAAGTAAGGCTGCACTGTAAAAAAAAAATTTTTATGTGACCATAAAAATATGGTAACGACATTTTAGGTTTTACGTTAAATTTACAGTTAAATACCGTAATTTCTTTAACTGATATTATGTTAATGTACCAGCCTATTAAAGTATTGAAATCGGTTTTGTATCTTTGAAATACACTGTAAGCACCAAATGCAGGTGGTGTTGAGAAAGTCACATGATGAACCAAAGCCCATCACAAGCAGCTTTTATAGATTAACATATATAGAAATTGATCAGTGTCATTCACACAAACACTTAACAATATCATGGTGACACTCATTAAACTAAAATATGCAATAAACATTCATTTAACAACATTACATGTAACATACAACCATAAAAAACATAACTGATAAAAACTGAAAAAAAACCTAAGAAACAGTTATTTCGTTTATGATATAGTTTATCATACTGCATGTGTATTTCTCTGCTTGTAAACAAGCCGCAGCACATCCAGTTTTTACATCATGCATGGTGGTACTCTCATGTTGTAGCTTCATAACATTACAGTTGAACCACTCATGTCGTAAATTTTAGGGTGAATTTCAAACAGAAGGGAGCATCCCTATACCCTACTCCCTTCAAAGGGCAGAGCTTTTGTTCTTTTAAGGGCGTAGGGCATCACTGTCTCGTATCTGTATTTGGACGTCCCTTGGCGATGGAATGACTAACTGAAGATCACGTGATCATAAACCTACCACTTTAATGATGTCCTTACTACTGTAACAGTTCTGGGCCTTAAACGTGTCAGTTGTGTTGCTGTTTATGGAGGTTCAGAAAACTGATTTTATCAAAAAATATCTTAAATATCTTACATTTTTCGAAATTCGTTTCAAAGTTTAACTTATGCATGAGGGTAAGTAATTAATGACTGAATTGAAATTTTAGTGTGGACTAACCCCGTTCGTGAAGAAACATTGCTGTCCAAATGTAACAGGTTATTTATCAGGTTTAATCTATCATTTGTTGATTGAATGGAGACTGCGAGCTTATGAGGAGTTTAGATGGACTGAATGATTAGAGATGTCAGTAAGGATTTTACTGTATAGGCCCTTTGCAACGACAACAACATAGACAAGCGTTACTGCGCATGCGTGCTTTTGTGGCCCTAACTTAACTTCCGGTAGACATCCAAATAGAATCAATAACAACAGTTAAGTCCTTTTAGAGTAGTTTATTTTTTTGACAACAAGCGAAATATGTTCGCTGCGTAAATCAGACGGATTTATCAAAAATGCAAACTGATTCTCTGCCGGTAACGGCTGTAGACAAAGCAGCTCTGAGCTTACAAACGCTACCTTCAGATTCTTCTAATGTTCTTGGTTCTTATAAGAACTGTTCCTTGGGGATTCAAAAAGTTATTTTGTGGAATCACCGCAAAAACGTTGACTGAAGAAGTGAAATCATGCATGTATGTCCTCTTCCTAAGGTATCTTCGTCATCTGATCGTTAGGGCCTGTGTTTTTTGGTGGGGGATCAGAGCAGACAAAGGTTTTACTTTAGGTCAGGCACTGAAAAAGGCACATTGCTGATGAGGTCCTCCCCCGACTTCAGGACTGATTTTACACGCTTTTGCTTTTTCACACTGCCTGAATCAGAGGAGCAAACAATAGAACGTCTCTTCTTTGAGGGGGACTCCGAGACTGTTGAAAGTGCAAACCAGCGAGGGAAGGTGACCCCTGACCTCACATTTACTAAACGTGTCTCTCAGAGTCCCGAATGGGAGGGGTGATGGGAAAGGTCAAAATACGTCACTGTGAGTGATGTCAGAGCTGTCAGGAGTCCTCATCAGAGCCACAGATTAGAGTCCCAGCTTTAAAGAGGTATGATTGTCAGGGGCATTTTTTACTTTTAAGAGAACACTTTTTGGTTACACTTATTTTAAGGCGTCCTGTTACAGTGTAATTATGCATTTGAGTACTGAGTAATATTAATTAACTACATCTACTTACTACTTATTTAGTCAAGGTTAGGACTAGCGTTTGGCTTGTTATTATGCATAATTATTATGGAATATTATTATAGCAGCACGTGTGACACCTTAAAATAAAGTGTCATTTGGACTTTTTACACAATTGTTCTAAAAATATTATCCATTTATAATTGTACTTCTTACAGACACACTATACTTTATATATTAAAGTATATAAAAAAGTGTAAACTGAGTGCAATGTTTTAACTGTAATACAGCTAAATTAATATTAAAGTCACTTAAATGTAGTTTAACTTAAGAGTGTTTTTAGACACACTTTATATATAAAATAATTATGCTGAATGCACTAATAGAAAATAGTGCATGGTATGGCTATGGTAAATTAAACTAATTTAATTTTTATTAAAATGTGTATGTTGTGTATTTAAATATGTTTAATTAAACATTTGCAATGAGGAATTTTCCATTTAGTACATTAGAATTTTTTAAGTATAGGCCTATCATAGTTTTATTGAATAACACACTATGAAACATTAAAATAATTATTAAAACATATACCCCCAGTTTCACAGACAAGGCTTAAGCTACTCCCAGATGTCTCAGATCTTGCTCTCACATATCTTAAAACATTGTCAGTGTCATTGTTCTGTGTTAAGATGCACACCTGTAATATTTTTTATAAGGCATTTTTGTAAAAGTTGTTTAAATATCTTAATTTAACTAATGCCTAGTCCTGGCTTAAGCTAAGCCTCGTTTGTGAAACCGGCCATAGATTTAAAGTAAAAATTTTAATTTTGCATTATTATGTGCACTTAAATGGACATAAATTCATATAATATAATGAGATATTAATGCACTTATTGAAATAACTGAAATATAAAATGTCCAAAAAAATGGTAAAAATAAAAAGTAAAAATGCATTACCCACAGGAAAAAACCGCCAGAATGTAAAAAAACAAAAAGAAAAAAATATTTAAATAGGTCTTAAAATGTTAACAAAATGTCACGGCATTGTCTAAAATTAACAAAAAAGAAAGACAGTGGAGCTCACTTTCTTTCTCCAAAATATTATAATTTTTTTTTTTTTCCTTTAAATTTTGACCTTGCTTTGACGTTTTATCATCTGCCAAGGCAGTTTGCCTTGAGCCCCGTGATTAACCCTTCTCTGCATGTTTTGACCACCTAGTGCACTTCTGACTTGTAGCACTGTCCGGATGACATGTGGCCCAATAAAACGGAGTGCACTCATTTACTAGTACCTGCCACAGAAACAAGGGTGTAAAACCTTTAAAACACCAGCGTGGGGTTTGTTACTCGGGACCCTGATGACGCAGTAAGACGCTGTATTGTCCCGGTACACAAAGGCTTCTATTTAGGTGTGGGGTAATCACCGAGTGTCCGGCTGGGCTGGAGGAATTCCTCGGCCTCACGCGGGTCCGCCTGCCTAATCTAGTCCTGGATGGGAGGGGAGGAAGCTGCTTGGTGGTCCTTCTCTTTAGCAACATAATTTACGACCATCCAGAGGTCTGGCTTTAACATTGCAGATGTAGGAAGAGGAGGAGAGACATTACGGAAACAAAGAAGAGGGTGGGATGGTTTTGAACCATCGCATTGTAACTAGTATGCTGGAGTTCACAGGAGATATTAATAATGAATGTGACATGAATAATCATCGACGATATCAGAAATGTTATATTAATAGAGGATTATCATTTCTTGGCTGAACAGGAATCTCCTCCTCAGTACTACAACAGCAGACAGACTCTAGTAGCTTCATCTGACGCTGAGCAAACGCACGACACCGGTATTGATAACGTTAATGCACGGGTAAGTGGCTTTTAAATGAATAAAACATACCCATAATTAACTTTTATGTCGTAATACACCTGTATGGAAAGTTGTCCATGTATTTTCCGTATACAGGTTTAAAACAACATGAGGGTAGATCTTTCTAGAAGCAGAACCTCTCCTAGCTTTACATTATCATATTTTACTTTTTCATATCAAGTCTTGTTTCTGCTTGTGTTTGTCAGTCGGGCTCGTTGTTCCTCATTGGTGTGCCGAGCAGCTACTACCTTTCCTCACTGGAGCCTCCTCTTCCTCGTCTGCCCTCGTACGAGAGCGTCCGCAAGAAAGACCGGCAGCGGCAGATCCACATGATGATAGCCGACCGCTTCGGCCTGAATGGACCCGTCGAGACAGAGGTGATTCATTTAGCTTTCATTTAGTCACAGCACGAGTCTGCAAATGACCTCAAAGTACCAAAGCTATAGAAATAAACGTACTACCTGAATTTCTGGAAATGTATAAAATGAGCCAGTATTCAAAACAGAAATCATAACAGATGTTTAAAACTAAGAAATGTTTAACTAAATGAGCTCATATCAAATTTAAGTCTCAAAACAGTTGGAAGAGGGGCAACAAAGTCTTTTTGAAAAGATTCAGCTGGGAGGCTATCTAGCTATTACATTAACTTAATTAGTTACTAGATGTTCTCTTTTATAGATTAGCTAGAAAAGGGATGTCTTAGAGAGGCAAAGTCTTTTTGGAAGTAAAGCTGAAAGCTCTCCAAACTGTGAACAAGTGAGTAAAAACATTGCGGGATATTTTTATATATCTATTTAATCTACTATATTACGTGAATAACAAACATTTTATAGTTGATATATTATTATAAGTACCATAAGTGCTTCATCAGTACATCAGTCACCAGTAACCATATATTTAAAAAGACAATAAAAGTCAGTATATAATTATATATAAATAGTAATATGGTAACTTACTTTTGAGTGACACGAGAAAACACTCTAAAGCTAATTGCATTTAATACAGATTTGAACTATAATACATTTTACATGCAATTACGTGTTTGAAAACATTGCATTCAATTTGCAATTAGGCGTATTATTTCATAAGAAGTGTTTTTTACAAAATATATGCTATTAGTGTGCTTCTCCAGCGTACAGAAAGCGGATTAGTGACTCAAAATCCTTTTAAAATGAGCAAGAAAAAAGGTCAAACTTGCATGTGTGGCTGCAGTAACTGAAATAAAATACTAAATTATCTTTAAAAGCTCTTAAAAGGAAAACACCACCGTTTTTTTTCATATTCCACTATGTTCCTCCCTCATCTCAGAGGAGTTGATACATATCTCTCCTGTCTCAGTGCATGCACTTCTAGCACGTGGCACCACTATGTTAGGGTTTAGCTTAGCTCCATTCATTTAGTCCGGTTAAATGACTAGTTACACGAGTAAGTGTGGTGAAAACTCCCCCTCTCCCTCTCACTTCCATCGATACAACCAACGTTACTTTCACTTCTACCTGTGCTGCTTGCAGGGTTTTTTGTTTTTCAGGAGTGATGATATTACTACGGCGAGGTTAAAGTGCTGCAAAAGCTCTTCCGCCATAAATTATAGTTATCTTTTTTATTATAGTGTTTAATTTTGTGTCACCACTCGTGTGACTAGTCATGAAAGCGTCTTGAAATAGGCAAAGTGTGGAAGCGTTTGGTGGTTTCTAAATTCATCCGTTTGGATCCCAAGGAATGAACGGAGCTAAACTAAACGCTAACAAGGTGGTACAGTTACAGTACACACATATTAAACTATAAAAAAGTCCACATCGTCATCCACCCAAAGCTCACAGACGTCACTTCACTGAAGCCCTGCTATAACAGTTTCGTCTCTGCAGCAGCTGCAGCCTGTCTGAATTAAATAACAATAGATTTTTAATATGAATGACCCACAATTTTCTGCTCCGTAACATGATCATATCTCAGAAACAGAAGCGGCGTCCCTCACCTGCGCTGCTGCCGTGACGCACACAAGCCGCGAGCGCTTCAAGGCCCCGCGATGTTGACTTAGAGCCAGGGAAACGCATGAGTACACACGCTAATGGGAATTAATGCACATCAAACACAATAAAGCGGTCGATCTTGAAAGGTAAACATTAGTGGAGAATACAGCTCATTGTCCGTCTGTCCTCTCCTTCAGTCCGCCAGGTTTCACTCACGAGGGCCGCCCTTCACTCATTAACCGTATTATTGATCCTAATTAGCTTGTTCTCCAGCTGGGCACCGTGGTATTGTCTACTAAAAATGGCTGGGTTTTTTAGAAGGCTAAAGGGCAGGCGTAGAGCTCAAAGCTTAAGAGAGAAGAAGGAAAGAGATAAAATAGCAAGAGGAAGTTGCTGCAAGGTAGAATCTGAGCAGCGATATCAGCAACTACATTTGTTTAAATAAATGTCCAGCTCTGTTTTATGAATTAACGTAGTGCAACGCCACTTGTTAAGCATTAGCAATGTTGAATAATAATAGATGCATATGAGAAAACTAGATTTGTATGTTTTCTAATGGAAATCTTCTCCAGAAATTATGCTAGCGTGTTGTCAGGCCATTGCTTTAAGGTCGTTACACTTTAATTCTGTCGTTAATTACTCAGCCTCAAGACCTTCCCTCATCTTCAGAACACTAATTACGATATTTTTATCAGCTGTTTGGATGCTCATTCTGACGGCACCCATTCACTGCAGAGGATTCTCCAAATCCGTTCTGTAGAAACAAATCTCATATGGCCTGAGATGAAGTGCTTTGGTTTGGCTAAACACATTAAAAATGTGTGACATACGCAAAATCACTTTTGAAGAAGTGTGCCTAAAGTATTTTTTCTAGTGCTGTTTATTTGTGGTGTCACATGCTTTATCTCTGTGTTTTTCTTTTACCACAGCCACCTCCCACATATGAGGAGAGTATTCGTGAGTCTGTCCAGTCCGTTGACGTCCCGTTTGACATCCTGGCACCGCAGGAGGAGCCACACGAAGCCGGCACAGATTTACCTGCATACGAAGATCTACCTCAAATCACAGACTCACAATAACACTCTCAATTAAAACACAAGAATGCAATCTTTCCTCAGCGGGAAAGCTGTGGCTATACCCTGACGAGCGGCAGGAGTCTGCGTCAATCCGCTGTGCTTGCAAAACAACCCGAAATAGGGTAGTACTTGACCTATGCAATAACTTGCACTAGCACAATACCAGAGGAGAAGGATGTTGCATCACTGCTGGAAGAAAAGAACAAGAATATGCACGAGTTTAAGTTCTGTTTCTGCTGAAAATGACATATACTATAGAGATTTATACGGACTGTAGATATTTTCATGACTTTTTAAAATAATAATGACGTTTATTAACCATGAATAAAGTCTAGTTTGATTTCATGTTTAATTTTTCACAGAGATGGCAGGTTCATCTAATACCAAAGTAGCAGCTGGTGTACTGTACTGACCTACAAGCACGAAAAAAAGGGACATTTGAAGCCATGTTTTGGACATTACAGGGATGATTCTTTATTATTGTTTCTTCATATGTAATCATGTGATTTTGAGTGCTACTGCAAAATCGCTTTCGTTAGGTAGAACCAATTTGATCACTGTTGTTGGCAGAGTGAATGGAAATGAGTTGAAATGAATTGTTTGTT
This sequence comes from Enteromius viviparus, assembly GCA_032353835.1. Lineage (NCBI taxonomy): Eukaryota > Metazoa > Chordata > Actinopteri > Cypriniformes > Cyprinidae > Enteromius > Enteromius viviparus. Next base: position 1,331,197 of record JAUCNO010000710.1, on the reverse strand, counting down.
CCTTTTCAATCCAAATGAAATTCTATTTCCTGAATTTTTCTTTTTAAATGACCTTTCGTTAATGTGCTCAGATGTATCACTGTGAATAAAGACGGTAAATGTACATTTTAGACGCTAGACTTGGACTTGTTTCTTCTGACGGTGTGCCGAGGATTGGGTCACACTAAATCAATTCTGTTCTTGGAGCATATGAGTTCAGATGTTTGCATTCACAGACAAAATTCAAATGACTCTGAAGGTGTTTTAATGTGTAACAGGTCACAGGTGTCCTCATTTTCCTCTCTACACACATTTGCATCTTTCAAAAGCTACATGAGAAAGATTTTCCTTAGGGCACAAGAATTACGCGGGTACGAGGGAAATGAAACTGAGCAGTGACATGGTGAATGTGTGCCTGCTACTATATTATATATTTTAGTATGCCTGTATTGACAGTACTGACCAATCAGTGGGCATGAAACAGGATATCCACATTCACCCTCACGTCTAATAAAACTGAACGTACGGTTAAAAACAATCTAGGGTCAGTAAGAATTTAATACGTTTATTTAGCAAAGATGACAGTAAAGTCATTACAGACAGTATTTTTTTTTCTATTTCAAACAAAAATTGTTCTTTTGAACTTTATTTATCACAAAATCCTGAAGGAATACATCAGATTTTCCACAAAAATATGTTTTCAACACTCCACATTGGGGCTGGGTTCTTTGATTAGCGCTAAATCTCCATCAGCTGTGCATTTAAACACAGCTGATGAAGATTTAGCGCTAATCAAAGAACCGGCTTTACCGACGAGATGCGCATAATATATCGCACGATATATATCGCCCAGCCCTACTCCACATTTATACATTTTTGATAGCAGCAAATCAGCATAATACGTATAATGATTTCTGAAAGATCATGTTGCTCAAGACTGCAGTAATGATGCTGAAAATTCAACTTCTCCTTACAGGAATACATTACATCTTACATATCCCTGTAGAAAACAGCTACTTTAAATAGTTAGTGGAGTTAATATTTCTATTATTATTACTATTAGAATCATATCTATATGCATAGTACATAATAACATTAAGTATATGTCTGTATATGTATAGATGTTTGTATGTGTACTGTGGGTGTGTGTATATAATATTTGTATACAGTATGATTAATTATATCCATAGTATGTGTGCGTTTACTGTACTGTATGTTTATTATGTACGTGCAAATAAACATGCATGTGTATATTTATGAAAATATTTACATGTATATATTTCTATTAATATAATTTATATTATACAGAAATATATTGAATGTAACACATTTTTGTTAAATAAATACATGCACGGGTGTCTATATATATATATATAGTATATATATATATATATACATAATAAATATATACTATGTAAACAAAAACTTTTATTTGGACGCAATTAATTGTTTGACAGCACTACTGTATATATATATATATATATATATATATATATATGGAATTATTCATATAATATTTTATGCAGTATGTTTAGTTGTTAAGTACACTGTCCATATATTTTATTGCAAGAAACATCATTAACATCAACACAAAACCTCAAAAAACTGATATATGAAATAATTTACAAACACCATTGTATTTTCTATGGACCAACAGCTTTCTGTTGCATACTGAAGAATTTTAGTGAAATTGTGTCTTCTAGTGGTCACTTCAGGAAGTAGCAACTTTACCACCCCTCTAACTAAAAACAGATGATCCGTTTCGTTACCTGCAGCCAAATGAGCTCTGAAGGCCTGGAAGTGGTTTAAAGCGTAACTCTTCAGCTCCTGTAGAGTCTTTATTGTATTCAGTGACGTCCTAATGAGAGGCCTGTCTTCTGTCCACAGCAGCAGCACAGCTGGAGCCTGAATCTCCACACACACACACAATACAGAGAAAATGACACATGTCAGTCAGATAAAGACACACTCGATGTGTCAGCAGGTTCATCTTCATTAGATCTCAGGTCACCGCCCCCGTAAAAAAGCCCTTCAGATGAGTGATGTTAATCACTCTGAATTGGCTCATTATGGGGATTTGAACACATAGTGCTTGCTTTCTAAGTATAAGACTTCCTGCTGAAACACATGAAAAACCATGTAACGGAAGTGAAAAGTGCTTGATTTCGAACATCTTCACCCTTCTTGATTCTGACATCATTTCTGCACAACGAGCACAAGAAAAAAAAAAAGATGAAGAATTTGTCCTTTAATTAAGCAAAAAATAAAAGCATTTTCGTCAGTTTAAGCAAGTTACTGGCTGCTAGTAACCTTAACTGCACTGAATATTTCAACCAAAAATGAAAATTCTGTCATCACTCACTCTCATGTCGTTCCAAACCCATAAGACTTTTGTTCATCTTCAGAACACAAATACAGATATTTCTGAGGAAATAAGAGACCTTTCTGACCCTCCATAGAAAGCAAGATAGATAAAACTAAGTTTTTAACCCATAAGGACCCGGACCAATTTCTCCTAATAGGAAAATTATGATTCATATAAAACAGACCAAATGAACCACTTATAACACAAGCAGTAATACAGTTTTTGCATTTTATTTGCTTTACTAAAGCATTTTTCAAAACTACAAAAAAATAAATAAATAAAATACTGTTTACTTCCCCTTTAAATCTTCACGAGCTCCGCTGACTCCGCTCCTCTTTAAATAAATAAATAAAATAAAAAATAACCTATTTATTGTGCATCCGGATGTAATGTTTTAATGTAATATAATACAGCGCCTCAGAGAGTAGAAACATGACAGGCTTAAGCTTGTCAGATACTACTTGATGACATCACTGATATGCACATTAGACATCATCTGGCAACATTTAGCTACTTTTCAGGCCGATAGCTACTTTTCATTGGAAATAGTTGGCAGCACTGATGCTGTTAGACAGTAGAACTCTCCCTATAACTGCTCTGTCTCACGGAGGAGCTATTTTGTGTGTATCTGTGTGACACAAGCATAGGAAAAAAAGAACGACAGAAAGAACGGCTCCCCCCAGCCGCGACTCGGCTCCCATCGTTCAACTTTATGAGCCTTTCAAAAGAATCACAACTCTACTCTGTCCGTGTAACGCCACACCAACATGCATTTGAGAATGGCTTGATTGCAGAAGGGGCAACTTATTTTTATTAAATCAAAAGAAAACTACATGTGGATCTTTATCATTGTAGAATGGTTGTGTACACACACTCCCAACACACATTTCAGCTCGAAAAAGTGCATGTACCACCGTATGACCCCTTTAAGGAGTTTGCTTAGTTAGTTAGAGTTAGTACTGGCTGCAGGTAAAGTCTTAATTGACTTAATTGAAGACCAGAATCTGATTCTGAATCTTCGTTTTGTCCCGAATCTGTTTTCTCCAGTCAGGTTGATAGCCTGGCAATATAACAAACTCCTTTTGAATGAAGTCCTCGTTCCTTTAGAACCTCGCAGACCACTCATCAAACTCCTGACGCTTTTCTTTGAGCAGTTTTTTTTCCACATTTTGGCTTTTGTTCACTCTATCAGTCGACCAGAAGAACTCCAGAACTCGCGTTTGGCGCTTCGTACCTTAAAAAAGCAAATATTGTCACATGACTGAACCTGGGTGTTAATTATATGCCACTTAGGGACTTCCAGAGTTGAAAGTGAGGGATAATGCTTTAAGAAGACCTTTCCATCTAATCAGTAGTGTTTGTGACACCTGCGTCACCATGGGTCCTTATGGAAGAAAAAAAAAAGAAAAGAAAAAGAGACTCACTTACCTTGGGCCACAACAAACATGGATCCGCTTTGGTTCCGCATCTGTTTTCCGGAAAAGCCCGAGTGACGCTCGGCTCGTGCTCGGCTCTGCGAAGTCACTGTATGTAAACAAGGTCAAGTATTCGCTGCAGCATTCATTCTCCTCGGACTCGCCGGACGACTTTCTCTGTGGAAGGACCCATCCTGCGGCACAGCACACCTCTCGCAGGTACAGAGATGAATGCATGCAGACATATGATGCTATGCACGCGGATTTATTTTCTCTCTGTCAGTTTTTTGCAAACCGCGGCATGTTGTTTTCTTAAGTAACGTATGCCATCAAAACACAGCATGCGATTGTTTACATACTGTCGCAGTGTGAAGATCATGCGAAATATGTAGTGTCTTAGTGACTTGAAAATGTCGTTCAAGGGCATCACCTCATCAATATACATGACAGAGCTTGTGCAGTGCAGCAGAGTCATGTGTCTCTTCCAGTATTCATTCAGCAGCTCTAGACGCTTGTCAGAGTTACAATGCAGTCAAATTTATATTTCTTCGATTTGTATTGTATTAAAATGCATGATGATATTTATAAGCCTTTTGAACTCCCTTTTTAATATGTGATCCTAGATTTTGTGTAAGATAGTTTTGATGACTTCCCTGTCTGTTTTCAGAAACGACACAACATATGATTTATGTATTAGCTCGAATACCGTATAATATCAAAATATCAATCTAAATATCAATCTCGGCAATAAAGGGCTTGTTCATATATGTCCATGTAACTACTTCAAATGAGCAGCAGTGCTATATTCTTCCCCCTTGTGTATGTTTTATAACTATAAGTCAGATTGTAATGTTTTTTATACTTGCTAAAACGAGTTGTTTGGATAATCCTCCACCAAACGATTTACCCGCTGATGCTCGTCACAGCTTTGAGTCACGTGGGTTCTCCTCAGTCAGGTCTCCTCTCACCTCAGATTTTTACATTTTTCAATAACAAATAATTTTTTTCTTTAGTGATTTTATTATATATATATATATATTTGTGCTCCTAGCTCGATTTTTTGACAGATAAACAAATAAACAGCTCTGGCAAACACCCACATCACTCCAGCATAGTGAACAAGCACCACTTATTAACCTCATAAAATGAACAAATCTGTCTTTGTTGTCATGCTACTCTTGAAAAAGAAGTACACATTAGCTTATTACAGAAATCATTCACTTAAAACTATCGGCCTACTCTAGTGCAAACTGAATGCAATGTTTTCTGACACTTTATTGCAATACAATAAAAATATATTATAGTTACATTTATATTAAATACCATTACAAAAATAATTAATTAATAATAAATAATAATTAAAATAAAGAATTTAATTCAATAATTATTTTGGTACTAAACTCCTTAAATTTTTGTCAGATTACAAAGTGCAAAACTAGTCACAAGGGCACATTTTTTGAAACCGGGATTTATCTGTAAACTGAATAAATAAGCTTTCCATTGGTGTATGGTTTGTTGGGACAGGACAATATTCGGCTGAGATTTTGAGAATCCAAGGGTGCAAAAAAATCGAAAAATTGAGAAAATAGCTTTTAAAGTTGTCCAAATGACATTTTTAGTAATGCATATTATATTTACAATAAGAAATTTACTAAATATCTTTATGGAACAAGATCTTTATGCAATATCTTAATGATTTTTCACCCAAACTATGTATTGTTGGCTATTGCTACAAATATACCTGTGCTACTGATGGTCCAGTGTCACAAATTTACAATTTTTGTACACTTACAATACTATTAAGCATACTTGTTTTTCACATGTGTGGTGTGTTGTATCATCATCGAACTCCTGAAGCTGGGCTTTATTCAGGTCAAGGGCAAGGTGTGATTGTTTTGGTGATAAAAACCAGTCTTGTATATCTGCTTAGTATTTAATCATTGATCTGTTGTGAAAGTCAACAAGCAGTCTGCTGGGTCAACACATTGTTTCGAAATTTAAAGTAGGTGTGTGTATGAATCAGAAAGAAAAACCTCATTTCCTGTTTTTGCTGTAGTTATTTCCTCGGGTGAAGAATTCCTGTGAACAGCAGCAACCATGATGCACTGTCTTCAGTTTCTGGTCGAGCCAACCAAGAATGTCACGGAGAAGTTTAAGGTACCACGCACAAATATGTTGTCAGTCAATCTGTTCCTCTTAGATGCGGTGACAAACAGATTGACAAAGGTTGTCCATCTAAAAGTGAGATAAAAGGCTCTCTTAGCTGGTCAGTTGTCACTGATTTCAATAGCTGTGAGTCTCTTGTGCTCATTAACTGGAGACACAGACACAGGAAGTAGACCACGCATGAGTTGCATTTTAATGAAGCACTGTTCTTGTCTGTTTGCTGTGAACTTTAATGAACGGCTTCAATTGCCTGAGCTGACAACATGCTGAAGAAGTGTCACATAGCTTGAACTTTCAGAATAAATTCTGGTCCATATTGCAGCTTGCTCTGCAAAAAAAACCAAAAACGAAACAAAACGATGGAAACCATCACAGAAATTCGAATGTTTTTTCACTAAAATACCATTATAAACATTACAAACAATCAACTTTTATCCATTAAAACCATTAAAAGAAGGTTTTCTGTGTTTTGAGACATATTTCACTAGGATTTAGTGATTTTAACAAGCCACCAATAGAAGCTGACCAATTGCCAGTAGAGACGTCACAGGGCCACAGGGTCCATTTACAGTTAACCAATACAAGACCCACTGTAACCAGTATAACAACATTTGGTAATGGTGTCTATTGTTTTTTCCAGCAAGGATAGTGCAGCCAAGAAACTTGTAATATGTACCTAGATTGATTTATCTTTTGTGTTTTATGAAAAGTTCCTGTAGGCAGTCCATCATTGAGACTAGCTTTGAAATCGCTTTGGTTTTCTTAGTGTTTAACAAGACTGATACTACATTGAATGAATTTATGCATTCAGGAGTTTCGTAAGAAGGTGAAAAATGAGAAGAGAGAACCACTGGACGAGAGCCAGCAGTTCATTGTTAGCCTGGCCAAGGATCTGGAACGTGTCTGTCAGGTACAGCCAATGATAAATGTCTACTGCACCAAAAGATCTGAGCTGATGCCCGGACAATCAGGAAAATTCAGAATTGAATTGGTGTCCATTCTCAACAGGATAGTGAACTGGAACTTGAATGACATGAATTGAATAAAAGTTTTCATATATTTATAATATATGAGCATGTACTGTGTATATTTATTATGTATATATAAATAAAAAGAAATGCATGTATATATTTAAGAAAAATATGTTATATTTATATATTAAATATATTTATATATAATATAATAATATAAATATATAAATTTAATTATATATACATGTAATTATTTTTTTATATTTTCATGTGTGTATTTATATATACAAAATAAATAGGCATTGCACATAAATATATCATGTAAACTAAAAGTTTTATTTATTTATATATATATATATATATATATATATTGTTTTTGTTTTGTTTTAGTTTAGTTTACTTTTAATAAACCCTTAAATGTTTCAAAAGAGTTCAATCCAATATTATATTTTCTGTTATGTACTAAACAAACATTAATTAAACGGCAGCTTTTAATTTTTCCACTTTTGTCCACTGTTTAAAAAAAGATTAATAAATATAAAACAAATGAAAAATAGTTTCGACACGTAGTATTTCAAACACTATCATTATCATTTGTTGACCTCAACATGTTGTATGGTTTAAAAAGTAATATGTTACAAAAAAACACTTTATTTTTTAAGACATTAATCAAGTTTGAATTGCTTCTTAAAATTTAAAATTAAATTATTTTAAATACAACTTAAATTAAAAAATTCAGATGCAGTAACTAAGTTGAATTATTGGGTTCTGATGGTCTGTGTGTGTTTTCCTCTCTGCTGGTGGCTGTAGAGGTCAGAGGTGTTGGAGAACATCTCAAAGAGTGAGGATGTGTGGCCCACTGTCACCTGCAGGGCATTCATTCTGGAGTGGGCATCACTGCTAGAGAGCAAGGCAAGATACTCATTTATACCTATTATACATTTACTGTATTTTTTATGCACCCACTGAAACCAGATTGCTGCCAAAGTATGCACCTTCTTCACTACCAAAGGCTGTTTATGTACAGTAGAACTATGGAGAACTAGAGTGTCACCAAACATTGTTCTAACAGAAGAGACCAATGCTGACTGATGGATGGCCAGAGAAAAGTGACTGGAAGGATCTGGCTCTGAGCAGCGAGAAGGATATTGAGAGCGCCAAGAGAGTCATTCTCACCTGGACCAAAGACCTGAGGGCCCAACCTGAGGTTCACACACGCACACACATACATCACACTCCACTCGCAGGGTTTCCATATTTTTTTTTGGGACAATATAAATGCTATTATTTTTTGAATATTCATTTTTTGCATCAACTTTTCCTCTAATAGTTGCACGTCAGTTACATTGAGTGGCAACATTTGCATAATTGATTCCTGCTTTTCTGCGTAGCAAAGTGTGTGGCCTGGAGAGCAGGTGGTGGCGGCTTTGGACGACTTTGAGAATCACTGGAAAAAAGGTCGGATGGCCACCCTGCAGTCGGCCATGGAGCTGGTGTTCTGGATGCTAATCAACAAAGAACTAGACAAGGTGTGAAGAAAACAACACAAAGAAGACAGAAGCTCAATGTTTAATTTGTGTATTGTAACATAGAACTGATTTATTTGTGTGTTTAGGAGAACATTCCGCAAAAGTGGCTCATGTGGAAACAGAGGAGCCAAAAAATAGGTCTGATCACCACATCAGTTTCTTAATCATCATAAATATAGAGAAAAACCTAATTCAGATGTACTGTATGGCCTTCAGCTGTGGCTTGTTCATGTAATGCCTGGTATTAAAACATCCTGCTAATAGCATTTTTTTGTTGTTTTTGATCTAGGTGCCACCCCATATATTCCTCATGTCGGTGAGTCGAGTGTTAATGTTTCATGTTAATGTTGATCTGGAGAGTTTTGCAATTGTAGGGTGAGTTGAATATTAAGACTAACTATTGCTTTTCTTTTATTTAGTGTGGGACTGGATCAGTGATGCAGGAGGTAAGGCGTTTAATTGTTTATTTAATACTGTAATATTGTAAAACATTATTACAGTTTAAAATGAGTGCTTCCTACGGTAATATATTTTAAATTGCAATTTGTTCCTGTGATGCAAAGCTGAATTTTCAGCCCCATTACTTCAGTCTTCAGCGTCACATGACGCTTCAGAAATCATATCAATATGCTATTATTATCATCCGTGTTGAAAACAGTTGTGCTGCGTCATATGTTTTTGGAAAACAGGATGTATTTTTTCTCAGGATTCTTTTTTTTTTTTTTTAAATGTAATCAATTTAACGCATCCTTGCCAAATACAATAATTTAAATGAATTCTTACAACCCAAAGAATTTGAGTGGTGAAAATAACGTTATAGCGTTAGCATGTTGCCGACACTGGGATATCCTGCTAAGTATAGATGTCACTGAAAAAATGCATGATTAAGACAGAACTTTTTACTTCTAATTTAACTGAAAGCTGCCAAAACACTATTTGATACCAACAAGTAATCTACCATCTTGTCGTAATTTATTATGGGATTATAAGTATAGCATCACATGTAGTACACATAGTAATCGCGATGCAGATAGAATTAAAGCCCCGTTCACACCAAGAACGATAACTATAAAGATAACGCTATTAGTAATCGTTTGTTTGTTGTACGCACACACTCATCTGCAGCTTTAAATTTTCAAGCTTGTGATAGCAGGATGGATTCTGATTGGCTGTCAATGTTTGTATCGTTCTTGTATCGTTCTGGAAAACAAACAATGATATTGTTTCTCTGTGCCTTTATCGTTACAGCTATGCTATCCTTTAATATTTAGACGATTTTTTAGAACTATATGTTTATCATTATCTTGATCTTTAGATGCTTGGTGTGAACAGGCCTTTAGTCTAAGAGTATACATAGAGTTTTGATTTTTATTTCGAGTTTAGAATTTAGAATTTCGTCGAAGATGAAAGACTACCTTTTTTTACCTTTTTAAAAAAAAAAACATTTTCATTTATTCGTAGTTGGCTATTAAAAAACGATAACACATTAGTCACAACCCTCCATTCATTCCATCATAGTGGAGGTGACCCTTGACCTGGACACGGCCAACCCTGACCTGCTGATCTCCGAGAATGAGAAGCGCATGCGCTGCGGGTTCGAGCGCAAAGACGTGCCCAACTATCACCAGCGCTTCGACGGCTGGTGGTGTGCGGTGGGAACCGAAGGCTTCGCCTCTGGCCGCCAGTACTGGGAGGTGGATGTGGGCGAGATGGACTGGCGCGTCGGCGTGGCCAGAGAGTCCGCCTTGCGTAAGGGCTTCAAGTCCCTGAACACCAACACTGGCTACCTGACGCTGCGGCTGGAGCGCGGCACGGAGCTGAAGGCCCTCACCGTGCCCTTCACCGCCCTCCCGGCCGCCTTGATCCCTCGTAAGGTCGGCGTCTACCTAGACTACGACCAGGGCCAGCTGTCCTTCTACGACGTGGAGAGCCGCTCCCACATCTTCACCTACAACGAGACATTTGACGAGAAGCTCTTCCCGCTCTTCGGGACGGTGGAGATCGTGAAAGACCTGGTGATCAGATCCCCCGGGAACAGGAGCCACTGCCTGTGTCCCGGCATCTGCCTGTTGGGTTGAGACCCAAACAAACCCAACCGGAGCCCAGTGCTTAATCTCTAGAGCAGTGGTTTTCAACTGGACCTTAAAGGAACACTCTAGAGTTAAACCGTTGAGTATTCTGTGGATCTGGCGGTAGCACTTCTAGCTGTGTACTAAGACCGATCAAAATAGAAAAATTGTGATTTTCTAGGCTGATACTGCTACGCAATGTAAAGTTTCTAGCCATATCGGCCTAGAAAATCGCAACTTTTCATTTTCTACTGGTCTTAGTACATGATGTAACTACAGAAGAGTCAAATTTAAAAAAATGTAAACTCTTGGCTCATTTTTGAGCGAGATGCTAACAGTCTAATCAGATTCAATGATCTATGCTAAGCTATGCTAAAAGTGCTATCTCCAGAACTGAATGGATTCAAACATGGTAAAACTCAACTGTTTAACTCTGGGGGAGTTAGAAAATGAGCCAAAAAAGTGGAGTGTTCCTTTAACATGTTGCCATTTGTACAGATAGGGTCACAAATGCAAGTATTTTGCTAAGTATGGTAGTTTATAAGTATGGTGTAAGTGAACTAAAACAAACCAGCTATGAGGTGAATCACAACCTCACAAACTCTGCTTAGACAGGACTACAGTCCCATGAAGCATTGTGAATGACACAGTCAAGTTAATAAATACAATATTGTAGTACTTGTGTCATTTACAGAGTATTATGGTAGTAGTGGGAGGGTGATAAAGAATTATTTTGGCACAAATTGCTTGTTTCAGTTCCCCGATTGATGAAGACGTTTCTGGAGAACGATTGTTTTTCACTGGGAGAGAAACAGTCAACATTCAGAAGACAATTAGAAAACGCTGAAGCTTTGAAGACAGTTTTCTTTTCCAGCCAATACCAATCCAGCTAACAACACTATATTCTGAGAACATTTTGCTAACCTCTCATTAAGCTGTGAAAATGTTCTCCGAAACAAGGTTAGAGATAACATCAAGGGAACATTACATTTTATAATTTTCCAATCATTATGGGAACGTCACTTTAAAATGTTCTCGAAACCATCTGAAACTCTTAAGAAGCAACCATTAGATGAGCATCCAGCGTTTCAGAAAAACTAAATCCGTACATAATGTTTTGCATGCTAATGACTTTAAACCAACGTTCTGTTAATGTTACTGGAAGAACGCTTCCTGTCAGCTGTTATGCTAATACTTTTTTGCGAAATGTTCAGCAGATTATAGAAAGATTGAGATGTTTGTGTGTTTGATGCTAAGCACTATTTTTTGTCAGTACAGAAATGTGTTGGCTTACTTGATGTAAAATTCGGGTCCTGAAGCAAAGCCAGTTGAGAACCAGTGTTCTAGACCACATTAGCTTTAGAGAAACCACTGGGCCATATTAGCTGGTCAGTTCGTAGTGTTTGACAGTGATCCATAGCATTCACGACCAGTACTTCCATCGAGGTAGTGTAGGATCTCTTTCAGCTACTGCTTTTCTGTGGTACTTCTGAACCTGCTGCTGTCTGCACCTTATTATAATACAGTGTTCGCCTGCTCTGTCTGCACTTTCATATTCATTTGACAAACTCCAATCACGACATGAAATGCACTTTATGTGAATAATAAATCAAAGTGAGTTCAACCCTGTTTGTTCATGCCGGTTTTATTCTGTCAAATGTTGCTTTATGTGAAGACTATGTCATTACATGCATTGTGAGATTCATTTATTTTAGTACAAATGAGTTGGACATGCTCAGAGTGATGACTTTATAATAATCACAATTAATAACATGCGATAATGATATAAAATGTAGTAATTTCATTATATTAATTTTAAGTTTAATTTTAATTACACCACAATTGCACATGTGTGTCTTCATGTGTTTATATACAGTATATATATATATATATATATATATATATATATATATATATATATAAAC